>CM028132.1:751687500-752102500 GCA_016271365.2 Neoceratodus forsteri
ACTGCCGTAATTGAAACATGGAAAGGGGTGATTTGTTCCTTCGGCTAGCTGTGCAAGATGTTTTCTCACTAGCCACTCGCAACACCAGCTCGACTAGTACTTTACGTACTTCGTGCAGACTTCACTCCCATTTGCATAGTCACCTGACCTCATGAACACCCTGTTTTGTATTTTTTTTTTTTTGTCGCATAATTGCTGTCCGTGCACATTTATTATTTATTTTATTTAAATTCTGGTGACCGAGTAGGCCCACTGAGACAGAAACAGTCCCTTTTTCAGGGGCATCTGGGAATTAATTACATACATCTACAAACATAAATAAATTACATAAATGTAATTTCACAATTAACAGTCAATATAGACATACTGACCCAGTCAAGGATACAATAACAGGTTAATTACAATCAATATCAATAGGAGTAGAAGTACCGTCATACACAAGACAATCACAATCAGACTGATGTCCCCAATAAGCTTAGAATGGCAGCAGGGAGTCTGAAAGACTCAGCGATAGCAGTTACAGAGGCTCAGATCCAACAGGTGGGCTTTAAGACCCTGCTTGAAGCCCCCAAGGGAGGTACACTCCTGTAGATTACTAGGGAGATCATTCCAGATAGGAGGGATGAAGGCAGCATAGGACTGGAGTCCTAGGGAAGTCCTAACACTAGGGATGTGGAGAAGCTGGCGGCCAGAGGATCTTAGTGTTCTCCCATTCTTTTTGGGAGCTAATGTGTTAATTAGGCTAGGAGGTGTGCCATTTTGCTGGAGCTTAAATGCAAGGCACAGTGATGGATATGATAATCTGCCATCTAGAGAAGGCCACCTAAGAGATAATAGTACCTTGCAGTGATGCTCCCATGGTGACACCCCTGCAGCGAAGTGCCCTATCCTGTGATACAGTATTTTTAGCCTTTGCAATTCAGAACTTCTTACAGACTGTAGTAAACGGGCCCCATACAGCAAGTTGGAAGGAGTATAACAACGGAAGCCTTGAGTTTGGATTCACGAGTGAGGAAAGGGCTGAGGCGATATAATAGACCTAACTTTTGGTTGAGTTTCTTGGTCAGATGTGGCTTTTAAAGGAGCAGTCTTGGTCTAAGTATACACCTAGGTATTTGATA
Organism: Neoceratodus forsteri; assembly: GCA_016271365.2. Classification (NCBI taxonomy): domain Eukaryota; kingdom Metazoa; phylum Chordata; order Ceratodontiformes; family Ceratodontidae; genus Neoceratodus; species Neoceratodus forsteri. The sequence goes on from CM028132.1 coordinate 751,688,622, forward strand.
CAATTGATCACTTCAATTTTTGAGCCATTGGAAAGAGCTGGGGACAATAAATGTAAACGCGTTGGGCCTAGGCTTGGAGGGCCAAATAGCATGGCTTTGGTCTATTAACCATTTAGAACTAATTTATTAGCAAAAAAACAATTCTCAAGTAGACCAAGGTCTTGACTAAGAAGGTTGTTTATTTGGCCGGTGTCTCGGGAGGACCTGCAAAGCATGCCATTATCTGCATATAAGGTCACCATAGCCCCTCCACAATGTTGAGGCAAATCATTAATAAATAGGGAAAACAGTAGAGGTCCCAGTATTGAACCCTGAGGCACGCCATCTGTGATAGGGCATTTGTTGGACGTAGCACCATGCCATTTGACAATTTGTGATCTGCCATTAAGGAAGTCTGTGAACCACTTAGTAGACAGATGATCAAGACCAAGAGATTTTAGTTTCGTGATAAGCTAATGATGATTTACTAAGTCAAATGCCTTGGTGAGGTCTATAAACATTTCACCAGCTGAAAGGCCATCATCTAGAGCCGTGAAGATATCCCCAGTAAGGCTAATCAGGGCTGTATTGGTACCATGATTTTTTCTAAAACCATATTGTCGTTCAGTTAATAAATTGTTCCGCTCAACATATTCCTGGACCTGCTGGTACACAAGCCTCTCTAACACTTTACTTAGAGTGCAGATGATGGATATCGGTCTGTAATTGTCAACAAGCTCAATATCCCCACCTTTAGGGTAGGAGTGACTAAGGCAACTTTCCACACAGTAGGGACTTTGCCTTCAAGCAGGGATCTGTTTAGGAGCCAAGTAACTGGAGAGGCAATAACGTGGGCTGCAATTCTGAGAAGTCTAGGCTCCAGCTTGTCAAACCCAGCAGAGCCAGAGGTTTTGATTTTTTTTAGTAATTTTTGGACCTCAGATTTAGTTGCAAGTTTGAAGTGAAAATTAGGGTAAGGGGTTTCCTCTTGTAAATGATTCTGGGTAGGAGGGGGCCCAGAGAGATTATTTTTAAATCTGTCCAGGTCAGTGAGGAATGCATTTAGTGCATTAGCACCATATTGAGGGTTGGTACAGCGGACACCATTTGCCACTATGTCACTTTTCTCATGGGTGGTGTTCCCCTTTAGGAGAGAGTTAATTTGGGACCAAAATTTTGTAGGGTCCAAAAGGTTTTTAGTTTGTAGGTTCTGGAGGTATTGTCTTTTAGCTGATTTTAGTTCCTTTTTACACTTGTTTCTCAGTTTTCTATATTCCACCCAATCCTTAGTTAGATTTGTAGATTTGAATTTTTCCCAGGCTTTGTCTCTCACCCTCATTTGTTTTTTAAGGTCTCTGGACAGCTACTTTGAGCGTTTTCCCTTGACTCTGATTTTGTTTTAGGGGGGCAATCTTATTCGTGGCTGAGAAAAAGTTATTGATGAAGAAATCAAGGGTTGAGTCCAGATTGGGGGATAGCTTGATTCAAGTCCAATCCACCACTGCTAGCGTTTCAAGAAAGGAACAGGTGTCAAAATTGGAATAATCTCAAGCCCAAAAAATTCTGCGTGGAGGATTGGGATGGTCATTTTTCCATATGCCGAATATAGGGGGCATGGTCACTTATGGAGACCGCAAATGTCCCAACGAGTCTAAAACTACTTGGTCTACAAGCAAGAATCCAGTCTAATGTGGTGTGGTTTCCAGAATTAATGTTCAGCCTAGTGGGTGCTTAGATCAACTGGTTCAAGTTGGCCTCTAGCAAGCTGGATTTTACATCACTAATGGTGTGCTGACCCCAGTGGATGTTAAAGCCGCCAAGGATTATTTTCTCCCACTGAGGTAGCCCTGGCATCAGAGACAGAAGGCTCTTTAAGGCATCTTTTGCAGTCTTAGGTGGGCTGTAGATGCAGCCTATTAGCAGGAGCTTAGTCCCGCCAAGCAGTATTTTGATGAACACCGCCTCACCATCTGACTGGGTATGGTCTGTCATCACCAGAGAGGCATTTAGGGAGTTTTTAATGTAAATGATAACTCCACCACCCTTTCTACCACATCTATTTTGTCTAAGAGACTTGAAGCCCTGGAGTGCAACCTCATGCATTAGGATACTAGGCTTGAGCCAGGTTTTGGAAAAGGCAATTATGTCAGGGGAGTACATATATACCCATGGCTCGAGTTCATGCTTTTAGGTCTGAGGCTGCTAATGTTCATGTGGACTAGTTTCAGACCTTTGGCACTGGTCCAGACAGCCACAGAAGGTGACACAGCTGGAACATTAGGACATGGAGGCCAGGATTAGATTCAATATCCTCAGCAAGTAATAACTTAATGGTCAGCAGGAATTTCAGGAGTGACCCGGGGGGGGGGGAGAGATCTGACATTTGTTCACACTGAGATATTCCATAACCATACAGCAATTTCCCTCTTTTCTAAGCCCGTATATGGTGCTAAGGGTAGGATAAAGATTGGCTTGGGGGGTAGATACTTGAGAAACTGGAGTACAGAGGGTCTGTGGACTGCCCTGTGTCCTATCTGAGAGTGAGCAGCAATCAGTCTGTGCCCAGTACTAGAAGTACATAAGTACAAGCCAGCACAATACCCAACGCCATATTAAAGCTTAAAGATGGGTCAACGAAGAGGTAGAAGTTCAGATTAAACTCCAAGATATTCAACAGCAGCAGGATAGAGAAAAGCCTGGAGTAGAAAAATGTGGTTGGAGAGGGTATCTAGGTGGATCCATTGAAAAAGCATGAGGTAGGATAATGTGGGTGGTTAGGGTCACCTCCACTAAAACAGGAGGATGCAGCGTCCTCCACGCCGAGGCAAAACACCCCAAAACCTGAGCCAAAGCACCCCGAACCTGAGCAAGAGCTATGCAAAAGAATGAAAGAATGTCAGGAGAATCTTCAGTATGTGAAGGAGGAGGAAACAGTGACCTTTAGGGGTAGCTGGTATAACTTACAAATGGAAAACTATTTTTTTGTAAACTATGAATTTTTAACTATAAATCCGGCACAAATTCTGAGTGCAAGTACACTGCGACACTAAAGGATGCTGTGGAATGCAGACAGCAGTGAGTAAGAAAATGAGTCAGTACTGGTATGCTGGCGGAAAGGCACCAGGTTCAAATCTGCTGTTCACTGCTCCCGAGACAGAGTGCCTCAGCTGGAAGTAGAGGGTGACTCGTACCTGCTAGTCTAAGCGGCGGCGTTTTGGAGCTCCCAAGGCAGCAGGTGTATGTGTTGGAGGGCGTCTTGACCTGAAAGGAACACAATGAAGGGGAATTAATGCTTAAAGCCACAGAGGTATGAGGTATGATGTAACAAAGAGGCAGCAGGGATGCTGAGAAGAACAAAGGGGAGTGGGAGGGAGAGAGAGAGCGAGAGCAACTGGCTGAGAAATAGTGGAAGGCAAGAGAGAGAAGGGGGTTAGAAGATTGCAGGCACATACATAGCGGCAATATTTATTTTAGTACTGTTTACACTACCCAGCAACGGGAGCTGCCCTTTCTCCCCGTAAATTACAAAGTGACTGTTACAAACAGAAGAATCCAGGAACTGTTTAAGTATTTGAATGTCAATGCCTCATAAAAAACACTCTTGTTTAATTTTGAGAGTATATTTACAGTTTAATCCTTTTAGAAATATTTCAGTTGGTTTTACCTATTGGTGTGGAACTGTTCGAGAAGCTCCAGGAAAGCTCACTTCCTCAGTGCCTTGCTCTATAGAGCCGGCAGGCCTGTTTTCTCTCTAATTATAGGACAGGCATTGGGGGGCACTGAGCTGTGTCTGAAAGCTTCTCTCTATTTTCTTTTTTTGCTTGTCATTAATGTGCATACTCATGGCACAATGACTCCAGATACTGTTAGTAAAGGACTGTTATTTCTGTTCATAATAAAAATTGCTCGTATCCTATAATTTTATTTTGAAATGTAATAATGGGAGGAGTCTATTGCTCCACATGATGTTCAGGTCTATAAGGAGAACTCCTCTCTCATTTGGACAGATAGCTCGGTGAGGAGCAGAGGTGTTCTGTCCTCGGGTATAACAGCACTAGCTCATTTCCAGTGTCTAGCAGTATAAGCCTTCTTATTAATGTTCTGTTTCATTTTTGCCTTGTTGTACAAGCCTGCATTTCTTTTCATTTATTATATCTGTCAGAAATAAATTCTAACTTTGAGTTGAATCAACTGCTGGTTGTACTCCTCTTTAATCCCACACCTCACAGGCTTTCTATTTTAAAAAGACAGCAAATTAATTGCAAAAACTATGTTAAAGAATCTGTTACTAGCGTTAAAGCATCAAAAGTCAGGAAATGAGAAAATAAGGGGTAGAAGTCACTGGTACCTTGGCAACTCAGTGGCATGGTGTTCCTCAAGGTTTGGACAATAATACGATGCAAGGTTTGCATTGACCTAATATCCCCACTATCTACACTGCAATTCATGCACAGACAGCGCCAATATTAGGGTAACGATGACTCTGTGTTGTGTGATCATTCAAACCCAAAGGACACACCACTGATTTGCCAATGTTCCAGAGACTTTATTTATAGTAGGTTTTTGTTGACTAGGAAAAGAGGGCTAGGCAATTCTGCTTATTTTCAGCCCTGTCTCAGGAAAGAAGGTGAAGCTATAGATGCAAACTGACTTACTGAATCAGGTTAAGCAGGTGTCTGTTGTTAGTGAATAGGGGGATTTAGCCAGGACACAGGTGAAATTCTCCTACTCTTTTCGAGAATTCCCATGGGATCTTTAATGTCCACCTGAACAACCACCAGAACAGGTAGGCAGGACTTTGGTTTAACGTCTTATCTGACAGACAGCACCTTAGGAGTGCAGCAACCCCACCCCCCACAATGCTGCACTACAGTGTCAGTATTGACTTTGACTCCTACTTTTCTCATTTCCCGATTTCTGATATTTTAACCTCAATAATAGATGCTTGAACACAGGTTTTGCAATTAATATAAGCTACATTGTGTATACTTACTGTATTTTTAGAAGTTGCCAATGTGGTGTCAAAGGCTCTTTAATAACTTTTAAAATTTTCGGAAGGGGTACAGAGCTATCAGCCAACACAGAAAGCCATTTTTTTCTGTATGCTCTGAGTGATCACCTTTTAAACTTTTAAATTTATTGTACAGGTGACATTAAACTACTTTTTTGAGCATATCATACTAGAAATTCATCTTGCCAACAGATATCTGTTTTTTATGAAGTTCAGAGATAGGGCAGCCAAAACAAATGTATTCATAGAAACCAGGAAGAGCAACTCATAGACTGCAGCTGGAAGCTGCATCTCAAATAGTGCGTGCAAATGGAAAGTGGGGATCCTGAACCTCTCCTGAAGGTCATGCTTCAAGCCATTCGTGATCTTGATTGGAAGATGGAAGCTTTCAACTCCCAAGTCTTGACACTCACGATAAAAGTGGAGTTGTCTGCAGACACTGGTAGGCAGGGAATGAAATTCGTGAAAAAATGTACATGCCCACTTGGGCATGTTATAAGAAAAAGTACATGCCGCCCCTTAGTTTACATAATTTTAAATGTCTCAGTAGCTGTTGCTCCCTTCACAATCTTTTTTCAAACAGCTACTACCTTCCACTGCTCAAAGAGTTCATACAGTGCTCTTTATATCAGGTAAGGTAGCTACTAGTAGGTAAGGTAAGGTAAGGATAACAAAACAGAGTAGGCACAGTCTAGATTTTTAATGACTGAGAGAGAATACAGATTTTCCCTGCAAGTTCAGTTCAGCAATTAGTCAGTGACTGACTAGAAAGAAAAAAAAGTCAGCTACAGACTGCAGTCTGACAAGGAATAGCCACCTCTGAGTCCCACTACTCTGCTGCAGTTTAGTTGCCTAAAGTACTGCCCAAGTTGAGACTGAAGCTGCTGCTAGGGTTCCAGAAATGTGGTAGACATTAATTAATATTTTATGCAGCAGGCCAACATTGCTCAAAGCAGTTGTCTCAGAGCTTACAGCTTAAAGTTTCAGCGCCTGAAATTTGAAATAGTCTCACCCACCCCTTCCTCTCTTCAAACTTTGTTTTACTCGATAAAAGCCAAGTGGCAAAGATGTTGCTCCCCGCCCCCTTCACAGGGTCTAATCCTGGTCCTCCTTGAATGAGACCAAACACTTAATTTTATTTCTTTTGTGGTTGCTGAATCTGATCTCCTTCCTCCCGATGCAGACCTTCACAGTCTCCCACACCTCCTCTCCTGCCTAACAAGTCATGCCCCATTCCCCTTTTTACACCCAAAGCAGTAAGGTGCTCTTAAAACAGCTTTTAGTTCTTTATTTATTATATTTATGCACAGAAACAAATGTTTTACCACGATCAGCGATCCGAATGAATCCTCTGAGGATACTACTGGTGGCACTCTGTCACAGGCTCAGCACTGCACAGCACGACATATCTAACTGTAGAGCAGTAGAACGGCATGCTTTGCGGTAGACCTCGAGACAAAGGGGGCGGGCAAACTACCACTCTGCAGTCCCCAATTGGTTTCGGACAGCTGCAACCCGCCTCCAGTCTGACGGATGGTCCCCTCAACAGTTTTGACTGGCTGTAGCTGCTACCAGTCTAAGGAGGGGGACTTCAGCCTGCTCATTTTCTCTACCCAGGAGAAGCCTGTCAGCTGACACCATGTCTGTGACTGTGTCTGCGCTGCACATGCGAACATCCATCTCAGGCGCCACCACCCCTGAAAGACGACAGCCAAAAAAAAAAGACAGCCAGAACGCAGGGCAGGGATGTAAAAAACGAAGCTCTGCACTGTTTGCACTGCACCTATATCTTAGGTGCCCAACTGGGCAGGTACTAAACAGCTGTAGGTGTCCTGACACAATAGTGCCTGCGCTGGGCCACCTAAGGTATAGGAATTTTGCACCCTGCTGGCAGGCTATGGATCCAGTAGGCTATGCCAACATGCTTCCCAGGGTACTGTTAAATTTATTGCATGGGTTGTAATTCACTGGACATACATCACTGCCCCCTTGTAAGACAGCTAGAGATACTGTTTTGCCATGGACCTTTTTTATTTGTTTCTGGGGAAGGGAGGCATGAGACTGACATGGTCCTTAAAGCGGCTAAAATCAAAGGGCCTCTCTTGCCAGTGAAAGGGTTCCAGAGACATTGTTCCCACGATCTTAGCTATGTTGCTAGAGAAAGCCATAATGGCTGCAACACAATCTAGGCAGGCCCTCAAGAACTCACAGTCTCTCATTCTCTACAGCTATCTGCCAAACTGAGATTATCATATGCTGAAAAGACTTTCTTGTTTGGAGGCCCATCTGAAACAGGTTAACAGCTATGATAGGAAAATACTTTGCAACAAGGGAAGCATCTCAGGAATCAGGCATAGGGGTTTGAGACTGAAAGTTTCAGATGTTTTCCCTCTCAACTCTACCTGCTGTAGCACTGCCAGTCAAGACAGTTTCTGGTACATTTATTTTGCCCAGAAACGAATTCAACGGTTGGAATAAATGTATGTGTGTACTACATTTCTAATGTTATGCAAGTGTTTGGTGCTGGAACCAGCCTTCTTTCACAATATCATTTTCTGAATGTGAGTAGCAATAAGGTTATTAGGTGATGACCACTTCAGGTCGAGAGGAGTAAGGTTTGACTGTTTGTGGTGTGTATCCTTGTGAAGGACTGCTCCTGTTCTTGACAATGGTATGTTTGCCTGTTAAAACACTAAAAACAAAACTAAAATCTACAAGTTAACTTCCGTTCATGTAACTGGTCTGGTCACTCTGGTCGTTCACTGAGACACTAACACCAGTTTGAGTTTTCCCAGTTGGCCCCTTTGGCGGAGCAGAGACCCACTAGACAGCCGCAGAGTTTTACTAGACTGAAATATTTATTGGGTTTATGGTGCTAAAAGAAGACAGCTTGATTGACTGCTTTTGTAGCCACTGAGAGAAGGGATTCCTGCAAGCCACTGTGAGAGAAAGATGTCCTGATGTGTCTTGTTGTCTGGTTATGTATCACTGTAAATGACCGTAGGTATCACAGCATTAAAGCATCTCTGAAGTACAAAAGCACAAAACTACTGCTTTATCAAATAAAACTACACATTACCATGCTGAGTAAAAGGGTCTAGCAGCTGCTTGGTAAAGTCTGAATGCTTGTTGAACCTGCTGCAGCTGTTTTCAAACTGTGACGTTTGCAAATAAAGCCAAATGTCTAACCTGCTGCTAACCTGTCTGACTACTTGAGCACAGTAAATCTCACAGGCCTAACCAAAGTATAAATAAAACTGATTGAACTTACTACTACACTGCAACAAACAAAAACTCAATCAGAGCTATGTGAAAAAAGGTTCAATGTGCTTTTTAAGGGGAACGTGCTGACTTTAAATGCCAGATTGAATTTTTTGTTCAAAGAAGATAAAGCAGCTTCAAAGCCTTGCGGTTCTTCTGTCTGAGTTATCCTGTCTAGCTGCTAACAAGTAGTAGAGGTGATGAGTCACTTTCTGATATAAAGGAAAAGTATGAACAGGTTCTGCTTCGCCATATGAATTGCCCCAGTGAGGTAAAGTCTCCGGTGAGCCACAGCGAGTACAGGATCCCAGAAATATTTGACTGCTGGAGTATTAGTGTGTCACACTGTGTTAAAATAAATTTCAAAGTAAAAAGTACAAGTTTGTTAAACAATTTTGCTTGATTATAGGAACTACAGCCGGTTCGTACCCGCTGACCTCTGCTCTGACCTTTGGAAATTCGACTGGAACCCCATCGTCTCCCTCCCTACACTTGACGAAGCACTGGAATACTTCACTAACTCGTTCCTGTCCATAGCTAACCAACATGCCCCCTGGAAAAAGCTCAGAGTACAGGGAAAATGCCACAAATGGCTAAACCCTAAACTAAAGCATACCATGCGGCTCCAAGACAAGGCGTGGGGACTCTACAAATCCTCTGGCTGTATACCGGACTGGGAGAAGTACCGGTGCCTGAGGAACCAATGCAAAAAATCTACAAAACAGGCCAAATCCAAATTCCTTAGGGACCTCCAAACGGGCCATCTAAGTGACCCAAAGAAATTCTGGGGCCCCATAAACTCTCTCTCAAAGGCCCCTGAAAAGAGAATGATGTTTCACTCCTAATCGGGGACTCATTTACCAACGACCTGACTAAAGTGGCTGAAGCATTCTGTGCCTCCTTTACAAACCCTAATGGCTGCCTCCCACCAGTGCCTGGGACCCCCTTCTACCCTACCCAGACAAGGTGCTACCTCGTCCCTTATTCCACCTGAAGCTAGTTGAGCCTGGAACAGTACTCCCCCTTCTGAGCAAAATAAACCCTGACTCCTCTCCTGGAAATGACCTTTTAGAACCTCGGCTGTTGAGGGCTGCAGCCCTGGCCATCACCTATCCTGCCACCCTTCTCATCAATCGGTCCCTCCAAGAAGGGACGGTCCCCAGCAAATGGAAAGTTGCGACCATAGTCCCCGTCCACAAAAAAGGAACTTGGGACAGAGTGGAGAACTACAGGCCCATCTCCCTCCTTTGCCCCCTTGGGAAAATCCAAGAAAGGCTTGTCTATGATCAACTCCAAGACTACCTAGAGCAACACCTTCTCCTCTCCAAAGTACAGTACGGATTTAGGAAAGGCCATGGCACTGACACCGCCCTCATCCAGCTAACATCGGACATACTTAATGCCATGGACCAGGGCATCCCAACGGGCACCCTATTCATTGACCTATACAAGGCTTTTGACCTGGTCAACCATGAGCTCTTCCTTACCAAACTCCATCAACTTAGCCTGGATCAGCTCTCTCTCTCTCTCCTGGATCAAGAGCTGCCTGACAAACAGATCCCAAAAAGTCTGCTGGCGAGGAGCGCAATCCAATCCCACACCTACGATCTCTGGGGTACCCCAGCGTTCCATCCTGGGCCCCCTACTATTCTCACTATTCCTAAATGACATTGAAGAGAACTGTGCTCCCTGCAACCTTATCCTTTATGTGGATGACACCGTAATCTACTTCAGTGACCCCCAACCCTCTGTTATCTCCACCAAACTCCAGACCAGCCTCTCAGCTCTTGAAGTTTGGTTCACTGCAAACTCCCTAAAACTAAACAAAGAAAAAACAAAAGCAGTCCTCTTTGGGACTCGATGCCTGGGCAGTGACTGTAGTCTGCTACTCCAACTCTCATCAGCCCTAGAAAGGCAAGTAGATGTCTCAGACCAGTTCAGGTACCTTGGGGTTCTCCTCGACCAGGAGTTAACCTACAAACCTCATATTGATGCCTTAACTAGATCCATACATCAGAGGCTTGGCCTCTTATACCGTCTGGGAAACTCAGTCTCCAGAGAAGCATGACGAGCCATAGCAAACTGTAACCTCCTTCCCTCATTGCTATATGGCTCCCCCTTACTCCAGTCCCTCCGGGAGTCAGAGTTAATCAAGCTTGCCTCCCTCTATCACCGAACAGCCTGCTTTGGAACCAACTCCTCCCCAAGGAGACATCACTGTGAGACTCTTAATGAGCTTCATTGGCCGACCCTAAGGCTTAAAATGTCCTATGCCACTGCCTGCCTTACCTATAAATTCACCTCCCTAGGCCACCCACCCCACCTGAGTGGCCTGCTCACCCCCAAAGTCCCCCGCCGAACCCTCCGATCTACAACGAGTTGACTCCTTGACATCCCCCATATTCGGAACAACCAAGAAAAGTGCTCTTTTCGGTTCGTGGCCTCCCACTTGTGGAACTCGCTCCCAGCAAGCATACTAGACAAGCCCACACTCACTGGATTCAAATCAGGACTCAAAGTGTATCTTCTTGAGCTGAGCCTCTGCGGCTGTAACCGGTAGATCATGTCCTAAGCCTAACCCCTCTCTATGGCAACTGACTAAACCTCTGCTCTCCTTGGACTGCCTATAGATAATGCCAATAACACTGCTGACCTGTTGTAATGAAACTGTATCTACCAACTTGTCTAAATGTATCCCACTGACTACATATGTTATCCGAAACTGTGTTACTGTATTTCACCAGAACCCTCACCTAATGTAAAGTAGTTGGTGTGCACAACCCCGGGTCTCCCCTAAAAAAGGGATCTCTGGTCTCAGACGGCTTACCTGGTCACCAAAATCTAAATAAATAAATAAATTATGATATACAATAGTGTGCTATAACCTGCATTGGTTTGGGTGGCTTCACAGGCCCATGCTTTATTAATAAATTTGGTGAACTTTTGAGTAGGATTACTTGAATATAGTGAACACTGCAATGACACAATAGAAGTGCTCGAACTATTTTTCTGCATGTTTTGTCCTTGTGAGGTAAAGATTTAGTGAACTTAATTGCCAACTCCAGGGATTACACTGTGGTTATTTTAGATCTGTGGTCTGCTGTTAAACAAATCTCATGCTTGTACCTGTTTGATTTTGGATTGGAACAGTCTCTGGGATCTATTTGCTGGAACAACTTGAAATAAGGTCTACTATATTCAAAGCAGTATACTCAAAATATGTATTTGCTAAAATAAATAAAAACCTGAAATCTCAATGTCCAAGACCAGGAACTGTAGGAGAACTCCGAAAACAGTAGGCGAAGCACCTGATTCTCAGAGGAGACCTCAGAGGAAAATAAATCTAAGAAGTTAGAAGAACTGGAAAAACTGAGAGAGCCCACTAATAAGCCCAAAAGAATTAAAGTGGAACAGTCAGCACAAATGGCCCACAAACTCAAATATGGTGCTGGTCCCAAAGTGCACTTGGTGTGTAAAAACATGTTGGTTTACTTACTGCTTAGTGTAGTATAGTTGACTGTATCAGATTAATTTTGCTTAGTTCTGGGCTGACATCTTGTTACAATAAGTCCCTGCTGACATCAGAGCAGTTGGCAGCAGTGGGAGATTCAGTAGCCTGCAGTGCATGTTAGAGCTTTTACAATCTCCTATCAGATGTTTTCCAGGTCTGTTTTTCTCCAGGGGCTAAGTGCAGTCCTCTTTGACTCTACTTAGTGCAGGGAGGACAGCGGATCCAGCAAACAAAAGATTAGAATTTACATACATGCAGTGTCAGTGGCTCAGCAGGTTGCACACTCACTTCTGAGGCCGGAAGATCAGAAGGCTGTGGGTTCTATCCCCACACCAGGCATGTGGGTTAAATCCCAATACTGACACTGTGGTGCAGCATGAGGGGGTTGCTGCACCCCCGAGGTTCAATCTTTTGGATGAGATGTTAAACTGAGGTCCTATCTGCCTGTTCAGGTGGATGTTGAAGATCCCATGGCACTTCTCGAAAAGAGTGGGGAAATTTCCCCCGTTTCCTGGCCAAATTTCCCCCATTCACTAAAAAAATACCACCTAACAGCTTAATCTGGTTCAATGTCAGTTGGCATCTATCTGTATCCCTCTCCCCCAGGATGAGGTTGAAAATAGGCAGAATTGTCTAGTCCTCCTTTCCCAGTGAACAAAGAAAAAAATAAATAATAAAAATAAATAAACTCTAACATGTAATGCACAATACTGATACATCCAATAAGTCCTTTTCAAGATCAAACTCTGAATGGGAAGATGACTCAGCTGTGTCCCCTAGCTGGGCAAGGAAATTATTAAAAGATATGGATGCGACTTCTGGTGATGTCATCATCTAGATGGCTGCCTCTGAATAGAGTTCTGATCTCCCCAAGAGATAAAAACCCTCAGACTAGCTGATAAAGTGCTTAAAAATCGTGGAAAAAGGAAAAGACATGCCTGGGGGACATAGACCAGGCAGATCCCACGGGAAAAAAATAACGAATATAAAGGATGGAGGAGGATTACCGACAGAAAGGGACACCAGCAGAAGTGCCTCCCCTGCTAGCAGCATGGCATATGATCTGGACACAGATCAAGAGATGGAGCATCTCTCACAATCACGTTTTGAAACCATTCTGGCAGAATTGAGGGCGTTTAGAGCTGAAACTAAATCAGAATTCCAGACATTAAATACAAAAATGCAAGAAATGTAGTGAAGGACAGAGAGGTCTGAGCAACGAACATAAGGGAAATACATACTGCAGCAGACTACTTGGTAGATGTACAGGAAAAACTACACGAGAAGTTGCTGGATCTAGAGGCAAGATCCCAACGGGACAATATCCGAGTCTATGGCCTTCCTGAAGATGCAGAGGTGGGTCGGATGGAGGGATTTTATGTCCGACCTGTTGAAAGATGTCCTGGAACTGCCTACCACTTTTGAGTTCAAGACTGAGAGAGCACACCGATCACTAACGAGCAAACCAACAGACCCTAGAGCCAGACCAAGATCAGTAGTATTAAAACTATCAAGTTATAGGGATAAAGAATATATTCTCCGTACTGGGTGGCAGAAGAGAATTGTGAAGTATAACGCTGCTAGATTAATATTTGACAATGACTACCCGGTTGAGATAGCAAAAAAAAAAGGGCTGCATATTCACCAATATTTAAAATACTCCGAGAACATAAAGTGAGATTTCAGACACCGTTCCCATCGAAGCTGAAAATCCTATGGGATACAGATTCAACATTAAATGAAAATCCAGAAACAGCTTTACAGGAACTGCAGAAGAGAGGCTGGGTTGTCCAGATGGAAGGAGAGGAAGTGAGACACCCGAAACTGGAAAGAGCGCAATGGAAGAAGATGGCGAGGAACAGACAGGCTGAAGATCGCAACAGGCAGTGCTGCAGTCACTTCACGATGTACGGACACTATTGGACAGAACATCTGCAGAGGAGGAAGGGCAGGGGAAGATCTGTGACACCTGAAAGGTAGAGAAACATCACGAGGATTGGAAGGACGGGACAAATAGCATTTTGCTACAGTGAGGGCAAAATAAATGGTTAAGATGGCGACTGTGTCATCCCACATTCGAGACATTCTGCTGGACAATCCTGGACTTTAGGGTGGGAGGGAAGACAATAACAAGAAGTTGTGGGGAAAGGAAGACAAATGAGGAGGACAGAGTAAGGAGGAGAAGAGGTGAAAAGGGTTAAAAGGCGGGGGGGGGGGATAGACCAACCATTCCCAAATCAGTGTACAAAGGGGAACATCACCTACAGCTACTGTTGAAATAATATAAAATTGTCGAATGGTTATTTAAGACTCAAGGTAGAGAGGGGAAGTAAAAGGGAGACACTGAAATCATACAGATTGATCGAACTTCTTCATTGTCATGAGGCAAACAAGGAAAGGAGTTATGGGGGGGGTTAAGGCTTTTAAAGAACCGGAGGGATGAAGAATACGACAAGAAGAGGTGTTGAACCTTGGGGGCAGGGGGTGACAGTAATATGCTAAGAGGGAATATGAGATACTGGGGGAGGGGACAAAACAGGAATATATACAAGGGATAAAAGTGAAAGGGGATTAAAAGCCACAGAATAAATAGATAATAGATCGAGGATTATGATACTGGAAGTAGGAGATGGGGTAGGGATAAGATATATAAGGGGGGGACTAGGAAAAGGGAAAGGTCCTACCTCCGGAAAGTAGGGGGGGAGAGAATTCCCAAGGGAAACAGCAGAAGAAAGGGGAGACAAGATAGGGAAGAGGATCTGTATCAACATACAAGGTCTCAAAGAACAAGGGACCTGGGGGGGAGGAGCACAAGATGACTTCTACGATCCCCCCACTGAGAGGACTACTGGTGAAGGGGTACCCTTAGAAGGTATAGAGGGGGTAATTTTACTCACTCCAACCTTGGAGGCAAATATGTATATAGTTATAGAGTTAAAATGGTTAGAATGGTTCTACATGTTATATGTGTTGTTCGATGTATAAGGTTGCATAGGAGGAGAACAAATGAGAGAACAAGAAGAAAACAGGAGGAGCGGGGATAAAGGGAGGTGGGAATAAAGCATACAAGAAGCAGAACAGAAATTACATAATGGAATATATAAGAAATGAATAGACATATGCAAGTGAGCGTATGCTCCCTCAATGTAAATGGCATCAATAACCCTGTAAAGAGATACAAGGTATTAGCCCAAATGAAAAGACAGAGGCCAAGTTTTGATATTGCATTGGGGAAAGGAGGAGTAGGAGTTTGAAGAAGGTTGTGCAATGGCTACTTAAAGTCTGTTTTTGAGTGTGGATAGGAAGGATAGGAATATAAAAAGCAGTTGCTCAATATATCTAAACGTGTGCAACAAAGGAGGTAAGGGAAATAAAGAAAATGTTTTGCACTGATAGAGGAGGGGGAAGGGAGACTTGGGGTAGTGTTTGATATCCTGCATCTGGAAGGGTGGGGGGGTCTCTGGTGGGCAATGACAGCAATGGGTAGGGTGGTAGGCTGCAACAACTGCGGTTCACCAATCTTTCTAAAAATTGCCTGGAGTGTGGGAGGATGTTTAGTGTGCAACCACATAGAAAAACTTAGAAAGGAGATTGAGGGTCTGCAGGATGAACTAAGACAGGCAAGGCAGACTGGGGGTGGGTTTAGCCCAATACTGGAGGGAGGAAGAAGGGGAGATGAGGGAGGGTGATTTAAGCCAACAGCGGTGAGGAGAGGGTCAGAAGAATGGAAGCAGAGACAAAGGGGCCCAGGCCAGGAAGAACAACTGCCGGGAAAACCAGGTCAGGAGACAAAAGACAAATGGAAGAAGGAGATAGGGACTTGTGAGGGGAGGCGAAGAAGTGGCAAAAGTCATGGAGTGGAAAGGAGAGAACAAGTTACTATGAAGAGAGAGGGAGCGGGCATTTGTGAAGGGCCTTCAGAAAATAGTTTTGCACTGCTAGAGAGGAAGAAGGTGGAGGAGGGAAATGATGAAATTAGAGAAGTCATTGATAAATGCCTGGACCAAACTGGAGCGGGGGGAAGTTCTGCTGGGAGAATTGCAACAGGGGTAAAGAGTGGAAATAATGTGCAGGAGGAGGAAGAGGAGCTGGAAATGAGAGAGGGAGATGAATGGAAGCAAGCAGGGAGTAAGAGGGGTGGAATCTTAGTGCTGGGGGACTCAGTACTAAGAGGAGTTAGGTGGGGTAGCAAGGGGGAGAGGCATAGTCGCATTTGGGTGGAGGCCATGCCAGGAATGACAGCGGAAAGGGTGGGACAGTCTGTTCTGAAATATGCTAGAAGGGGTAGGGACAAGCCTCATTTAATTATACATCTTGGGACAAACGACCTGGCTGACAAGACAGTAAATACAGTCCAGAGGAGGTTTGAGGAACTAGCACAATTATGTGAGGGGCAGGAAGATCAGTAAATCCAGGATTCCAAGAGTAGAATTCTTAGAATGGGAGTGGTGTACAGGCCACCATCTCAGACGGAGGAGTTAGACAGGGAACTAGCAGGACAGGTCAGGAGGACCTGCGAGAAGGGTAGTATGGTGATTGTGGGGGACTTCAACATGCCAGGAGTGGACTGGAGCACCCCAACAACCAGGAACAGAAGGGAGCAGGTACTGCTGGATGCCTTCCAGGACAGCTTCCTGCTGCAAATGGTCAGTGAACCAACCAGGGTAGGAAATACCCTTGACCTTGTGCTGGCAAATGGAGACTTTGTGAGAGAACTTACAGTGGAGGAACCACTGTCAGGGAGTGACCACTGCTCAGTATGGCTCACATTGGATATGGGCAAGGAAGGAGTGGAATCTGGCACAATAGTGCTGGACTTCAGGAGGGCCGACTTTGGGAGGATGGGGGAAGTGGTAAAAGGGTACCTGGCCAGAATTCAATCTAGTATGGACACTAACCAGAGGTGGGAGCTCATAAAGCTGGGGATAGTGGAGGCAACCAAAACCTGCTGCAAAGCCCAGAGCAAGAAGGCTAGGGCTAAGAAACCGATCTGGCTGAGCAAGGAGGTCATGGAAAAGGTAAGGAGGAAAAGAGCTGCCTTTAGGAAGTACAAGAAAACAGGGAGGGGGAGACAGGAGGTACTTGACAGAATTGAAGGAGGTGACAAGGGCAGTAGGGGAGCCAAAGCATCTATGGAACTTAGGCTGGCACAAGGCATTAAGAAGGGAGAAGGACTTCTTTAAGTACATCAGGAGAAAAGAAGCTGTAAGGACCACATAGTAAGGATTAGGAAGGAGGGGGTTGGGTGGAAGCAGGGTGCGATAAGTGGGAAGCACTAAATGAGTACTTCTGGTATTTACTAAGAGAAGAGGGGGTGACACCCAGGTGGGAGAAATGGCAGAAGCAGGGGAAGTGGTGACAGATGGGGAAATCATGGCGAGCAGAGTTCGAGAGGATTTGAAGGCACTGAGGGTGGACAAGGCGCCAGGCCCAGATGGCATCCACCCCAGGGTACTGAAGGAGCTGGCAGAGGTCCTTGAAGGACCTTTGGCAGACCTATTTAATGCCTCACTACATTCGGGGTGTGTACCTCAGGACTGGAGGATGGCTCATGTGGTGCCCCTCCACAAGAGTGGCCCCAAGGATGAACGGAAACTACAGACCAATGAGCCTCACATCCATCGTGGGTAAGCTAATGGAGACTATCCTGAAGGAGAGGCTGGTGGCCCTCCTAGAGGCCAAAGGACTACAGGACAGCAGACAGCATGGCTTCATACGTGTCAGATCCTGCCAAACCAACCTGGTCGAGTTCTATGACTGGGTAACTAGGCAACTGGACAGGGGCCAAGCAGTGGATGTCCTGTATCTGGACTTCAGTAAGGCATTCGACTCAGTGCCACATGGAAGGCTGGGAAGAAAGTTAGTAGGCACAGGGGCAGGTGCAAGCTGGTGAGATGGGTAGGAAACTGGCTGCAGGAAGGCAACAGAGGGTGGTGGTGGGTGGGAGCTCTCACACCCAAGGGCAGTGACGAGCCGGTGTTCCACAGGGCTCAGTGTTGGGACCAGTGTTGTTTGGGATATTCATTGCAGACATATCATGGGACATCAAGAGCAAGATCAGTCTGTTTGCTGATGATACCAAGGTAGGCGCTATGGTGGATGACCTAGGGGGATGGCAGGGGTTGCAGGATGATCTGGCAAAGCTTGAAACCTGGTCAGACACCTGGCAACTGGGCTTTAATGCCAAAAAGTGCAAGGTGCTGCATTTTGGGATGAAGAACCCAAGGAGGAGTTACCAGCTAGGGGGAGAGCAGCTAGCCCAGACAGAGGAGGAGCAGAAGGATCTGGGTGTGCTCATTACAGGGTCAATGAACAACTCGGCACAGTGTAGGAAGGCAGCTGCAAGGCCAACAAAATGCTGGGTTGTATTGCAAGGGTATATCCTCGAGGAGGGAGGAGGAGGAGGTGATTCTGCCACTGTATGAGGTCATTATTTAGACCACACCTGGAGTACTGCGTGCAGTACTGGCATCCCGTATCTGAAGAGGACATTAAGTTACTGGAGGTGCAGTGCAGGCGACAAAGATGATCAAGGGCTGGGGACTTGTCATACGAGAGGAGGTTGAAGGAGTTGAACATGTACTCACTGGAGGAGAGGAGACAGGGTGACATAATTGAAACCTTTAAGTACACATGAAAGGAATAAACAAGACGGGTACAGAGGGGCTGTTCAAAGTAAGGGAGGGGAGGGCCACCAGGGGCCATGATATGAGACTGGAGCGAGGAAGGTTCAGGAGGGAGATGAGGAGACACTTTTTTACAGAGAGGGTGGTGGCTGGGTGGAATGCGTTACCTGCTGAAGTGGTATGCAGTAGAACAGTGGACTGCTTCAAACGAGGATGGGACAGGACAAGGGGGAAGGTTAATGAAGGGGACGGGTGGAAGGGAGGGGCAGCTGCAGAATAAGGGGTGCTAGCTGCACATTCAAGCAGACTTGATAGACCTCTAGGCCTTTATCTGCTGGCAAATTTCATATGTTCGTATAAAAGAGAACGAGACTCCAGGCTTAACAAGGGTAACATTGTGGGACACGATTAAAGTAGTATTAAGAGGAGACATAATTAAATTTACCTCACATTATAAAAAACAACAAAATCTACAGCAGGAGAATCTGGAGAGACAACTGAAGGAGGCACAGGAGAGACATGCAGCCGGAGATGCGAGCTGCAAACTCAAAGTTCAGGAAATAAAAGGTAAATTACAACATCTATTAGATATGAAGACTGAACAGGCTTTACAAAATTTAAAACAAAAATATTATGAAGGGGGACCAAGTAGAAGAGAAGTTCAAGCAACAACCACACAGATCAGAGATCCAGAGGGAGGGCGGTTGGTGAGAATACCGACCCTGATTGAGAGAGCTTTCCGGAAATATTATCAGAATTTATTTACCCCAGAACAGGAGGCTGATATAGGGAAAGTTGAAACCTTTTTGAATGGACTGAAATTACCTAACCTGACTTTTGAACAACAGCAGGGATTAATTTCTCCAATTTCAGAGAATGAATTAAATAATGCCATCACAAATCTTAAGACCCATAAAAGTCCCGGCCCTGGCGGATATACAGGGGAGTTCTATAAATGCTTTCGAGGGATATTGGCGTCTCTCCTCAGAAAAGCATTCAGAGAGGTACAGCAAAACAAGAACTGCCCGGATACATGGAGGTATGCCGCCATTACTTGCATCCTGAAACCGGGGAAAAGACAGTACGAACTGTGGCTCATACCGCCCAGTCTCAGTTCTAAATGTAGATTATAAACTATTCACATCTATTCTAGCCAGAAGGTTAGAGGTGTTATTACCTAACCTGATAGATCAAGACCAGACAGGATTTGTGATGGACAGACAAGCACAAGACAATATTAAAAGAACATTACATATACTGCATTACGCCTCCCTGTCGAAGACACCCTTTCTGCTTCTGAGTTTAGCTGTGGAGAAGGCCTTCGACAGGGCGGCATGGCCCTTTCTGAGGTCTACTTTAGAAAAGATGGGATTCCCAGCAGAATTTAGAGGGATAATAGACTCCTTATATAGCAGCCCTAAGGCCTATATTAAAGTGAATGGTTCAATTTCATTACCAATTAGTCTGAAAAGAGGAACCAGACAGGGATG
The DNA here is from genome assembly GCA_016271365.2 of Neoceratodus forsteri. Taxonomy (NCBI): domain Eukaryota; kingdom Metazoa; phylum Chordata; order Ceratodontiformes; family Ceratodontidae; genus Neoceratodus; species Neoceratodus forsteri. The sequence continues at coordinate 751,708,500 of CM028132.1, forward strand.
GCCACTATCACCCCTTTTATTTGCGATATATCTAGAACCCCTGGCACAGGCCATAAGGCAACATGGAGATATATCGGGGATACTATTGGGAGAAGGGTATCATAAATTAGCTCTCTATGCAGATGACTTATTGGTATATCTCACAGACCCGGAGAATTCATTGAGGCCATTATGGGGAATTCTGACAGAATTCGAAGAAATAGCGGGCTATAAGATCAACATGTCTAAGACGGAGGTTCTGGGGGTACATTACAATCCATCACCCCAGGTGGAGTTCCACTTTAAGTTTAAGTGGAATATTTCTACACTTAAATACCTAGGAATTTGGCTGAGTCCTGAACATACGAAATTATATGAACTTAACTATAAACCTCTTCTAGCACAAATACAGAGGGATATAGAGAAATGGAAACTGATTCCTATTCCATTCCTACAAAAAATAGAAGCAATCAGAATGGCGATGTTACCTCGCTCCTTATATCTGGCACAAACCATTCCCATTACAGTACCAGATACATTTTATAAGGAACTGAACAGGAAAATAATGCAATATATCTGGGGGAAGCAAAGACCAAGAATAAGACAAACCATAGTACAACTCTCAAAAGAGGAAGGGGGACTATCGCTACTAAATTTCAAATATTACCACATGGCTGCCCAGGTCCGTACAGTAATTTACTGGTTACACCCTACTTACAAAGCAAAATGGAAAGAAATAGAATTAGCAGAGGAAGATCTGAGGAAACCACAGGGGATCCTTCTCTCGGACAAAGGGGATAAGGAAAAGGGGGATATTGGAAACCCATATACACTGTCCACCTTACGAGTCTGGAGACAGATGTTGAGTACTAAGAGAATGATGGACTGGAGGCCTATGTTCTACTCCCTAACACATACAGAAAAGTTTTTACCAGCTAAAATGGATTTGGGATATAAGGGATGGGAGAGAAAGGGACTACACATAGTATATCAATTTCTGAAAGAGGGAATCATTGTAAGCTTCTCAGATCTGGTAGTGAAATATGAAATTCACACAGGGATAGGTTCTGTTTTTTCCAGGTGAGGGATTACATTAGGGAAATAAAAAAAAGAGTGCTGGACCTGATGCCCTATACCCAAGATTATAGATGTTTTACAGAGAAGTTTGGAGGGCAGAGCTAACTTAAATCACATAATATCTTATTTATATGTAGCAATACGAGAATTTGAAGGGGATACAGTAGATTCCATTAAAAGAGCTTGGGAAAATGACCTGAATACTATAATTACAGAAGACAAATGGAGGAATTATTTACGATATATACATAAAAGTACATCCTCACCATGCTGGAGAGAATTCGCATGGAAGAATGCTGTCAGATTTTTCAGAACACCACCAATCCAAGCACATTATAATAGAGAAAGGGAAGCAGCCCACTGGAGGAAATGTGGTGAGCAGCAAGCCACTCACGGGCATTTATTTGGGAATGTCCAACAATACAACCCTTCTTGGTGGAGGTGCAGGAGGCGATTAAAAACATAATATCACCATCTGTAAAATTGGACCTATCTCTGTACTTCTTATCAGATTTTCCAGAAGGGAACAGAGATATTAGAGCAAAGCAACTCTTACTTATATTAATACTAGCCATCAAAAAAAACATAACTAAAAATTGGCTGACTCCAAATTCTCCCCAGATAACCCAGTGGCAGAATATTGTGATAGACATATATCAACTGGAAAGACTGACAGCATTAACAAATAAAAGATATGCCCAATTTGAGAACATATGGAGTAGATGGATACTGTATATTACTCCGCTAAGAAAAGATTTCATACCTCAATGAAAAGAAAGATAGAATGTGGTAGCCCGACTACAGATATAAACTCTGGCTATATAAGTAACTTGAACTGAAGATTAAAAAAGAGATATACTTTATCTTGTAACTCTCAATACACTGGTGTAATAAATTTTTAATGATTTATATCAACTCCTATGCTTGTATATAGGTTGTGTATATGTGTGGAAATATAAAAACCCCAAAATAAAGAAAGTTAAAAAAAAAAAAGATATGGATGCCATTAAGAAAAAAAGTTCTAAAATTCAGACTTTAGCCACTGCAACAGATAAAATCAAAAATAAAACAATAGAAATCCAAAGTTCTGTAATGGAAAACACTAACTGTGGGATATTCGAGTGTTTATATATGCACAAATGTGGATGGTAAGTGCTAAAACCCATTTGCACCTGTTTAGCAGTCCCTTCTCCATACTGGACCTGAGGGATTAGTGATCCCACTATCAGCAGCAAACACTAATACCAAGGCATGCAAATGAGGACCTTGAACATACATATCAGGCGCAGTCACAAATTCAAGGCATCTTGCCTCCGCAAAGTGTTTACATGCAATCACAAACAGAATGCCCACAAAAAGCAAGCAGTAATCAGGCACAGAGTAACACAGGAATGCAGAAACATACTGTAGAAACACAGGAGTTGACAGCAGGAGGAAACCGCTAGATCCATCTAGTCTGCCCATTTGTTTTAGACCTATTTTGACACTAACTCTTTGTAGTCAGGGCTCCCTTGTATCAATCCCATGCATTCTTGAATCCCCCTTCACAGTGTTGACTCCCACAACCTCTTGGGACAGGCTGTTCCAGGTGTCCACCACTCTTTCTGTGAAGAACAACTTCCTCGTGTTGGTAGAGAACCTCCCTCCTTGCAGCCTGAGGTCATGTACCCTGGTCCTGGAGCCCTTCTTAAAGTGAAAAGTTCCTGTGCCTGTACCTTGTTAATGCCTTTTATGTATCTGAAAGTTTCAATCATGTCTCCTTTCTCTCTTCTCTGCTCCAAGGAGTACATACTCAGTTCCCGAAGTCTTTCCTCATAGGACATATACTACAGACCCTGAATCATTTTTGTCACCTTTCTCTGTACTGTTTCTTCCTGGTCAATGTCCTTCCTGAGGTGAGACTTCCAGAATTGGACGCCGTTTTCCAAGGGAGACCTGACCAGCAATCTATACAATGGTAGTACCACCTCTCTCCTCCTGCTCATGATTCCCCTCCCAATGCAGCCCAGCATTCTGTTGACCTTCAATGCTGCCTTCTCGTACTGCTTACTAATCTTCAAGTCGTCGGCGACTATGATTCCCAGATCTCATTCCTGGTTTGAGGCCACCAGTCTTTCGCCTCCTAGGTAATGCTCCTTTCTTGGACTTTCTTTCCTATGTGCAAGACCTTGCACTTTTTGGTGTTAAATCTCAGCTGCCACACTTCAGATCATTCTTCTAGTTTCTTGAGATCAGCTTTCATCTTGCTCACTCCTTCTGAGGTGTCCACCCTGTCACATGTTTTGCTTTAGATTTTGTTGTCCTGGTAAGCCCACTGGGCCTAGAAGTCCCTTTTCCAGGGGCAACGGGGGGATACAGATAGTAAGCAACTGAGATTGAACCAGATTAAGCTGTTGATGGTATTTTTAGTGAATGAGGGAAATTTGGCCAGGACACAGGTGAAATTCCTCTGCTCTTTTCGATAAGTGCCATGAGGTCTTTAACATCCAACTGAATTACCACCAATCCAGGCAGATGGGATCCTTGGTTTAATGTCTCATCCGAAAGATGGCACCTCAGAAGTGCAGCACCCCCCTCATGCTGCACTACAGTGTCATTATTGACATATTAACCCAAGTGCTAGATGTGGAAACTGAACCCACAGCCCTCTGATCTCCCAGCCTCAGAGGCAAGTGTGCTACCTACTGAGCCACTGACACTGACTACGCTATCTATCTTATATATCTTGGTGTCATCTGCGAACAGACACACCTTCCCTTCCAGTCCATCAGTGATGTGTGCTATAAAAACACTGAAGAGCAGAGGCCCCAGCACTGAGCCCTGGAGCACCCTGCTGGTCACCCTGCCTTCCGTCGATTGCGTTCTATTAACCTGTACCCTCTGGGTTCTGCCTTGTAACCAGTTTTGTACCCTTATGACTACTTCTGGTCCAATCCCTTTGTGGTCAAGCTTCTTTACCAGCCTTCTACGTGGAACCGAGTCGAAGGCCTTACTAAAGTCTAGGTAGACCCCATCTACTGCCCCACCATCGTCCACTATTTTTGTAGCGTAGTCAAAAAACTTGAGCAGATTTGTCTGGCATGACCTACCTGCTGCGAAACCGTGCTGTTTAGGGTCTTGCTGGCCGCTAGTTTCAAGGAATTCTATAGTCCTCTGTCTGAGTAGTGTCTCCATTAGCTTCCCTACTACGAATGTGAGGCTCACTGGTCTGTAATTACTACCCTCTTCACAACTGCCTGATTTGTGAAATGGAATCACTATTGCCTTTTTCCAGTCTTCGGGTACCACACTGCTCCTGTGCCGAGTGCACGCCACCTCCCGGAGGAAGGATCAAGCGTCCCCATGTCTGCTCTCCTTCTCCGGGAGGTGGCATGCGCTGCACAGGAGCAACACCTGGCGGAGGCTGGGTTTGTTGTATAGCGCCAATGACAATGCAACTCTCTGGGGCCGGGTAGATGCCGTTCATGATTGCACGTCCTCACCCCAGCCTATAGTGGGAAAAAATCTTGCTTCCGACCATCTCTGTGAAGCCCTACCCCGGGCTTTGATTACCCTTCCAGCTGGCTCTCCCGACCAGTACCAGTTTCTCGGCACTGGGGGCATGGTGCTGTGACCCCACCCTCTGGGGGGTAAGCCAGGGGTGACAGGGAGAAGTGCTGGCAATATGGGAAGTGGAAGCCCGGGGGTGCCGTGATCAGGGCGGTCAAATGTATAATAAATTTAAAAAAAAAGGGACTAGTGTCTACCCCTGGTCCTGGTGTGCTGTGTTTCTTTCACGGCTGGGCCATCCCCTGGGTCCTCTTTGGTGAACACTGAGCAGAAGAACACCTGTGAAGGGAGCTACAAAAGGTTGGCAGGCCTGTGTGAGAAACACCCAGACACACACCATGCTCCTGTACCGGCTGCTGCTGGAACTCACTTGGGATCTGGACTAGGCCCAGGCTTTTGCAAGCCATCAGTACAAGTGTGTCCCATGGTCATATGCCCCCAACAGGGTCCACAGACCCCGCCACACCTACCTGGAGCTGTTTGACCAGAAGATAGCTAACTGGTACTGGCCAGACCACAATACCATTGATGAATTGTGTGACATATGCCAGGAGGAGCTCCAGAGCACCACTGCCAGAGGCAGGTGTTGTCAATGGAGCTCAAGATGGCAGCTGCACAGTGTTTCCTTTCCACTGGCACATTCCAGATGCCATGTGGAGAAACCTTGGGGATCACACAGCCAGCAATGTCTCATTTATTAACCCAGCTCCTAAGAGGTGTGAGGAGTACACCACTTTTTTATGTCACAGGAGCAGAGATCAGCAACTTTGCAGGCGTTCTACTGGATTGCATGCATACCAGTCTGATGGGAGCGGTGGGCTGCTCCCATGTTGCCATTAAGGCACCACCTGGGAGGGAGGGGAGGGGCGTTTGTCAACAGAAAGGGCTTTCATTCCCTAAATGTTCAGGTGGTGCGCAATGGCAACTATCGCATCACAAATGTGGTGGCGAAGAACCCCAGTGGTACACATGATGCCTTCATCTGGCACAACTCTTCCTTGTGCCGGATGTTCAAGACTGGGCAGATAAGGGACAGGGGGCTACTTGGTAAGTCTAGCACCCCTCTTCCTCGCTCTCCCCCCAAGGCACACAACAACATGTCACTTACCTTCCTCTGCAGGTGACAGATGATATCCCTGGGTCCCTGGCTGGTGACACTGGTGCTGTGTCCAGCATCTAGCAGTGAGTAGCATTACAATGAGGCACACCTGGCAAGGCATAACATCACAGAAAGGTTCTTAGGAATCCTCAAGATGAGTTTCCGATGTCTGGACCAGTCTGGTGGGTCTCTGCAGTATAGCCCTGTAAAGGTGTGCCAGATATTCATGGTCTGCTGCATCCTCCACAACTTAGCAGTCCAACATGGGATACCAGTGCACAACCCTGAGGGTGACACCATGGATGGCAATGGCGGGACAAGCACGGTACAACAACCACCAGTCCACTATGGTAGGCATGGCTAAAGACTGGCCGATGCTCCATGGAGGTAAGGGAATGCCTGATTGAATGGAGCATTGCAGAAAGAAGGTAATACACAACACAAAAGTGTTCATCATAGAATCTTTATTACAGCAACAAAAATGCAGAGTACATAACAGGAAAGGGTCCACAAATACATATAAAGGATGACAGGGTGAGGGGAAAAACATCTATAAATGCACATGGCATGGGGATAGACAGCACAGGGTAACGGAAATAACTCAAGAAAAGTGCACCTGGCACAAAGGGTGGAGAGCCTTGCATGAGGATAGGCAGCATGGGAAGGGAACAAACAAGAAAAGTGCACCCAGCGGGGGGGGGGGGGCTTGCATGGGGACAGGCAGAACAGGGGAAAGGGAACAAACTCAAGAAAAGTGCATCTGGCATTGGAGAGGCCTTGCATGGGGATAGGCAGCACAGGGAAATGGAACAAATTCAAGAAAAGTGCAGCTGGTATGGGAGGGTCTTTCACAGAGGCAGGCAGCACAGGAGAAGGGATCAAACTCATGAAAAGTGCACCTGGCCAGGTGGGGCATGCATGGAGATAGACAACACAGGGAACAAACTTAACAAAAGTGTATCTGGCATGTGGGGGGGGAGCTTGCATGGTGAAGAGGTATGAAACATCTAAATGTCATCTGTACTGCTTATGTGTTCAGCCCAGAGGGTTGCTGCACAAGATTCCTAGCAATGGTGTTCACTTGCCACAGGCCCCCTGCTACGTGTGGGACGTTCCTGGGGAATGCTGTCCTCCATGGACCCCTCACCAATAGGGACCAGGGGTGGGCTTGCGCCACACCCACAGCCACCCCCAAGTTCAGGCCACATGGCCAGACCAGGATGCAGTGGAGACCTGATCTCACATCTGATGGTATCCCCCTTGTATCTTTACCCTCCTGCACCTGAGGCTGAGGGTTCCCCTGGAACATCGCCATGACTAGAAACATAGAAACATAGAATTTGACGGCAGATAAGGACCGCCTGACCCACCTAGTCTGCCCATTTCCCTACCTAACGGATAAGCTGCAGATCCTAGTTAACCAACAGCCTACTTCCTCCTACCCTCCATTAGAATTACCTTATGTCTGTCCCATGCAATCTTGAATTCCCCCACTGTTTCTGACTCTACGACCTCCTCAGGAAGGCTGTTCCATGTATCCACAACCCTCTCTGTGAAGAAATACTTCCTCACATTACCTCTGAGCCACCCTCCTCTATCTTCAAATTGTGCCCCCTTGTTTTTGCACATCTCTTTTTCTGAAAGATGCTACCCTCTTGGACTTCGTTGATTCCCTTGAGGTATTTGAAAGTTTCTATCATGTTCCCCTCTCCCTCCTTTCCTCGAGGCTATACATCTTTAGTTCCTTTAGTCTTTCTTCATATGTCTTCTGATGCAGACCCTGCATCATTTTGGTTGCCCTCCTCTGGACAGCCTCCACCCTGTCTATGTCTTTGTGGAGATGGGGTCTCCAGAACTGTACACAGTACTCCAGATGTGGTCTTACCAACTGTCTGTACAGAGGGCCAACAACTTCCTGTTTTCTACTGGTGATGCCTCTCCCTATGCATCCCAGTGTCCCCCCAAACCTCCTTACTGCCTTCTCACATTGCTGGCCCACTTTTAGGTCATCTGATATGACTACCCCCAGGTCCCTTTCCATTTTGTTGTCGTCAGTATCTCACCCCATTGTGTACTCTTCCCTGGGTTTTTGTTTCCCAGGTGCATTACTTTGCACTTTTTGCACTGAATCTAAGCTGCCATACATCTGACCATTCCTCCAACCTTGACAAGTCCCTTTTCATCCTTTCCATCCCACCTTGTGTATCAACCATGTTGCAGATCTTTGTGTCATCTGCAAAGAGACATACTTTCCATTCCAGTCCCTCTGCAATGTCACTTATAAAGACATTAAAAAGGACCGGCCCCAGTACTGAACCCTGCAGTACCCCACTAGTAACCCTCCTTTCTTCACTGTGGACTCCATTTACTATTACCCACTGTGTCCCATTGTCCAACCAGTGTTTTACCCAGGCTACCACCCTAGGACCCACTCCCAGGATGGCTAATTTGTTTATTAATCTTTTGTGCGTGACTGTGTCAAATGCCTTGCTAAAGTCTAGGTAGGCCATGTCCACAGCCGCTCCCTGGTCTACTGCTTTGGTCACCCAGTCAAAGAAATCAATTAGATTTGTCTGACACGACCTTCCCGCTGTGAATCCATGCTGCTTTGGGTCCTGTGCCCCACTGGCCTCTAGGTACTCAACAATTCTTTCCTTCAGACTGATTCCATCATTTTCCCTGCCACTGAGGTTAAACTGACAGGTCTCTAGTTTCCTGCCCCTGTCTTGCTCCCATTTTTGTGAAGGGAAATCACATCCGTCCTCCTCCAGTCCTCAGGTACCACCCCATCCTCCTATGATTTATTAAAAAGGGTAGTCAGTGGTGTTACTAATTCTTCCCTTAGTTCCACCAACATGCAGGGATGCTGCCTGTGGCTCCAAAGCCACAGTACTGAGGTCCAGAAGATCCAACTGATACTCCTGTGCCACAGCAGTGTGCAACAGGAGGCTGGCACTGTGGTGCATAGGGTCAGGATGGCCTGCATGGAATCACTGCAGTCCAGCGATGCCTCCATCTGCCTGTTGCCTTGTTCATGCAACTCAGCCATCAGTAACCGCAACTCCTGCTCCACAGACTCGTGGGCCACCACAGCACCTCTGTACATATCTTGGTATATGGTGTCCATATAAAGGGGCCTGGATGTGGAGGTGAGGAATGCTGTAGTGATGCCTGTCAGCAGCTGCAGGGAGGTGACTGTGTGTCCCTCTCCCCTGCTCCATGTGTTGCCTAGACTGGTGACTGGTGCTGTGTGCATTCCTCCTCCTGCTCCTCTACCCCCTCCTCCTGGTGCACCTCATAAGGGAGCTCCACCTCCCCCATTTCTGTGTCAGAGAAGTGAAGCACTGTTTGCTCCCCTCCTCCCCAAATAAGTCCTTCTCCCCAGGCAGGGAGTCACCAAGGTTGCTGCCATCAACATCATCTGGTAGATCTGGAATGAAAGGAATACAGGGGATATGTGTCACACGCAGGCCAATGGCACATCTGTGTTACATACCACCACCCAGTCTGATCAATGCTACAGCCTAAAGTCAGACTGCAGACACCCGTGCCATGCACCTAAACACCACCCATGCCTTGACATGTGGTGGAAGAAATAAAACCTGCATCACCATATGCAGTGTAAATGCCCATGCTGCCCATAAGCAACCCTGACCCCTGCTACATGGTGGTCTTACTGGTTGCTGAATGTATACTGTGCCATATCCCTGTGGCCCACATCACTTCTCCTAATAAATATAATGTGTAATGCTAAGAACAACAGCTACACAGATACTACACAGTCATGTGCATGTACTCACACTGGCTGCTTGTGGCCATGGTGTCGATGACACATTCCAGACCTTCTACCTGCTGGCGTACCAGGGTGCCAGCAATGAGCTCTTCCTCCTCTGGCTTGAGCATGCTAGTGGTTGATGGGCCACCACCAGTGACCTGTAGGTCCTGTTTGATATGACCAGCTTCTCCTTTGTGCACCTCCTCATATCAGAGTAGTGCTTCTTGACCTCCTTGAATGTGCATCCACCTCCGCACTCAGCACCGATTGCCTCTGGAGTCTCCTTCCATGCCACCATCCGGTATCATGAGGAGACACCCATGCAGAACTGCACCTGCTGGCTAGGTATTACTGGGTCAGAATCTGTGTGAATAGGACAGTTCTGAATACGCTGCATGCCACAAACGACCTCATCGCACACACAGCACAGCACAAACATGTGCTACAGACAGTTGGTGTCTGTGTGTTTCGCAGAGCTATACACCATCCCTGTAATGCTCCAACACCATGGCATGTTGGCCCACTGGCCCCACCATACATATAGCCCTGCCAGTGTCCACATGCAATACGCAGTGTGTCAGACAGGCACTACCAGTGGACAGCTCTGTATGTGCCCGTGACTACTGGGTGTGTTTCACACACCAATAGGCTGTATAATGTGACTGACAGTATTGTCAAGGGCACAGATTACAGAACTGTGGATACGGATCATGTTACATCAAGCGTACCTCAGTTGGTGTTACACAATATTAACATGAATATTGCATGACCCTGAGCACTGCATCTAACCTCCTCAGTGACCCTATTCTGCCACTGACTACAGACTGCCTAGTGTGCCTGAAAGAGTAACACAGAAAGTGACATATATCAGGGGAAACAGATACTGTCCATGCAATGGACTGCCTGCTAACACAGGACCCCCTTGTAAACGAGCACCATGCAACTGTGCACTTTCCTGTGTAAACAAGGTAGTGCAGTTACAACTAAATGAATCGTGCTGTACTGTACTGCATGATCTCTAATAGCCTACCTGTAATTCCCATAGACTAACTAGCCATCTACTGTACATAGCCTGTCACCATTATTCTTTTGTTTTTGGCGCCATTCTGCAACACATAACTATAAAACAAAATAGCAATGGAAATATGCATGGTGCCTGTGGAGGATGATTATAAATGTTAGTTGTTCTGTTGCAACTTACTTTTTCCAAAGGTTATATTCTCTTCTCAATGTTCTCCAAATGCTGCTTCTCCAGTGATCAATGTTAAAGTGCTGATCTGGACCCTTAGGGGAGTTTCCCATTTTTAATGAGCCAGTAATGAGCATATAATGACATGCAAATTAGATTTTGCACCTTGAATGTTAGAGTAGGTCCATTTTCATTTTAACCTTCAATATACAGCTGTTTGTGCATGTTGCTAATATATCAGCAATCACAAACAACATCTGCGCTGAATTCTCCATAAGCATGCGCCTTTTAAAGCTGCACACCTTGAGGACATCAGAACCATTTCTGCTCATGATGTGAGGCACTTTCCGCAAATGTGTATGTCTGCAATAGCATGCAACCACTAGCGATCACAGACAACATGGAACTGCCTGTTGGCAATGCACATGCGTGGAGCACCGTGCACGTGGCGATGGCATGCAATGACACTTCACAGATGATACGCACATACGGAATGCCATTTGCAGAAGTTACTATTGCAAAATGCATAAAGGCAGGAGCACTTGTACTGAGCACAGCCAGAATATGAACCGTACATAAAACAAGAACCGTCATGTCAGCTAGACAAAGAAGGGTGCCTGAGGAGGACAGGATGAGGAACAGGTGCTTCACCCCTCAGGAGGTGGAGGTGCTAGTGAGGGAGGTCTTCACTAAAGAGAGCGCTCTCTCTCTTCAGGGACACAGCAAGGGATGTTCCCAAGGCTGAGAAGGGCTGTATTTGGAAGATAGCTGCCAGGAGGGTCTCCTGGGTGCAGGGCCTAAAAAGACACCTGCACAGTGCTGGCACTGCTATGACCGCCTAACCTGACTTGAGGGGAACATTTGCAATAGCTGTGAGCACAGCATGCTTCTGGATGGATACGGTCAGGAAAGGCAATGTCATCTGTTACACTGTCTATGAGACATATGCCTACAAATGTTTGGGAGGATGCACAGCCAGAATGGGCTGTAGCAACAGTTAGGAGCTGCTGGAAAGCAACACCACATTGATTACAGTGGTTGTATTTGACAATGTGAGGTGTGTATGATCCACAGCATGTACATATGTATTCACATCCTGTTCAGTGTCACAGTTCTGTACCTGCATTTCATGTGGAAGGTGCTGTTGCTGAACTACTACATGGACTTGTCCCACGCTAGGGTGCCCCACCATTAGGCATGCTTACTTAGACTGGTGGACCTCTGCTCCATAGAAGCTGCACATCCCCTCCTTACTGGGCAGGTTATAGGCCATCTGTAAGACATGAACATTCTGAGTGTCTCAGACACTCCATCTGGCCATACTAAACCCTGTCAATGGATTATACCATCAATAAGTGGTGGACAACTGTAATGGGGCCCGTTAGCTGTGATCCACTATCAGCTCCGCCTTGCAGAACAACAGGTCAAAACCTAGTTGGAAGAGACATGGGGTGTGTACATGGTGGTGGTCTGCATATTGTGGGACAGAGCTATGCAATGTCCCTGCCATGACTGGGGCTCAGGTACCATCAGACATACCCCTAGAAACAGTTAGTGTGTCCTTACACCTGCAGCCATGGACACCTACAGTATGCACCAACAACCACAATTCATGTTGGCCACAGGTGTCAATGTGTGTGCCCTATATTCACTGCAGTGTTTATTCCGTGGGTAGAATGATGTGTGCAGTGTGTCTAATGTTCATCTGTAGGGCCTCCACATGAGGTGATACAATGCGGGTCAACAGGTGTGCATGCAGCATGTTCATATCCACCTCACTGTATGTACCCTAGTGCCAGTGTTGCCAAACCACATACCAGACATGGCCCTGTACCTGTGCACATCTGTGCAGTGCTATGTGTTAGATGACATCTGTGCAACACAGGTGTGCATGGCACATACCTGTTGTGCCCCGCAGTGTCCTGTCATTCATTTACAGATGTTTTTTCTGTGTTTCATGTCTCCACAGCTCCAGCAGCAGGGGTGATGCATCCCAGAGGCTGAGACAAGGAGGAGGCAGAACAGGCATACCTGTGTCCCAGGCACTCACGGCTGGACTTGCCCGAGGAGGAGGAGGACCCCCAACAGCAACTTGCTGACAAGCGTAACAATGACCAGCCACAAACGGGGCAATAGCCAGTGCTGTAGAGGTGGAAGATCCAGGACATACGGGGACCAGTCACAGTCTGGAAGAAACCAGCAGAGCCACATAAGGTGGCCCACTCATGTATGTCCACATCTGTTTACTGCACAATCCAGCCCCATGCGCACCACATGGGTGCTTGGTACTGTACATTCCTCATGTATGTGACACGGAGATTCCTGGGCTATGCATGCCTACTGCCACTGTGCTGTACTGTGCATTGTCTACTCATATGCAGTGCCGTGGCATCTTGTTTGGCAAGGTGTTCCATGCATACGTGCTGGTGGACTGTATACTGTGGCATCCAACACAGGCCTTTGTATGGTATAGCGCATACACTGTACCCTCTGTAATGTGTCCAGGGGTCATATTTACAATGGAAATGGAGTGAGGTCACTGGATATGTACTGCTGGTCCAGTGATCCCATAGGTGCTTCATAAATGCCTATGTTGGACACAACATGGACACCTCTCCATATATATCTTTTTTTTTTATTTAAAGTTTATTGTTTTCAAACATAGAACAAATGACATGGCACAGTACTGGAATAACATGGATACACATACTGTACAGGCAATATATCAGTCACCAGAAAAACAGTACCATGTCCCTTCCCCTTTTAACCCTCCCAAATGACCCAAAGCAGTCTCCCCCCCCCCGCTCAACCCTCCCCACCTCGGCATGGATGTTTATTGAACACACTCCCTACTGAAATCAAAGCCATACAAAGAAAGTGCATTGGATTGATGCCATAAATAAAGAACATCCGACCATTCTCATGGGGCAGGTCAAACCATAAATACCCTTAAACCGGGTGAACTCCCACTTGTAGCATACAAGTAGTATGCATCCCAGCCCATATCTTTTTATATCTGGAAGAGATTTGACCCGGAGATACTTTAAATTGCTCCACCCGCATGTTAAACAAAAGATCCTGAAGCCATTCTATATACAAAATCTTCTGTGCGTCAATCTAATGCCTTAAAACAAGTTTCTTAAGTGTCAGTGCAATCATCACCATATGTTATCGACGCACTCTGACCTGTATCTCGGAATAATCTCCTATGAGACAAATCTCTAGTGTAAACAGATCTCCTAGACCTAGCAATGGGTCAGTTTTATGGCGGATTTCCATCCAGAGTTCCTGCGCAGAAGGGCAGTCCCAGAAAATATGATGGAGGGATCCTTCTTCCAGATTACACATGGTACAAATTGGAGTCAGGGGCTTGCCTATCTTGAAAAGTTTGAGGGGTGTCCAGTACAGATTATGTAAAAATTGGAATTGTGTAAATCTCAATCCGTCTTGAGATAAGTAAATGTAGGTTCCTTCCCAGATTTTTCTCCAGTTAATGTTAGGATCTGGGAACTGTCTAACCCAGTATTTTGGGCCTCCATCTTGATCAGTAAATGTCAGGTCTAAAAGGGAACCATATACCTAGGCTATCGCACGAGGAAGAAATACTACTTCAGCTAGGGAAGTAAAGAAATCATAGAATTTATCCTCTGTAAACAGCTGACTGCTGATCCGGCTCAAGAAATGAGATATCTGGTATGTTCTGAACTGTTGTCCCTTATTTAATGAGAACTTATTAGTAATAGCAGATGCAGGGATACACTTCCCTGCTGGGTCCAGGAAATCTTTAATTTCTGTGTTCTAAAACTGGGGAATCCAAAGTTTAGGAATCTTTTGATTACCTATCTTGAAATTCAAGTTATCTACTAATGGCTGATTCCAATCTTGGGTATGTTTATATTTTAAAAAATTACACAGCTGAGTATGAGCTCTTATTTATACCCCTATGGGAGAGCAAGAAATACTAACTGGTAAATGTTTAATTGTACAGTGTAGCAACGTAGATGTGGATAAGTGTGCCTCAGCTAGCATTTTCTTCTCAAGCATTAAACCACAATAGGACATATGACAGGTTAGCCAAAAATGCCTCATTGGTTATCCATTTCATATATTTGGAGACTTGACTAGCCCAGTAATATCCTCCTATATGGGGTAATCTCAAGCCACCTCTAACCTTGGGTACAATCAATTTCTGGTAAACTCTTCTCAGGGGCTTGGCAGCCCACATGAAGGAAGAATGGACTTTCTTAAACCATTTGGCGGGTAACCAAACGTTGAGCATATGCAACGGATAAAAGATCCTTGGTAAGACATTCATTTTAACTATATTAATGCGTCCCCAAAGAGAAACAGAAAGAGATTACCATCTAGCAATATCTTGTTGTATAATGCACAGTGTGTCATCAAGATTTAGCTTCTTCATGAGGAAATCAGAGTTGGTCAGATAAATACCCAGATATTTCAGGCTTCTGGAAGTCCACTGAAAATCTAAATGTGAAATGTCACTTTTTAGCAATCTACAATTTAATGGGAAGACCATGCTTTTGTCCAAATTAATTTTATAATTGGAGTAGGTACCAAATTCTAAAATAATTTGCAGGGCAGCTTCAAACACAACAGTTGGATTGGTGGAATGAAGCAGAATATCGTCTGCATATGCTGATAGCTTAAAGTTGATGCCATACAAGGCAATGCCCGAAATCAAGGAAGAGCTTCTAAGTTTAAAAAGCAAAGGCTCTAGATAAATATTAAAAAGCAGCGGAGATAATGGACACCCTTGACGAGTACCAGAGTGAAGAAGAAACCTCTACAAGAAGACTCCATTGCAGTAAATATGAGCTTTGGGATTTTTATAGAGAGACGCAATCCAGCCAATATATTCCTTCGGGAATCTGAATTTACCCATTGCAGAAAATAAAACACTCCAGTCCACTCTATCAAAAGCTTTCTCCACATCCAGGGACAGCAGTCCAGCAGGTGTTTCAGAGTCCCTGTACGAGAAGAAAATATGTGATAACTTCCTCAAGTGGTCCGAAGAGGACCTCCCCTTCATAAACCCTGTTTGATCTAGGTGAATTATGGAGGCCATGACCTCAACCAGTCTATCTGCTAACAGCTTAGCAATGATTTTCATATCATAATTCAATAAAGAGATAGATCTATAATTAGTTACCCTTTCTGGATCCCGTCCTGATTTATGTAAAACTATAATTAGGGCCTCTAGAAAACTATAATCCATTTCTTCCCCTTCCAGGAATCTTTTAAACAACTGACCTAACTAGGGAGTCAATTGTTTGTGGAAAGATTTATAAAAATTGGGAGAAAATCCATCAGGGCCGGGAGCCTTGACGGAGGGAAGGGAATGTATAATCTTCTCAATTTCTATATCAATTATAGGAACCATCAATGCTAACCTCTGTGCAGCTGATAACAGTGGCAGAGGAAGGGCCTCAAGATAGTTATCTAACTTTTGTTTCTCGGGAGGGTTCGACATGGGGCCATACAGGTCTTGATAATAATTTGCAAATTCCTGTAATATTCTTTTACGGTTCACTTGTATGGTATTATCTAGTCCAGATCTGATACCCTTAATTATTCTGGAGGTTCTTGAGATTTTAAATGAAGGGCCAACAACTTACCAGATTTTTTCCCTTGATCCACATAATTAATTTTGGTGTGCATTATTGCGTATTCAGCTTTACTTAGCAGAAGGGAGCTATACTGGGCCCTTAAGCCCATTAATTTAATTCTGTCGCCTTCCAGAGTGGAGGGTGAAGGCTCTTTTTCCAATTGACGTATACTCTTAAGTAACGTGAGGGCTTCTTGTTGTTTCCCCTTTTTCTTAAATGAAGCTATTCTAATCAGTTCCCCTCTTAGGACACATTTCAAGGCACACCACTCTAGTACAATTCTGCCTATTGAGCCAAGATTAATCTCCGTATACTGCTCAACTGCCTTCGACATATCCCTAACTACACTCTCGTCCCTCAATAATTGAATGTTCACCTTCCAAGTGGTTTTCCTTGGAATGTTGGGTGTCAGATTTAAGGAGTACCACACCACCGCATGGTCTGAGATGACTCCGGGTTCTATGGCACTATCCAAAATCCCTGGCAGAAAACTGTGGCTAATTAAAAAATAATCAATTCTGGTAGATGTACCGTGAACATAAGATCAAAAAGTGTAATCTTTCAAGGAGGGATACAAAGTCCTCCAGGGGTCAATCAGTCCTAGTTGATCTGCAAAATTCCGGAAGGCTCACTGTGCAGGCAAAAGACCAGATCTTCTAGCCCCTGATCTATCCAGGTCAGGGGTAAAAGAAAGGTTCCAATCCCCTCCTAGGATTAATGGAAAGGAAGTATAGGGGAGTAGGTCTGTGAGTAGGCTAGGAAAAAAAATTGGAGAATCAGAATTAGGGTCATATATATACAGCAAAGCACCACCTCTGTGCGGTCCAGTAAACCTTTCAAGATTAAATACCTATCACCTGGGTCCTGTATACAGAGCTCACAGCTGAAGGGAATGCTTCAGGAGAATAATATGGCTACCTCTCTACTTTGGGTACCATCCCCTGCATTTAAAACCTGGTCTACAAATTGCCTTCAAAAAAGTGAGCTCTCAGAGGGGAGTAAATGGGTTTCTTGTAGGAATGTGATAGTTCCATTCAAGCAGTCAATATGTTTTAGAATCTGATATCGTTTGACATTCTTCCTGGCACCTCTAATGTTCCAAGTAAGACGTTTTAGACTATACATCTTTTAGGGTAACCTTAACAGTGAAAATGTGATCTAGAGTGCTATGGCTTACTCCAAACATTATCAACAACCAGCCGAGGTAACCCTCCATTTCCCCTTCCCCCATCCCCAAGCCATTTAACCCTATAGAAATTGCAACACGTAACCCCAAAATCTTATACTTAAACCCTTGAAACCCAAAACTTAGCTTGTTCTTATTTATCCAAAAAGCCAAAATTACCCCCTTCCCCAACCTAATACTATCCAAGTACGTGATATACAGAACCAACCATACATAGCTTGTCCCTTTAATTCCAAATATTGTGAACTTATGGCTTGTTAAAGTATAAATAGGCAAAAAAAAAACAAAGTTCAACTTCTTCTGTATGAGCCAATCCACTTTCATGAGATTTTCGTGAGCTCACGAAAGAGGAGTGGCTATTAAAAAAAAAAAGTGAAAAAAACACTAACTCCAACTTCTTTCGTATGAACCAATCCTATTTTGAGAGATTTTGGTGAACTCAACTTCTTTCATATGAACCTAATTTTGCAAAGGCCCTTTTTCTCTTTTATAAGCCACACAAAAGAAAATCGTCTCGTGCAAGAAGATTTTTAAAATATTTTAAAATCACATTTCTGGGTCCTTTTAGGAAAATTCCAGAATCCAACTAATGGGGTCCCATTTAGCAAGATATATATGTTGGTGTCTCTGCATGGTATCATTGCGTGTTTTCAAAAAAATTTTTTTGAGAAAAATGAAAACAAGATGGCTGTCAAATGAAAGAAGAAATTTCTCTCATGAAAGAGGATCACACCCTCATGAAATAATAATCTTCTTTCATTTATATCAAACATCTATCCAAAATACCCTCCTGAGCATGCTCAGAACCAAAATTTAAAATCCTTGTAACTCTGAATCAGATTAATACTTTTTAACCAAACCAATGAAAAGCACCATCCTGGGGCAAGCCCTTTCTACCCTAAAAATTTCAGACCAAAATTCCAAACCATCTGGGCACTTGACGATGACAAACAAATCAGCAAAACAATGCAGTTTTTCCTAGAAACACACTATCCGTATCTCCAAATCTGCATATCTGTCTGGAACGAAACTTTGCACATCAAAAGACCTTCCCCCTCAACCACACATGCAAAGTTGTGTGGGATTCCATTGAACGGGGCAGAGGTATTAAAGTGCAGAGTTAGAGGTTTAACATTAAACAGCCTACTCAACCAAAATTATCTGTTCCAAGACATAGTAGCACTCCACACATATGAACACAAAGGAACTTGATCAGATATTAGACTCAAACTTATAACAGAAAATGACAAGTCCACACAATAACATAACATCACCAGGAAGCTTCCTGGTGAAGTAATGTTATTGCGTGCACTTGTTATTTTTAATTATAAGTCTGAGTCTAATATCATCCGATCAAGTCCCTTTGTGTTCATATGGTGGAGTGCTTCTATGTCTTGGAACGGACTATGAGTTGGGGGTAGCCAGCCCTGCAGGAGCAACACCACTACCCCCCCACCATCCATTGTAGCACAGTAGAATATCTGGAAACAGGTTATCAACCCTAACTATAGTGGTGCTACTGTGCCACTGAAGTACCACTGTAATCTTCCTTGTATCATTTTGTACTCATCTGCTTGAAGAGATGAATTCCTTTTATTTACAGTTTCACCTTTTTTCTTTGTTTTTGAGGGGTGATCAGTCGGTCTTAAATTGTTCTTTGTTATGTTCTTGTTTAGATGATATGGAATGTATGTTGTCTTTTTTTAAGTTGAAAATAAAAACATTCATCTAAAAACAAAAGTACTGCACTGGATTTGTGTACCAGCTGTTGTTTTCAGTTGTCATATACTTTTATTATGTGTGCCTGCATCTTTCATTTCTGCAGTCTGTATGCCAACAGTCTGGTGGCTCTAGGGTTCACCTTCATAACATTTTTGTTTCAGGTAAGTTACAGCTAGTTCTGTCTTTTGTGTTTGTAAGGTATGTAATTCCCTTTGTATCCAATGCAGGGTTGGAACAGCACTTCTGCTACCTGCTTTATGTTCTGCTTGCATTATGTTCAATTGCTGTGTCAGTCTGATGTAGTGTTCTTCTCTGTTCTTTTCTTTCCTGGCTGTGTATGCAATAATGGCACCCCAAGTATGTGTTTTTATGGCATCCTAAGAAGTACTGTGGATGTTCCAGGGCCTTCATTATCTTGTAAAATTTGTGGGATTCTGCCTTTTATTAACTGTTAAAATTTGGAGTCTCTAAGGTGTTTAAATTACCAGTGCGTGTTTTTTTTCTCTCTCTCCCCTATTTGTATTTCTAGATGAAGTAGGGCATGGTTGGATAGGCTAATCTGCCCTTAATGACAGGTGGTGATTCTATCCAAATACTGTTCTTACAAGAAACTCATTTATTTGATGATGAAGTTCAAAAACTAACAGGTGGATGGGTGGAGCAGTTATTTTTCTCTACAGGATCCAATTAAAATATGAAGGTAGTATTTTGTTTAAAAAGGGCTTTGGTTGTATTAATCCACAGGTTTACAGAGATAATGATGGCCATATTACATCATGTAAAGGGATACTAAATGGGAAATCATTTATTTTGGAATTTATCTATGCCCCCTTCATTGTTTTTGCTGACTTTTTAGGTGATGTATCCTGAGCCCTGACACAGCTAGGAGGCGATACCATTATCTACGGGCCGGGGATTCCATAGCAAATCCATCACTTGATTAGTCCTCTGTCCCCAATGGAGAGGAAAGGAAACTTACTGATCAACCAGTTTTGTATAAATAATGTGTGATATCTCGAGAATAAGACATCCCCACTTACATGAATACTTATTTTATTCTAAACCATTTCAAATGCTCATATGGTTAGACTTTTGGTACCTTTCTAAGAATCTGGTTGCCAATATTGAGGAAGTTAATATGGGGTCTATAGCTATGTCTGATCATGTCATGATCGCTGTAGATGTATAGTCAATAAAGATAAAGATAGAAAGAAAACCTTACAAGGGACACTTATTAATGATTTAAGAGACATTAATTTTTTAAGCAAGCTAAAGGAACAAATGGAAATATTTTGGCAATTTAATTATATGGATGAGACTTCCAACTACAGATTATGGGATGATGTCAAAATAACCATAAAAGGCTTTATTTCTCATTAAATAAAGGCACATAAAAGGAAATGAAATATTAGAAATATAAAAAGAATAAAAAATTACCCAGAAAAAAATGTTCTGTAGGATTATATCCAAATAAGTAAATGTGACACTTTCTTGGTTAACAAAAAAAGCAAGCTTTACTAGCTACAGAAATTGAAAGCAATGCAGCCCTACTTAATAAAATGTGTTATAATACTGATAAGTCTAGGAAGCTACTTGTCTTCATTCTTAAAAATCAGAAACAATGTAACATTATAAGTCATTTACTAGACAGAGATGATAACATGCAGGTAGATAATGAGGGTATTGCTAAGTTTGCCCTAGATATTTATTAAGACCTTCGCAATACAAGAATTTTGGGGATGGAAAAGATGTGACTTATCAATCTAGATTCAACTTTTTTCCTGATTTGGGAATGTCAGATTCACCTATTACTGATATAGCCATTTCACAAGCAATAAAATCATTAACAAAGCGCAAAGCTGTAGGCCCAGATGGACTCACAGCCACATTTTATTTAATTGTTGCACAACAATTAACTAATTAACTCTATGGTTGGTAAAAGTGGCAGATGAAATAAACAGGAATGCCTGTATACCACCATCCTTCCAGGAAGCTGATATGATATTGACACTGAAATAAATAATTATCTATATCATTGTAAAAAAAAATTACAAAATTATCACTAAAAATATTGTAAATAAGTTAAATCAATAAATTCCTATGATCGTACAGAAAAAAAACAAGATGGGGTTTATAAAAGGGCATACCCTTTTTCAAGTCATGAAGGAAGTAGAAAAATTTAGTAGCCATTTAAAAAAAATAATTGGAAGAATTAGTGTTAATGCTGTTTGCTACTACTAAAGCTTTTGACCTAGTAAACCGGGCTTACTGTACATGCTGAAGTGTCTAGAGAGATAGAAAATACTAACTGGACTTTTGATAATGATTCTACTACTGTATTCATCATCTGTAGCCAGATTAAGAATAAACAGAATGATATCCCAGCAATTTGAATATGGGAATGGTGTTCAAAAAAGGATTCCCCCTATCACCCATACTTTTTATTTTAGTACTGGAGCCATTGCTGATTAATATGGTGGGGGGGGGGAATAAAAATACTGTGGGCATTAAAATATAGGATTATCAGATTAAACTAAGTGCATACACAGACAACATATTAGCTATTATTACTACTATCCAGATATCTTTTCCATGTTCAACTAATAAATTAAATACCTTTGGCCTGATCACTGGCTACAGGGTGAATGAAGGAAAGACAGTGGTTTTGCTAATTAATGAATTGTCAGTTGAAAATACAAGATTATTATTTGAAATGAAGCTAGTTAAATATCCAATTAAACAGAGCAAAAGTAGAATACAAAATATACAGGATAATTGGTCTACACATCCTTTATCTCTGTGGGGTAAAATAAAAGCCTAGGACCCCTGGTTGAAAAATCCTGTCCTGGGGGACACCTGGTTATCACTGCTGGATAACCTACCCTCAGTACTGCAATTTTAATATGAATAAATTTGACATCTTATTACTTTTCATGTTAACCATTCATTTGGATCAGGTTTCTGTGAGTCTACAACTATTCCCCCACCCCACCTCACACTATCAAGTTTTTGTCTGGTCTCTTTTATTGCAATTCAACATACCACCCTATAAATAATTTTTCCTTTTTTTTTTTTAATCTTTGTGGTATGGGTACTTATTTAACCTTAACTACAGCTGCATCCTACGTATTTAAGATGTTTATTAAATATGTGGGTGGAGTCCAGAATATTTTATGAATGAATAAATTAAATACATCTGCTGTTTTTCATTTTTTCATATTTTCATCTTTTGTTCTTTCCGTTTTCTTTATTCATCTGTTGTAGTTTCTTTTCCCCCCATTATTCATTTGTTTTCATTTATAGTTATCTTTAAAGAGCTAGTGAACTGCCTGAAATTAATATTACTTGTTAAAAGCAGTCAACTACTACCTTTTATATCTGAGAAACATAGAAGATTACGGCCAATGGTCTATCCAGTCTGCCCATAGGTCTCTATATAACCCTATGACCTGGCACCATTTAGTGTATTTTCCCTCCCCACCAGTTATCCTACTCCTTCCCCATTCTTGCCCCTGCCAGTGATGACTATCCCCTGAGCTGCTTTTTCTTTTTCCTTTGGGTAATTAGAAGATTTTTTTACCTGCTATTAGTAGGTGTGATCTGTAGAGCAGCACTCTGCCTAGCAGCTGACATATCTAGTTCTATTCCTCCCACTACATCATCAGCATTGTGACCTCACTGACTGTGAAATCAGAGCTATTCAGGAAGAGCCACTCAGTAGCTGCCAATCACCTGTGATGTCATAGTCAGTGAGGTCACATTGCTGATGAAGTGGGGGGAATAGAACTAGATATGTCAGTTGCTAAGGCAGAGTGCTGTTCCACACATCCAGTGTAGTACTAGCTCAGAAAACAGTCTAATAAGCAAACAGAAAGAAAAAAGTACTTCAGAAATAAAAAGTTATAACTGACTACTTATTAAAATTTGTAACAATTTCCTGTCTGCTACTTCTGGTTCTACTAGCTCTTCAACTGACATTAAATGCATTTTGTGATTGTATCTGGGGAATGTATTCATATTCTTTGCAAAAAACTTTGTTAATGCACCAGTTAGGGTTCAATTTAACAAAGCAAAAACAAGGAAATGTGGTGTTAGGGTTTACCACTATAACTCCCCACCCCCAAGCAGCAAAAGGGAAAAATATTAGGCTTTTGGGTCTCCGCAGCCTTGGTGAATGAACAGTGGGGTCTTCCTTGGGGTTGTCAACCATAATGCTCACCCTTCCTCCATCCCATAGTGTCCTGTCCAAAGCAGAAGGTATAGCTTCAAGGTAGTGCCTCACGGTGATACACTCTTCAAAGGTAGAGAAGTATGTCTTGCCTCATGTTGCCAACAAATTCTGATGTAGCTTTCTTCATGAAGGGCCCTGCAGGCCCTGCATGACTAAAGAAGATCACATCTGAAATTGTTTAGGGAATGGTCTGGGCATTAGGGCTGACTACACCAAGGAAGACCTGCCACTGATTTGCCGAGACTCCAGAGATCCAAAACATAGTGTTTTTTCCTTCTGCTGCTTGTGGAGTGGGGATAAAGAGTGAAGGCTGAAAACCCTAATGCCACATTTCCCTAGCTTTCTGGCATTAACGTGAACCCTAACTGGTTCATTAAAGAAGTTTTTTGCAAATAATTTATTTTCGAGATACTAGAATGATAGCCTCATTTATGCAGGTCCCTTTGAGACCTGTACGAACAGGTGCAGACAAGCGGGGCCGTTTGGGTCCTGTGCCATGGGAAGACTCAGACCATCTAAAGAAGTGCAGCCACAGATGTCAAGAATACATAGGATCTCTGGTGGGCTGTAGAAGTGCAGGGCCCTCTGGTCCCTGCGCTTTCCATGTGACTGGAGATACAGACACACAGGGCAAGTAGTCCATCTTTCAGCCAATGCACAGGGCTCTCTGTCACCCACAGATGCAGAGATGCAGGGTCCTATGCCAAGAGAACAGCTGTCTTCACTATATTGTACCGAGGTCCATGCGATCAACTCTGCAGCTTTCATTCCCTGGCTGGTGGCAGTGCTGCCTAACTGCAGTATCTCCCACCCTTATTCCATCTAGCAGAGTCAATCACCCCCAAACTCGGCTCACTGGCACAGGATCATGATCATATCCACTGAGGTGAAGATTGGCAGTCCATATAAAGTTTCTTAATAATTATATGGTTTTTATTTTGGCCCCAAATTTTCAAGACACTCATTTTATGACTCCCCTTATAAACATGACACATTGCATTTATAGTAAATTGTCTGAAATGCCATTTCACCCCACAAGTGCAAAAACACATCTCACACAGGATTTAAAAAATGACACCTGTCACATTTATGAGGTGGTGTGGAAAATGGCTATGTTAAAAGTCTGGAGTTAAAATATTGAAGATTAGCAAAGTTAGGAGTAAACGTCAAACTACTGCAACGTTCACTCATAACTTGGGCATTTTACCATATTTGTACACCAAATTTTCAGCATAGCCTTGTTATTACCCCACTTCATGAACCCAGTACATGAAAATGTTCAAGTACCCACCAAAACATTATTCCATGCCACAAGTAAGAAAAAACATTTTGGCCAGGATCTGAAAAATGACAGCTGTCATACTCATCAGATGGTGTAAAAAAATGGCCATGTTGAAAATTAGGGCTTAAAATATACAAAATTAACTAAGTTATGAGTGAACATAGAAAAATGTCAACATATGCTCATAATTTTGTTGTTTTTCAATATTTTGACCACAAAATTTTCGAAACAACCGTGTTATGACCCCACCTCATAAACCCAGTAGCTGAAAATTCTACAATACTGACTGAAACATCATTTTGCACCACAAGTTCAAAAACATGTTTCGGCCAAGATTTTAAAAATGAAAGCTGTCATGTTCATGAGGTGGTGTGAAAAATGGCTATGTGGAAAAGCTGGGGTCAAAATATGAGCATTGTATAAAAATGTCAATGTACGCTCATGACTTGGTTGTTTATTAATATTTTTACTGCAAATTTTCAGCATAGCCTTTTTATAACTCCACCTCATGAACACGGTGGGGATTTAAAACCAACCTAAAGGTTATTTTTTGCAGTGACTGCAAAATCATCTTCTGGGATGGATTTGCATAATTTCAACACCATTGTTCATGGGGGGGTCACAAAAAAGGCCATGTTGAAAATCTGGTGTAAAAATGTTCACAAATGATGAAATAATTAATAAAAGTTAAAATCCCACTGAAATACATTAAACCACACTTACCTTATGTTCTCGTATTGCAGTTGCCAGCAACTGTAGCAAGACATGTCTTTGATCGGAGAATGGATCTACATTGTGGGACCTGTTTAGGTGAGTGAGGTTGTGTGGGGGAGGCTGTGCAGTGCAGGTGCTTGGGAGATCAGATCACAGATGGATCGGATTCTTTTTAGCGGGTGAAAAAAATTAGTGAGGTACGGTTTTCTTTATTGTAGGGGGACAGAAGTAGACACTGGGGGCTGGGCACCCTAGTGTCAGAAGAATCCCCAGCAGCAACGGGGGTGGGCAGCCTGGTTCTGCCACAGATAACAAGGGGATGGGTGACCTGGAGAGGTAGGAGCGCAAGAGAAGCAGTACTGGGGGTGGGCACCCCAGTCTGCTTGATTCATTGATTGTCACAGACAGACAGACACATACACACACACACACACACACCCACACACACACACACACAAACACAACAGGTGGTGCTGTGGGGGGGCAGATTGCCAATGGACTCTTTTTGGAGGGGGAACAAAGAAGATCAATGAGGGACAGTTTTATTTATTATAGGGGATGGAAGCTGATGGGGATTTGGCACCCCAATGTCAGGAGTATCTCCTGTGGCACTGGGGAGGACACCCTGATACTACCACACATAAGGGGACACACTCTTTAGCATGTCCCCTTCCACTTTAAGATGGACCAGAAGTCTTCACACTGGCTCCTCCCACCCACCGGGTGGTATATACCTCGGCTCCACCCCATGACACCAGATCTTAGCCTGCTGGAAGCCAGGTGTTGTGCATCCGCAGCCGGGGAGGTTGGGTGGGTCCATGTGGATGAACAACATATACCACTCCTAGAACTACTGTTACAGGTGAGTAACCTTTTTTCTAGAAGCAAGGATATGTTGTTCATCCACACTCTGACAGACTCCTAGCAGTTGTTTGGGAGAAGGGAGGCAAGGTGCAGACCCCCTACTTAGGGAACAGAGATTGGAGAACTGAGGCCCCAAAACCAGCATCCCAGCGTGACTCAAGGTCGATACAGTAGTGGGTGATGAAGGTGTTTGCTGACTTTCAGGTAGCCGCCCGACAGATTTCCTGGACAGGGAAGCCCCTGGAAGCAGTCACCGATGCAGCAGTATGGCGGGCAGATTGAACTCTTATCCCTCTGGGAGGCTCCTTGCCCGCCAACTCATAGCACCAACCTATGCATGATATGATCCATCTTGCAATAGTCCATTTTGCTGCAGGTCTGCCAGAAGTGGCTTCAGCGTAGGTGACAAACAGCTGGTGAACCTCTCCCCGAATTTCCACTGTCCTCTCCTTGTAACAGGAAAGGACTCATCTCAGGTCCAAGGTAGGGAGACTGTACTCGGACTCTGAGGTGTAATTAGGGTAGTATACCAGCAGGGTTAACACCGGGTTAAGGTGAAACTCTGACATCATCTTCGGAAGGAATTTCGGGTGGGGGCATAGGACAACATTGTCCCTGTGGAAGACCAGATAAGTGGAGTCCACCGAAAGCGTCTGGAGCTCCCCGTCCTTCTGGCAGATGTAATAGCTACCAGGAAGGCCGTCTTCCACGACAAGTGTGACAAGGCACATTTGTGCATGGGTTCAAATGGCTTGCCCATGAGCTTTGCCAGTACCAGCAGTAGATCCCACAGAGGTGGAGGTTCACGCACTGGAAGGGATACGTGATGCAGGCCTTTGGAAAAGCACCTGACCACTGTGTCCTGCACCACCGTCGTCTGACTGGCCTGTGCCCAGTAAGCAGAAATGGCTGCCAGGTGCACCGTAATGGTTGATGACCGAAGACCCCCTGTAGTCAAGAATGTTAGCCACTGGACAGGACAGAGGGTCCAAGCCCTTGCCCTGACACCAAATGGAAAACTGTTTCCAGTCGAAAGCATAACATTTCCTGGTCGATTCCTTTCTGGATGCCTCCACCATGGTGTAGACATCTTCGGAAAGACCCAAAGCCTGGAACTCTAGCTGCTCAGGTACCAGGCTGTGAGGTGCAGGGATTGAAGGTCCGGATGGAATACCCTTCCCTGACTGAGAAATACCAGGTCCAGGCATGCTGTAAGCCGCTCCGGGGGCCTGCAGCTGAGGCTAAGGAGATCTGGACACCAGAACTGGTGTGGCCAGTCTGGGGCTACCAGGATCACCTTTGCCTTGTCCCTCCTCACCTTGAGAAGCACCTTGTGGATCAAGGGAAATGGAGGAAAGGCACAGAGGAGGCCTGGGGTCCACGGCCTCGAGAAGGTATCCCCCTGCAGCGAGCCCTGCTGAGGTGGGGCCGGCATGAAACACCCTCAGCTTGGTGTTTTCCCTGGAGGCAAACAGGTCCATCATCGGTCTTCCCCAATGGGAGAACAGGCTGTAAGCTACCTCTGGATGGAGAGACCACTTGTGGGATGTCTGGCCTAAGCAGCTGAGAGCATCCGCCAGATGGTTTGAGGCTCCTGCCACATGGATGGCTAAGAGATCTGCCTCCAATCGGCTCATGACAGTTGTGCACATGGGGGTGTCCAATAAAGTCCAGAGAGCAGTCAGGATCCGATATTTCAAAATTTATTAGAAGCAGAAAAAAATAAAATGGACTTAAAGCAGAACTTGTACATAACTTTAAAAAAAAAACATAAGGCACAGGAAATCATATCTTTAACAAGAAAGAAAATTCCTGTCAAAAAGGCACCTAGAATCTGGCTAGGCATCTGGCAGGTTTGCCTTCCTACCACACACTGACTCAACATTTTACATTCACCTCCTTTATACCAGTGGAGGAGCACATGACTTTGTTAGCCTCCCAACTTGCATCATAAAAGTGGTCAACCAGGGCTGCTCAGTCCTAAAGGAGATTGGACTGAGAGGAGCTGGAAGCACTTTACAAGAGAGTTGTAAGTCTAAGGCATTTCTGCATCACATTAGGAGACTTTAGTCCTTTTAAGTTAAACAGTTTTATCTCTCTCCTTTTAACAGTGGCATGCATTGCCTTCTCCCTTTTAAAAGTACTAGTTTAACCTTTTTATTTAAGGAATAAACAAACACCACTTTTCAAATGATTTCTCAGTTATAATTCTGAGGTATAACATAACTCTGAACTTCTCACACTAAAACTAGCATAAAGGCTGTTAATTTGTTCAGAATTCACCAGATAATGAAAACGCCATAACAAACTCTTTTTTTCAGCTGCTCAGACGTTTCACATCGCTATGTCGAACGGCAGCATATCTGCAGGAAAATTAATCAAACAGCTTGTACTGCAAGCATAGAACATTCTAAACATTGGGGCTTTATTATTTAGAGAAAATGAGCTGGAAATAAGGGGAAAGACTGCTCAAAGCTGGCCAAGCTTGAGTAGGGGAATGACAGAGAAGGAGCGATAGTAAAAGGAAGAGATTAGAAGAGCAGGAGACTGTTGCAACAGATTTTTTAATATTTTAGCCCACAATGTTCTCAAATTACCTCCAAAACATAGGCAGGTAATTACATATGCTCTGTATCCATGAGAGCATATCCAAGTTCGGGGGGGGGGTCACCGACCCTACCACAACGGTCCAGATGTGGAGTGCCTCCCTGCACAGCAGACGGGAGTGTGTGCCGCCCTGTTTGTTGAGGTAGTACATGGTCATGGTACTGTCCGTCTGGACTTTAACCACTTGACCCCGGAGTTGAGGAGTGAAAGCTGACAATGCCAGTTTGACTGCTCTGAGCTCCAACAGGTGGATGTGGCATCAGGACTCCTCGGGGGTCCAGAGCTAGGGCCCTTTGTCCCCATGGGCCCCAGCCCATGAGAGAGGCATTGTCATGAGGACGCACTGCTGGCTCGGTGGACAAACAGGATCCCTTTCTGCAACCGGTCTGGGGAGGTCCACCATTGGAGAGCATCCCACATCTTCTGGGTTACAGTGATCAGCTGGTCGAAATGACCATGGTGCTGAGTCCACTGGGCGGCCAGCTCCCACTGGAGGGGGCGCATATGCAACAGGGCCCAACAGACCACTGAGGTGCATGCCGCCATGTAACCCAGAAGGCGCAGAAAGTCCCGGGCAGGGCGCAATTCCCAACCATAAATGATTGGGCAAAGGAGGAAAGAACATCTGCCCTGTCTGCCAGGAGCCGAGCTCTGGCTTGACAAGAGTTGAGCTCTGCTCTGATGAAGCCTATCACCTGAGAAGGCATGAGTTCCCACTTGGCCTCGTTGATCAGGAGGCCGAGTTGGGAGCAGGTCTAGAGGGCCAGGTCCCTGGACCTCACCACCTCCTGATGGGTGGAACCTGCTAGGAGCCAATCGTCGAGGTAAGGATAAATCCAGACTCCTTCCGCGACGCCTGAGATGGGCCGCCACCACTGCAATGCATTTGGTGAAGACCCGTGGGTCTGATAACAGGCCAATCGGCATGGCTCGGAACTCATACAGGGTCCCTTCGACCCTGAAGTGGAGGAACCGCAGATGTGACGGACGGATTGGGACATGAAAGAACGCTGCCCTGCAGATCCAGTGATCAGAACCACATGTTTCGCTCCAGGGATGGTATGATCTGGGACAGAGTGACCATCCGAAAGGTGCGTGACCTGAGATACTGATTCAGGTCCTGCAGCTCTAGAACGGGGCGCCAGCCCCCCATCCACTTGGGTACCTGGAGACTGAGCCTCGGTCTGTTGGAGGATCCGCCACTGGAGCTACTGCCTCCTTGAGGAGGAGCTGAGCAACGTCATCTCAGACAGCCATCTGGGTCTGAGCGGATACTCTTTCCTCCCAAGGGGCGTGGGCTTGGCTTGGGGGGGGTACTGCGCGAATTCCAGAGGCAGTCCCTGACCAATCACTTCGAGAACCCACCTATCTGAAGTGACAACAGACCAGGTGGAAAGGAAGTGGTGGAGCCAGCCACCCACAGGAGGACCCAGAGCTGAGGTGACGGGAGAGGGGTTGACAGCCCCCAACCCGTCACTGAGCAGGCTTGGAGGAGGAGGCTCCAGGACCTAAACCTCAGCCTCCTTTACGGGCCTGTTGGGGTCTGGGCTTGGGCTGGGGTTGCCAAGCTTGAGCCTGCTGCTGTTGCTGGTGCTGCTGTCCACCTTGAAAGGAGGATTGCTGAGCCACAGGGGAAGAATGCCGAAAAGGCTTCTTTTTCTTCTACTGGTTCTTGCCCAAAGAACCTTTGGCAGAAGTAGTGTCCAAGGTGGCACTGGACTGCTCAATGAGCTGAAGGTGACCACCACTCCTGGACCATACAGGTCGGTCCCGAGGAAGGGCACGTTAGCTAGTTGGGTATCCGCCAGGGAGGAGGAGAGCCTCAGCCAAGCCCTGCAATGTGAGGTAACTGTGACTGCCATCGAACGGGCACAAGAATCCCCAATGCCTAAGGCCATCTGAAGCTGCTGTTTGGCGACAGCTCGGCCCTGATCCCGGACCTGCTTGACCGTGGTCTGCATGTCACAGGGAGACGTGGGAGGACGTCATCCAGTGACCCTAGGAGGGCGTGAGAGAAGTGAGTCATGATGACGGCCGAACTTGCCTGACGAAGGCCCAAGGAGGAAGCCGCATAGACCTTTCTGGCTGAATGGTCCAACAGCTTGGACTCTTTATCAGGAGGTCGGTCAGTGCCAGCAGAACTGCCCGATGCCTGAACACAGAGGTAGTCACCAGGCTCGGCTGAAGGGTGGTCCGTGAACTGAAGGGACCCCATGAGTACCGCGACACTCTGCGGGCCGTGGGCTGATGGAGCTGACAAAGAGGCAGAGCGCTGCCAAAGTTCTAGGGCCGGGCCACAGGAAAGGCCTCCGTCGGGGTATCCTCTCTCTTAAGGATGTCTGTAAGAGGGTACTCCACCTTTTTCCGATTGGCTCCAGCGGCATCTCTGTAGACTCAGAGATGAGGCAGAGAATGCCCTAAAAGACGAGGGACCTTCCTCCGTCTCTAAGCCAACGGTTGATTCTTCATCACCTGGATGAGAATGCAAGCCGGTGATGTCCGAATCGGAGGAATCTGGGTATAACGGCTAACCACTCAGATCACCTTCAACTTGCCGAGGGCGGTCCGGGGTGACCGTGACCAATAAACGCTGGGGAAGCCCGGTGTCCGGTCTGTCTTCCTCGGAAGGAGCCCTTTCCACAGGCTGTTTGGGCGATGGTTCCACCACAATCGGTGGAGAGACCGTTTTGGGCCGAACTGGTGGTTTTACTGGCTCCGCAGCCTGGGGAACTGACTTAATTCGCTCCGAAGGCGTCGGCTTCAGCCTAGGAGGAGAAAGCCAGGTAATGGCAGTGTGGAAGCCGGAGTCAGCTTGTGCCCAGTCAAAATCAGCTGTTGCCATATGAGGTCCTCGTAGCGCCGACAGAGTTTCCGCCGGAGCCTCTCCTCATCCGAGGATGACCGATGTAGTCGCCTCTTTTTAGAGCATTTATGGCTCTTCCTCGGCCTGTCGGTCGAGGGGGTCCGAGACCTCGATCGAGATCGGACAGGCCAACTCGGTTACTCAGGAGACACCGGCGGGACCGGTGAGTTCCCGGGATCAGGGACCACTTCTTCGATGGGAGTCCCAGCAAGCTTGGCTTTGTCATCTGGGAAGACCAAGTTAGGGGTTTGATCACGGTAATCGTCGACTGGAGTCGGCGATATCGAATCAATCACGACTTCAACATCGTCGATTGACAATTCTGTCGACTGACCAGATGGCAAAGCTGAAAAGCCAGCAGCCAAAGAAGCAATCTTGACCGAGGTAGAGACCACATGTTCCTGGGATTGAGATCTCCCCCGCTCCCAAGAATGTCTCTGCCGAGACGAAGACAATCCCGGATCCCTCTCCGCTATCAGGACTGAGAGGAGGCAGCTCATGCCTCTCCCATGGTTGGGAGATGGCACAAGTCTTGGAAGGAACCCTATGGAACCCAGGCTAAGCAGAACAAAGAAGCTCCGAGAAGTCTCTACAACACGAGCCGCTTTTTCCTCAAATGCTTGCACACGTTCCAATTACTCAGCGGATCCCGCAGCTGTGGAAACCGCCTACCGAGCCTCCTTGGATTTCACCGGAGGGTTCAATTTCTCCGGCTTCCCCAGCTTCAGGCATCCAAGATGGTCGTCGAAGGACGTTGGGGTGAAAGGCGAGACACATACTGCATTTCGAGGTGTCATGGTTGACACCGAGGCAGTAGACGCACTCGGTGTGAGGATCGATGTGCAACATTTTTGGGCCTCAAGGGCACCGATGAAATCTGGGGGAAGACTTGTCTTCCATAATCGAAGCAGTAAACTTGCAATCACTAACGCAAACAATGCGTATTTTCTGAATAACCAAAGGTTTGAAAGCCAGGGCCTACAAAATGCATAAGCACAAGGGAGGCAACCTGAATCTTCCAGCGGAAAGGAAGATCTGGTGTTATGGGGTGGGGCTGAGGTATATACCACCCGGGTGGGTGGGAGGAGCCAGCTTGAAGACTTCCGGTCCATCTTAAAGTGGAAGGGGACATGCCAAATAGTGTGGATGAACAACATATCCACGCTCCTAGAAATTAAGATTACAGAGGAATGTTTTTCCTTATTGAATGGGGACAGTAGCCAACACTGGGGACTGGGTACCCCAGTGTCATAATGGTCTTCGGTAGCACAGGAAGTGGCCACCGCAGTGCTGTCACCTATATTTAACAGGTTTGGGTGTGGGGGGGGGTCAGATCAGTGAGGGACTGTTTTTTTTTTTCCTTAAAAGTTAGGGAACAAAAAAAGAAGAGATCAATGAGAGATGGTTTTCTTTACTGGAGGGTGACGGAAGCTGACACTGGGGATTGGGTACCCCAGTGTTGGGATAATGTTCAGAGGAACGAGGGGGTGGGCAACTCAATGCCGCCACATGTATTTAGAAGGGAGGCTGCTGGCTTGGAGGGAAGGGGGCAAGAGAAGCAGTACCA
The DNA here is from genome assembly GCA_016271365.2 of Neoceratodus forsteri. Lineage (NCBI taxonomy): Eukaryota > Metazoa > Chordata > Ceratodontiformes > Ceratodontidae > Neoceratodus > Neoceratodus forsteri. Next base: position 751,741,831 of record CM028132.1, read on the forward strand.
GGGGTGGGCACCCTGGTCCACCTATTCTTTAAACAAAACAAAAAAAAATGTGGGGAAGCAACCTGGAGGAGAGGAAGAAGAAAGAATCTTCCAGGGGTGGGTGCCCCAGTCCACTTAACAGTAACAAAAAAAGAAGATAGATAGACAGACAGACAGACAGACAGATGGTCCACAGACAGTTCTTTCATGAGATCAAACTAAAGAATAATGGTTCTTTTGTTTGACCTCACAAGAGAACTGTGAACAAAAAACTAAGCCCCCCCAAGTGACCCGACCTGTTTCTTTCAAGAGTCACAAAAGAATTCACAAAATGAAGAATCTTGGCTCATGAAAGAAGATGGTGGACTTATTAATAGTTGTTTTGTGATCTGGGATTCTTCTTTTGTGAGTTCTTTCATATCACTAAAGAAGAAGGTCGGCTCACAAAAAAAAAGGACAAAATACTAAGTCCCCCATCTTCTTTCATGAGCCAAGATTCTTCTTTTGTGAAGTGGAAATCTTTTTTCGTGGGACTCCCAAAACAAGAATTTTGTCTCACGGAACAAGCCTTGATAAGGGTTTTGGGGGATGTCCGAGAACCATATTCCAGGGCCATTTTTTGAAAAACAAACTCCAGAATGGAGCTAAACGGGTCCCGTTTAGCTAGATTTATGTGTTTATTTTTGTACAGGGCATCATTTTTATGGGACTTCTATTTTTTTTACCAAAAAAAAAAGGCAGAAACAAGATGGCAGCCACATGAAAGAAGATATTTTCATCACAAAAGAACAATTATGGCGCACAACAGAAAATTCTTCTTTCGTGAGCAGGAAATTCTTCTTTTGTATAAAACATCTGAAAAACCCTACTGAGAATGCTCAAAACAAAAATGTCAAATCCTTATAACTCTGGAATGGATTAATATTTTTTCAGCAAACCAATGAAAGGCACCATTCTAGGGCAAGCCTTTTCTACTCTAAAAATCTGAGAACAAATCTCCAAACCATCTGAGCTGTAAGTGGTGAAAAAATACACAGATTTTTCCTAAAATTGCAATATCCAGATCTCACAATCTGCACATCCGACCAGAACAAAATTTGCCAAATCAAGGGACCTTGCCCTCCAGACCGCATATGCAAAATTGTGTGCAGTTCTCTTGAATGGGGGCAAAGCGATTAACGTGTAAAGTTAGGGGTGTAACATTAAGTCATCAACAGTGTTTCTTAATGTCTCAAAGTCCATAAAAAGCTAATTTAAGTGAGCCATTGTATTTATGTGTGAGTCTATGCAGTCCAGAGTTATTCATGTGTAAATCAGCCTGTAGTTAAGGGCTGGGGGCAGCCATATGTTTTATGCTCCTGACAGGAAATGATGTCACCGAGGAACTTGGCCCTCCATTTACTGCAGGTTAAATAGGAAATCATCTGTTTTAAGTGTTTTAAGATGTTATTATAACCCTTTCTACATTTATAATAATTGTTTTGTATGTGCATTGAAACTAGCAAGTTATCACCTTTACATTTCAAACTGTTAGTAGTAATAATCCATCTTTAGGATTACTTTAACCTCTAGGCTATACTGCCAGCTGATAATTAAAAACTACACATACATTAAGGCTGGCTCTGTGGTGTCAACATGTATTGGAGCCCCATATCAGGATTTCTAAATGCTGGCTGTGTTCATGTCAGTACAGAGTTCTGGGGCTGCCACAGCACAGACTACTGTCTTATTCCATTCCCTCTTTTATAGCCTTTTCTCTTACAATTTCGGATGTGAACTTACTTACTGGCCTGGCATCATGCAGCCAGCCTTGAAATCTATAGTTTTTGATTTACAGCTGGCAGTACAGCCTAGAGGTTAAAACCAAGAGCTGTGAACAAGCTTATTTCCTCCTGCAGAATGGGTTTTTATTCCAACATGCTCTTCTTGTATATTGTGTGACCAGAACAAGACACTTAATCTCCCTGTGGTCCCAGAACACACCCAGAAATAAGCTGTAGTTGTGTGCCTTTCCTGGACAAAGACAGTAAAAACTATCTGAGCATGTGTTATGATTCTGAAAATATTATGCTCTTTCTATCCAGACTGACTTGGAAAAAAAATTGGACACCATTAGTTTATAAATTGGAAAAACACATAGATGGACAACATTGTTAAAACATGCATAATCAGAACTGCATTATTAAACTACAGAATAATATATGAGTGGGTGTGTGTAATGAGAATTTTACACATACACACAAGGTATGGGATGCTACATTAACCCCAAGGGCAAAGACCAAGGGGTTTATAAAAACATCCCACACCAAGGGTGTGTGCAAAATTCTGTTTTTTACATCCACCCACATATTATTTTATTTAATTAATGGTGATAATTGTTTTCCCTTTCAGCACAGTTCAGTTAGTGCAGCACCTCTCTCAGAGACAGACACACACTTCAGACACACACACGCGTACGCAAATGTGCACACACACACACACACACACGCCTGTCTCTCCTTTTTTTTTTTTTTCTTTTTTTACATTACAATGGGAATGGCATTCTGGAAAACTGCAGTCTATTGACAGAGCTGCAGCATGTAAGACACGCTCGAAGGGCATTAGCAGTAGGCTCAACCAGATTCATTTGTTTCCTTTATGGTAGAAAATCCCATTCCATCAAAAGTATTTCAGTAAGAAACTTTTATACTTTTAACTTCATCAAAAAAAGTAAAATACTCTTTTAATAATGCATTTCAGGTTATGCATGTTTTAACAATGTTGTCCGTCTATATGTTTTTGCAACTAATAAACAATTAATGGTGTCCTAATTTTTTTCTTTTCTAGTCAACATGCTCAGATTGTTTTCACTGTCTTTGTCTGGGAAAGGCACACAACTACAGCGCAACTTGTTTCTGGGTGTGTTTTGGGACCACAGGGAGGGTAAGTGACTTGCTCTGGTCACACAATATACAAGTAGAGCATGTTGGATTCAAACCCCATTCTGCTGGATGAACAAAGTTTGTTCACAGCTCTTTGTTTTAATCTCTAGGCTATGCTGCCGGCTGTTAATCAAAAACTAAACATTTCACGACTGGCCCCATGATGCCAGGCCAGTAGGTACATAGCCACATTTGCATCTTGTAGACCCGAGTTCACATCCGAAATTGTAAGAGAAAGAATGGAAAAAGACAGAAGTCAGTGCTGTGGCAGCCCCAGAAATCTGCACTGACATGAACACAGCCAGGGATTAGACATCCGGATACAGTATGGTGCCCCAGTACCTATTGACACCACAGAGTAAGCCTTGAGATGTGTAGTTTTTAATGAGCAGCTGCCAGTACAGCCTACAGGTTAAAGCAATCCTAAAGACGGATTATTTTTACTAAGAGTTTGAAATGCAAATGTGATAACTTACTAGTTTCAATGCACATACAAAACAATTATTATAAATGTAGAAAGTGTTGTAATAACACCTTAAAACACACTTAATAAAACAGATGATTTCCTATTTAACCTACAGTAAATGGAGGGCCAAGTTCTTCTGCGACATCATTTCCTGTCAGGAGCTTAAAACACATGGCTGCCCCCAGCCCTTAATTACAGGCTGATTTACATATGAATAACTCTGGACTGCATAGACTCACACATAAATACAATGGCTCACTCAAATTAGCCTTTTATGGACTTTCAGACATTAAGACACCCTGTTGATGACAGTTCCCCTTTAAACATCCTACTCCATCCTAAGTATAGGGGTGCTACCACACCCCTATAATAAGCTATATGAAAAAATTACTCACCTTAGTAACTGTTTTTCTTCTAATGGAGTCTTGCTGTTTTCTGACAATCTGCAGTTAGTTCCAGCCTTTAAACTGCTCCAGAGAGTATAGGGTAAATTTTCTATGCAGTGCACAGAACGTTGAGCTTGAGCTCGGTTGAGATCTGTCTGCAACCCTTTGAAATCCAACCATCAGATTCTTACGAGCAAAGACTCACTAACTATACTCTGTGGAAACTGTAAAATTGTTAACTAGCCAAATGGTAACAAAAGTTTTGGATTCCCAAAGAAGACTCAAGTCAGGAAACCCAAAACCAAAAAATCAATTCAAATAAGGATAACAATACAACAAAACACCCAAAATAAAAAAGGAGGGTGTGCAAGAAACACCCCAGCACTGCACCTGCCCACCCACTTCCCAAAAAACAGGTTCTGAGAGGGGAGGCAGGGAGGGGAGGTCAGAATACAGCAAGACTCCATTAGAAGAAACACAATTACTAAGATGATTAATTTTTTCTTCAAACAACATGAAGTCTTGCTGTATTCTGACAATCTGCAGACTACCAAGCAGTACCTCCATGGAGGAGGGACATAACCTACTTTGGGAATAGGCTCTGAAGTACTGCTGTGCCAAACTAAGCATCACTCCTAGCCTGGATATCCAGACAGTAATGCTTGGTAAAGGTATGAACTGTTTTCCAGGTGGCTGCTTGACAAATTTCTAACGAGGGATATCTCTGGCAGCAGCCAGGGAAGCAGCTGTACCTCTTGTAGAGTGAGCCCTCAGGCCTGAGGGTGGAATCTTGCCCAGTTTCTCATAGCAGAATTGTATACAAGACACAATCCACCTGGCAATAGTTCTCTTGGTGGCAGGTTTGCCCTTTCCCACTTCCCCATAAGTGAGGAACAGCTGGAGGGAATCAAACATGTGACCCTTGGTACGCTCTATGTAGTAGCTAAGGGCTCTTTTAACATCTAAACTGTGTAGCCTCCTCTCTCCTGAGGAAGAATGATGAGTGAAGAAAACAGGAAGAGACATAGACTGATTCAAGTGGAAGTCTGAAACCACTTTTGGCAACAACCTCCTACTGGTTCTAAGGACCACTTTATCTCTATGAAAGGAGATAAAATCAGGTTCCATTGACAGGGCTTGCAGTTCACTGATACGTCTGGCAGAGCTAATGGCTACCAAAAACACAGTTTTCCAAGTCACGTCCTTAAGCTCTGCTGAGGACATGGGCTTAAAAGGAGGTTGCATAAGTTGAGCAATGCAAACATTTAAGTCCCAGGCAGGGACAGGATCCCTAAAGGGAGGATTGGTATAAAGTAATCCCTTGAAAAATTTACAGAACACAGGATGAGATGATAGTGAGGAAGACTTCCCCACTGACAGAAAAGCAGAAACAGCTGACAAGTGTACCTTGACAGTAGCTGGTCTGAGGCCTAGGTCATTAAGATGGACCATATAATCCAGAACTGTAGGCAATCCAGCAGTGTCTGGAGAAATATGCTTCTTGGAACACCAAAGGCTGAGTCTTTTCCATTTGGAGTTATAAGTCTTTCTGGTGGAGAGCTTTCGAGAAGCTTTGAGAATATCCAGAACCCCCTGAGACAGATGCAAATCTGCATACTCTAACTCTTCAAGAGCCATGCCTTGAGATTGAGAGACCGAAGACTGGGATACTAAATCCTCCCCTGAGAGGAGATTAACAGGTTGTAATTCCTGGGAAGAGACAGGGGAAGATGGACTGCTAGAGACAGTAACAGGGGGTACCAAGGCTATCTGGCCCAGTCTGGAGCAATCAGATATCACTTTGCAAGGTTGTGACCTTATCTTGACTAGAACTTTGAACAGTAGGGGAAAAGGAGGGAAGGCATACAGAAATTTCCCTTCCCAGTTCAAAATCAGAGCATCCAGAGGGACTGAGCCCAGGACTAGGGGTCTGCAACAAAACAGAGGAAGTTAATGATTGTGTGGGGCGGCAGAGAGATCTATCTCTGGAGTGCCCCACCTTGAGAAAATGACTTTCAACACTAGGGGGTCCAGGGACCATTCCTGGTGGCCCTGGGAGATCCTGCTCAGTGCATCTGCTAGCACACCGTCCTTTCCTGGAAGGTGGACTGCTATCAGAGAGGCCTGCAGGGAATAAGCCAGAGACCGCAATTTCATGGCCTCTGTGCACAAGGCCATAGACCGAGTGCCCCCCTGCTTGTTGATGTCCCACATGGTGGTGGTGGTGTTTGTTCTGACCTGAACTACTTTCTTCTGCACAGACTGAGAGAAAGCTTGCAGGGCCAGAAAAACTGCCCTGAGTTCCAGAAGACTGATATGAAGAAGGAACTCCTGAGGGGACCAGTCCCTGGGCTGTGAGATCCCCCAGATGAGCTCCCCACCCCAAAAGAGAAGCATCTGTGGTAAGGACCACCAAATGAGACTGAGTGACAAATGGGACCCCTTGCCTTAAATTGTTCTGATCCTGCCACCATTGAAGAGCTTGGATCAGAGTCCGAGTCACTGGAATCAGCTTGGTAAGAGGGTCCTTCTTTTGGGACCAAAAGGCCCTCAGATGGAACTGAATGTCCCTCATCTGGAATCTTTCCCCTTGGACCACTGCTGTAGAGGCTGCCCTGTGGCCCAAGAGCTGAAGGAAGTGCCTTGCTGGTCGGGACACCTGAAGGAAGAAGCCAGTTCTATAAGAACGCTTGCCCCTTCTAGGGGAAGAAAGGCTTTTGCTTTGACAGTATCTAGCTCTGCCCCTATAAAGGTAAGAAGCTGTACTGGTTTGAGGACTGACTTGGGGAGGCTGAGAAGAAACCCCAGGGAAGAGAGCACTTGCTGGGTCACTTGCAGGTCTGACTTGACTTGGTCTGGAGACTGACCCACTATGAGCCAGTCGTCCAGATATGGAAAAATGGAAATCCTCTGCCTTCTTAAAAGGTCACTACTACTGCCAGGCACTTTGTAAAAACCCTTGGAGCTGATGTTAGGCCAAAAGAGAAGCATCTGTGGTAAGGACCACCAAATGAGACTGAGTGACAAATGGGACCCCTTGCCTTAAATTGTTCTGATCCTGCCACCATTGAAGAGCTTGGATCAGAGTCCCAGTCACTGGAATCAGCTTGGTAAGAGGGTCCTTCTTTGGGACCAAAGGCCCTCAGATGGAACTGAATGTCCTCATCTGGAATCTTTCCCTTGGACCACTGCTGTAGAGGCTGCCCTGTGGCTAAGAGCTGAAGGAAGTGCCTTGCTGGTCGGGACACCTGAAGGAAGAAGCTGTTCTATAAGAACGCTGTCCCTTCTAGGGAAGAAAGGTTCTTGCTTTGACAGTATCTATTCGCCCCTATAGCGTAAGTAATGTACTGGCTGAGGACCGACTTGGGAGGCTGATAGAACCTGATGACTAGTATTGTGCCATGATTTGTCAACCCTTGAAACCTGATGTTCCTGCCAAAGGGCACTGCTTTGAACTGGTAATGGCCTGAGGGCAACTTGAACCTGAGGTACTTTCTGTGGGAGCACCTGATGGGAAGGTGAAAGTAGGCATCTTTGAGGTCCAGGGAGGCTAGCCAGTCCCCTGGCCTTAGAGAGGGAAGGATTATTCCCAGAGTCGCCATCTTGAACCTTGGTTTTAAAAGATGTCTGTTCAGGTATCTTGGATCTAGGATGGGTCGCTACTCCCCTGTGTTTTTTGGGGTAAGGAAGTACCTGGAGTACAGACTTTTTTCTCAGTGTAGGGTAGGAACTCTCTCTATGGCTCCTAAGGCCAGAAGAGAGATGAAACCTCTGCCTCTAGGGCAAGGGTTTCGGAGAGACTTGCAGGTGGAAAAGATCTGGCTCTCATCTTTGGAAATTTTTTGAAGCTGAGAACCAGTCCCTGGCTTACTACTTCCAGGACCCACTTGTCTGAAGTAACAGACACCCAGTCCTGGACGAAGTAAGCCAGCCTGCCCCCTACTGGGATAGAAGAGTAGACCCGGGCAGGCCCCTCAGGGTGTCTGCTTGGCAGGGGCCCTTAGGCTGAGGAGTGGATGCAGCCCTGCTCATCCCCCCCCCCGCCTCTCCCTCTGAAGAACCCCCTCTGTGAAAAGGGAGAAGAGGCCTGTGCTTGGTAGAAAGGCCTATGAAAAAGCCTGCCCCTGCACCTAGAATGCTGCCTTTGAGGAGTTGCCTGCCTCTCCTTGGCCTGTGCACTCCTATAAGTGGTCCTATATTCCTCCATCTTCTTCATGTAATTCTCTGTCCGCTCCCCAAACAGAGAATTACCTTCCACAGGGAAATCCGTGGCCTTAGCCTAGGTGTCCTGTGAGAGGCTAGTACATCTAAGCCAAGCCATTCTCCGAAGAGCCACAGATGTAGCCATGACTCTTGATGACACATCACTGGAGTCCACAGCAGCAAGGAACTGTACCTTGGATGCCTCAATCCCATCCGCAGCCACCTTCTCCAGCTCCTTGGCCAGCTGGGGGGAGGCCTGTTTAGCCAGTGCCAGTACAGTGTCCCACCTGGACTTCTGGTACCTGGCTGTATAGGCCATATAATTAGCCTGCCTGAGTCCCAAAGAGGATGCCATGTATTGCTTCTTTGCCAAGGCATCTATCCTCCTGGAGTCTTTATTTGGGGGGTGTGAAGCCAAGGGGACATTAGCCCTGTCACAGGCTGCAGCCTGCTCGACCCCAACATGGCTGCAATGTTGGTAGAAAAACTCCGTGTCTGAGCCTGATAAAGTGTACCTCTTATCCATTCTTCTATCAACAGGAGGTACAGAATTAGGAGACTTTAAATTTTTTTGTGTCTGTTTCCCAAAAGATTTGTGCAAGGGAATAGACAGCCTCCTGGACTCTAGGATGCCCATCATCTCTACAAAATCAGGCTCCTCTTGATCCTCTGTAGCTTCCTCCATAAGAAGCTGACAAGTTTCAGCCACTTTCCTGTAAAACATATAGTGGGGAGGGGACTCACACAGCCTAGGAGGGGAAACACCAGAAGGTCTGTCTGGGGAGATGTCCGGTTCAATGGGCACATCCAGACATTCCGCTTCATCATAATCATCATCTTGTTCATAATCCCCCTCCTCCTCAAATTCCGGTTCATAAAAATCTTCAGGGGCATATTCCTGAACCGGTGGAACCGACCGAACCGAGCCCCTAGCTAACGGAGCCGGATCGGTCGGAACCGGGCAAAGCGATTCAACAATCCGAATCGCTTGGGCAATCTCATCAGCGGTCGGAACATGAACCTCTGGATCTGAACGGGCTGATTTGTCTTTCCTTTTCCTTTTTGTAGGAACTGATCCCTTAGGATCGTCTCTCCTCTTGCCCGAAGAAGTATCGCCCTGGTCAGAGGGCACTCCTTCTAGTTCAGTCAGAACCGAACCGGCTGGCCATCCAGGTCAGTGGACTTCTTGGCCTCCTTTCTAAGTCTACCTAATCTCTTTCCAAGGTAGACTTAGGAAAATTTTACATATTTGGCAGTCTGTATCAGGTGTTCAACCCCCAGACAATAAACACAGGTGGTGTGGGGAATCAGCCTTAGCAAAGACTTCCCCACATTCACTGCAGTGTTGAAACCCAGTGGGCCTGGTTTTTTTCTTGGGTTTCTCAGACATAGCCAACCTACCCAAACTTACCCTTTTTTCAGCAACCGCCAGGCAAGACTCCCTTATCGGTTCCTAACCGTGTCACGGGTATTGGAAAAAAACATTTAAAACACGTTTATTTTTTTAGAACAGATAAGGACCGGTAAACACACACTAAAGCAAAGTACAAGGATTCAGTATATAGGATCGGTTCAGCCGAACCAATAGAACAAACTTGCAATTTCCACAAAGTAATGAAAAATAACTGTCTAGTACTCACGGTACCACAGACAGAGCCTGAACAGACAATGCGGAACAAATCTGGAATAATTTCAGCTTAAAACCGACACTTTAACTGACTTTTGAACCGAGCTGAAGGAGAAATCTCCGGAGCGACTGTTCAGTGAGGCGGAGTAAAGAATCTGACGGTTGCATTTCAAAGGGCTGCAGACAGAGATCTCAACCAAGCTCGAGCTCAACGTTCTATGCACTGCATAGAAAATTAACCCTATACTCTCCAGGGCAGTTTAAAGGCTGGAGCTAACTGCAGATTGTCAGAATATAGCAAGACTTCATGTTGTTTGAATTAATTTTATTTTATGAAATCGTGTAATTAATATATAAATAAAATTTTATTTTATTAAAATTATTTTACTAGATTGAAATGGCGTATTTTTTCCCAACATTGCTCTTAGTGGAAATGGCTGTTCCCATGAGGTCTGATATGGCTCCATTGACCTGTGTCTAGGACGACAAACTGCTCACTCATCATAGGGCCAGGGAACCTAACTCTACTTACAATTGTAAGAGGTTCTGTTAGCACTCTGCGATAAGTTGGACAGTGGAGACTCTGTTTCTGGTATGATAAGAGATGGCCACACATTCTAAATCCTGTCCCTTCTGCACTTTATCATGGTAATGTCATTTTCCTCTCATACCCACTCCCACAGCTTCAAACTACAGCAGGTGCAAGATGGGGCACACACTACCAGGATAAAGAAAAATGTGGAAGAATTTAGAAAATAAAGCCACCCTTTTTCACATACATTTCTAAGTCATTAATTTTAAAGTTAGTACCACTGAAGCCTAATAAAAATAGGTATAAAGGAAGTAGACCTACAATGCAATCTGGCTGTAATTAAAATAGTAAGGTCCCCCTCACTCATTATATTATTGCTTTAAACTAGTACATGGTGCCAATTCTTGAAAGAAAAACTATCGCCTCATTTGAACACAGAATCACATTTGTGATGTTATCACTAGTACAGTGTTTTGATATAATGTGGGCAGGCTGTATTGGAATATATACTTTATGTAGTTCTAGATTTGATACGTGTCCTAGAGGCATAGGTCAGGAAGTATAGGTAAACCAGAAGAAATTATAAGATTCCCAAGTAATGTTTTATTATCAATAGTAAAAAAGGAAAGAAAACTATACAGGATAGCTTGTCATACAGGCAATACAAACAAAGTCATATCTGAGACACTCTCTCTCTCTCTCTCTCTCTCTCTCAATTTAAATCTCAATGTCTCTATCTCCTTCTAAACAAAACACTGCTCTCTTTTTAAAAGATGTCTTTTCTTGGCAGTTAGAAATCTGAATCCTGTTCTTGCAAGTTTCATTTCCTATTTAGCACATCTAGTCCCAAAAGATGCAACAAAATAGAACATTCTGTTCAGAGCTGGTCTCCTGTTAACAGTTCTGTAAACAAGCTTGTGGAGGTCAAAATGCATCTCAAGGTCAACTCCCTGTGTTACCAATTTTTTTTTATAACTACAGACCAGTCAGTCTTACCCTAGTAGTGGGCAAGATTATGGAGGCACTCCCTAAGGAAAAGATAGTGCAACACCTAGAATCCATAGGAGCACAGGATCCAAGACAGCATGGGTTTACAACAGGAAGGTCCTGACAAACTAATCTCACAGATTTCTTTGACTGGGTAACCAGAGTGGTGGACCAAGGAGGTGCAGCTGATGTCGCCTACCTTGACTTCAGCAAAGCTTTCAATACTGTTCCATATAGAAGATTGATTAATAAGCTGGGTATGCTCAGGGTGGGTCAGAATTTGGTCAACTTGGTGGCAAACTGGTTGACGGCAGAAAACAGAGACTGGTGGTAAATGGTATACAGTCAGAAGAGATGCAAGTCACAATTGGGGTACCTAGGACGTCTGGCCTAGTCCTTCAATATCTTCATCAGTGACATTGCAGATGGACTGAGGGTAAGTTTGTCTGTTTGCAGATGACACCAAGATCTGCAACAGAGTAGATGATCCAGATGGGGTGGGCAGAACGAGAAGAGATCTGGATAAACTGGCAAAATGGTCAGAAAAGTGGCAACTGGGGTTTAACACAAAGCAGTGCAAGATCATGCACATAGGGAAGAGAAACCCTGAAGCCACCTATAGGTTGGGAGGGGAGTTTCTGGCAATCACAAGGGAAGAAAGAGACTTGGGCATCATCATCACAGATGACCTGAAATCATCCAAGCAGACCACTACAGCAGCAGGTAAGGCTAGGGGGATGTTGGAGTGTATTAGTAGGGGTATCACAATTTGTAAGAGGGAGGTAATAATCCCTCTTTACAAGACACTGGTTAGGCTCCATCTGGAGTACTGTGTGCAGTACTGCAGGTCGCAACTTCACAAGGACATTAACAAACTGGAGGCAGTCCAGAGAAGGGCAATCAAAATGGTGCAGGGACTGCATCAGAAAACATATGAGGACAGATTAATGGAGCTCAATATGTATACCCTAGAGCAAAGGAGGGAAAGAGGTGATATGATCAAAACATTCAAACACCTTATGAACATTAACAAGGTGAAAGAGTCTAACATGTTTCAATATAAGAAAAATAGCAGGACAAGAGGACACAGCATGAGATTAGAGGGAGGCTGATTAAGGGGTAATGTGAGGAAGTTCTTTTTCACAGAAAAAGTGGTGGATGCATGGAACGGCCTACCTAAGGACGTGGTGGATATGAATACAGTGCAGGGCTTCAAACAGGCATGGGATAGGCATAAGGGAGCAATACAGATGAGTATGAATAAATAGGCCATTGACAGAGTAAAGGCCTATGGCACATTCATAAGGTAGAAAAAGAAATGGTCAGACTGGATGGTCCTTCCGGTCCTTAGCTGCCGTCAACTTCTACATTTCCATGTTTCTATGTTTAAGAAACCCAAATAGGTTTCTGCAATCATTTCTACAATGTAAGTGTATAAATTTGCAAACCAAGGTATCCCAGTTTTGCATAAAGATTCACATATATTTTTTGAACCACAGAGAAGCAAAAGGAGAAAAAAAGAACAGATACAGCAACTGAAGGAAGAGAGATAACAGGGGGCTATTGTTGGACCGTCAGAGTGTACAATTCCTAGGTGCCACAAGAAAATTTGATTGCACAATCAGACAGGCAAGAGACAAACAAGTGGCAAAATAGGAAAGAAAATAGATCCTTGCTTTTAATTCTCTCTGCATAACAAATGGGGCAGGGTCTTACCTAACTCTGTCACAATATGTAGCTTAAGTCTCTAAATTTAATTAGAATGAACAGTATTTATCACAAAGGAATCTCAAAAATTCATGGATAGTAAATGTAGGTATCTTTGCTTCGAAGATGGAATAAGTTAGCATATTAAATATATGTTTAAAAAGGTTAACAATGTAAAAACCAGGGATTAAGTTCTCCATAATGTGTGTTTAATAAATGAGTGTTTTTCTGTTTTATTTAGATGAGGTGCACAATCACGCTATTTATTTACTGTATATGCTCCATAGCACTTTAAAAATACTGGGAAGTTTTAAAAACTAGCAAAGATAACCACATTTAAATAAGCAGATCGATGTTGTAGTTTAAACTATTTATTTGCACAATGACTAACTGGTTTGGGTCAGAGGACCAATTCTGTCAGTATATAACACTAGTCAGGGCTCACTAACACTACCCCAATGAAGGAATAGTGTACTTTGATACATAGGGTTGTTGGTGACGTCCAACCATGTAGTTTGTTTATTATGTTAGCAATAGTTTGTAATATGCATGCAGCACTTCATTATTTTAGCACATGGTGCTCTTGAAATAAACCTTTTTTTTTTTATACTGCTCTCCTGTGTGCACTACCTTTTCATTTTTATATTACTGCTGAGGTGTTCATTTAACATTGGTAGTGGCACCATGTTCCATCTCTTTGTTTTGCCAAGTTTGTTGTTTTAATTCGAGAGCATGAATCTCATTGAGCTGTGAACATATTTTGGCCAGTAATTTAGCCACGTCGTGTTCTGTGTACTACAGTATATGTGTAGCAGTGCAATCTGTTTCTCAAGGCGTGTGCAGGATAAAACCTCAAATTACAAGCCAAGTAATGTCTACCGAAATGTCAGGTACATTGGAGAAGACACCGAATTTGGCGATATCAAAACAAATCCAGGACTTGAGTCGGTTGACATCGTCTGCAAGAGGCCTCGGGGCTGGCAATTTATACACTGAAAATAGAGACAATCAAGAAACAGGTGAAGCAGCACTTAAAACTCTGTTTAATTACAGAAACTTTTATTAAATGAGAACAGTCTATGGCACAATATTCATTCACTTACAAAATATTTGGATGTGGAGAGAGACCCCAGGGGATTAAGAACAGACATTGTCCCCTCAATTGATATTCGTCAGCTTCACATGAGAGATAAATGTGAAAAAGTGCTCAGTAAGCATTCAAATGAGTTAATGGAAATATTAATTAAAGGTGATGAACTCAACCTAGGTGATGTTACAAAGGAGACCAAAACAGGAATTTGTCAATGCCGAATGTTTGCTTGCTTACATTTGCTTTGTAGTTGTTTACATAGGCAGCACAAAAGGTAAAATAAAATAACATGCATTAAATTAGTGAAACTGTCATCACTGGGATTTCATTTGTGACAACAAGACTAAAAATCCATGAGTGGCACATACATGATGTGCTTTGTATATCTCATGTGATTGTCAACTGTAACCAGAAACCACACCACAGTGCTGCAATGATGAACACACTATCAAGTGCTACCTACAGCATCTGCTATGGGACACGCTCGCTCCCCACTCGCTTCTACTAAAATTGGTTACTCTCGCGTTTATTAAAAAGACAGTGTTACTCATAAAAAAAGAACACGGCTCAAGATCCTGGTAAAAGGCAGCCAAGGTACAAGAAAGCATGCCAGCATAAAAGAAAAATCACCCTCAGCTCATCCTGATCCAGAATAACACAGACAGAATACTATATTTTTCAGACTTAAAAACAGTAAGTTTATTGCAAGCGTAGCACCCCTCACACAAACATCTATGTTTTGCGTCGCCCTTGACGCTTTTTCAAGATCTTGAAAAAGCATCAAGGGCAACACGAAACGTAGATGTTTGTGTGCAGGGTGCTACGCTCATAATAACCTTACTCATTTTAAGTCAGAAAAATATAGTATTCTATCTGTGTTATTCTGGAGCAGGGTGAGCCGAGGGTGATTTTTCTTTTATTTTAAAAAAAGACAGCCTGACAAAACATTCTCCAAGGTGTCTGGGGGGGGGTAGGGGACAAACAGACACCACATCCCTCTATTGACTTTTTCATTACACATCATCATTGCAATGACAAGGATGACTTTTCTGGGTTTTTTTCTATTTATTTTCAGGTTTTTTTTTTCTGTTTATATTAACATATTTTTCTGCACTTTTTATGTGATTTTTTCATTTTTTTTTTTTAATTTTTTTAATCGGGGGACCCATTTTATAAGCAGAATAAACCACTCCATGGTGTAGTTTATGGCACAATAGGAGCACTTCCCAGGTGCTAAAGGCCTCATTATGCACAAGGAGTATGCTCTTATCATGCCATAAACCACACCGTATGATGTCTTATTTCATATATATATATATATATATATTTATTTATTTATTTATTTCAATGGTCACGTCTATGTTAAACTAAAAATTTTGCACTTTAATAACTTTGCAGCCATTCAATTGATTTGCATGCAATTTTGCATGCACCATCATGGACAAAAGAGCTCTGGATATGCCAAGATTTGTTCTGATTGGTTGCATGGGTGCAGAGATACGGAGTGTCAAAACATGTGAACATTATCACTTTTTGTCAAATTCTTTGACAAAGTGTTTCTCAGAAATGGCTTGGACGTTTGGTCTGAAATGTTTAGGGTATATAGGTCTTGGGTCACATGTGTGCCTTTTAAAGGTTTGATGAAAAAATATTAATCTATTCAAAGTTATTAAATTTCAAAGTTTCCTATTATTTCCTATGGGAAAATTTACATGTGAGGCATGAAACAGGATTCTTGATCGCAAAACAGGATTCTTGATTGCAATTTGCACTTTAATAACGTCACAGCCATTCACATGATTTGCATGAAATTTGGCATGTGCCATCAGGGACCAAAGATCTCTTGATGTGGCATGTTTTGTGCCAGCTGGATATGAGGGAGCAGAGATACAGAGTCTTAAAAATGTGTAAATTACTGTTTTTTGTCAAATTATTTCTTCACTTCTATGTTAAACCGAAAATGTTGCATTTTAATAACTTTGCAACCATTCAAGCGATGAGCATGATATTTGGCATGCGCCATCAGGGACCAAAGATCTTGCTGATGTGGCAGGTTTTGTTCCAGTTGGATGTGCGGGTGTGGAGATATGGAGTCTCACAAAATGTGTAAATTGCCATTTTTCTGTCAAATTCTTTGTCACCAAATTGCACAAAAACAATGTGGAATTTTGGTCTGAAATGTTTAAGGTATACAGGTCTTGAGTCAAATTGGTGCCTTTTGAAGGTTTGGTGAAAAAATATTAATCCGTTCTAAGGTTATTACATTTTAAAGTTTCGCATTATTTCCCATGGGAAAAGTTAGATGTGAGGCTCAAAACAGGATTCTTGATCACGAAAAAGGATTCTTGATTGCAATTTGCGCTTTAAGAACTTCACAACTGTTCAACTGATTTGCATGAAATCTGGTATAGACCTTCAGAGACAAAAGATCTCTTGATGTCACAATTTTTGGTCTGGTTGGATGTGCAGGGGCAGAGATATGGAGTCTCAAAGAATATGTAAATGACCATTTTTTTGTCAGATTTTTGTCACCGCATTGTGCAAAGACAGTATGGAATTTTGGTCTGAAATTTTTAAGGTATATAGGTCTTGAGTCACAGTGATGCCTTTTGAAGGTTTGGTGAAAAATATTAATCTGTTCCAAAGTTATTAAATGTTAAGGTTTCCCATTATTTCCTATGGGAAAAGTTAGATGTGAGGCTCAAAACAGGGTTCTTGATTGCAAAACAGAATTCTTGATCGCAAATTTGGAATCCTAGTTCATGCTGCCACCATCTTGTTTTCCATAAGCAAGGGAAGCAAACTTAAATTTCAAAACTAATATAGGGTTTTGGTAAAAAAAAAAAAAAAACACAGTTGTGTTTACCTAATCAGGACCCACAGAATCATATTCTGGGGTTAGTTTTTTGATTATTCTGTGAGAAGTGCTTTTTTTTTTGGCTGCGGAAATCCTGTTTTGCAAATCTCTGAAAACTTTTACCACAAAATAGGAACCTTTTCTGCAATTTGCAAAAAATAATTTTCTTTTACCGCAAATTGCGAAAAAGGATTGGTGAAACAGGATTTTGTTTCGCAATTTG
Source organism: Neoceratodus forsteri (assembly GCA_016271365.2). Lineage (NCBI taxonomy): Eukaryota > Metazoa > Chordata > Ceratodontiformes > Ceratodontidae > Neoceratodus > Neoceratodus forsteri. The sequence goes on from CM028132.1 coordinate 751,758,809, forward strand.
CAAAAAAAAGAAATTTTATATTGTTGTTTCTTTGTCACTTCATAGCAAAGAAACAGTTTGGAATTTTGGACTAAAATGTTCAGGGTAGAAAGGGCTTGCTCCACAAATGTGCCTTTTGCTGGTTTGGTGAAAATATATTACTTTGGCTTTGAGTTCTGCAGATTTGAAGTTTGGTTGATTTCTCACAGGATAACATTGTGCTGGGAGGGTTACAGAGCTGTTTCTTTGTCACGATGGTGTTAAGAAATGGTTTACAATTTTGCTCTGATATTTTCAGGGTAGAACGGGCTTGTGCTACCGATATGTCTTTTGGTAGTTTCAAGAAAATATAGTAATTTTGTGTCAAGTTACATAGTTTTCAAATTTTGCTGTGTTTTCTGTGGGATAAGATTGCAACGTGAGGTGTCTTTTGATGCTGTACACTACGGGATGGGAGCACAGACCCCTCAGGCAACTAAGGCTAACACTACTGTATCTGAAAAATGATGTATGGATGGGAGTGCAGGATACCATTATGGACTGGGCCCTGCGCTCTACATGTAAATAAGGATATGATTATGGAGTGATGAGATTACACTATATCAAAAATTATGGATGGATAGGACCCCACAGGCAGATAAAAATATGATTTTGCTTTCTCAAAAAAGAAATTCTTTGCAAAGAACTTCATTGATGCACTAGTTAGGGTTAAAGCAACAAAAGTAGAGAAATGTGGTATTAGGGTTTCCAGCCCTAACACCCCACCCCCACCCTGCAGGATGCAGCAGACATTGGGTGTGTCTTGCCACTGTCAGCCCTAATGCTCACCCCACTGTCATTGGGGGTTTTCTTGGCAAATATAAGATGGGTGTGGTCTTAGCGGAGTCTCCCAGCCAAGGAGGGGCTTTTTTTTTCATTTGCACAATTCCCACTTGGAGCAGATCTCAGCCCAGGAGGGCTTTTTATATTTAGCACTGTGATGGCAACGGCATCAAATGACATTGCAAATGACTGCACTGCACTGAATGAAAATAGATGCTTTTCTGTCACAAAGACATTGTCTCACCCCTGAATCTCTGCTGTTGGCCATCGAGGGTGCTGTGACTAGAGGTAGGAAGGAAAGGAGAACTGCACTTGAAACAAAAAAACACGAGGAATGAAGTAAATGCAAAGTGCAGTGAAGTTTATTGTTACAAATTAGAGTAGCAAAAAAAGACTGACTGGAGGACAGCGGTACCCCTGGCGCTTTAGCCAAAATCACACATGACAAAGACCAATTTTGGCCAAAGCACTGGAGTTTTGGCTGTCCTCCAGCTAGCCTCTTTTGCCACTCTAATTTGTAACAATAAATTTCACTGCATTTTGCATTTACTTTATTCCGGGTTTTTTTTGTTTGTTTAAGTGCAGTAATCCTTGCCTTCCTGGATATGGTTTCAGGCTTGCAGCCCTTTACTGCACCCTCAGACTTTCCTGAGACATGCTGCATCCACACCTTCTCCTGTGGCTAGCGGTAACAGCTGTGAGAGGAAGCTGTAAGTGTCACATTCAGGACTCTGTTAGCCAGCAGTTAGAAAAAAAACTAAACTGGGATTTGTGCTGAGGCATGTACTCTGGTTTGTAAATGGCATTTTATTTTTTGAACTATTCACTGCACTGCCTGTAAGAGGGGACAAACTGCTCTGGATGTTCCGGGGGTGGAAAAGCAGCAGGCTGATAATGACGCCACTGAGCTGCTTGCTGGGCAATATCATAAGATTTTATTTATTTTTATTTATTTGTAAAATGTTTCACCAGGAAAGACAACATGAGCTGAGGAACAGCTCTGCTTCAGAAGTGTCCGGGGTTACAATGGTTGACAGAGCAAATAAACATAATACAAAAAGAATACAGTACAGGAACAAGTACTGTAAATTAATCATAACATTGTAGTAGACTTACAGCACTATATAACAAGCCTACAGCTGAGGTAATCAAATCCATAGGCAGGACAACATACATGGTAACACCTGGAGCTGGAGACCAGGAGGCCAGTGGGTGAGTAAAACACTGAAGTGCCAAAATGGTAGGAAGCATGGGTTTAGTAAGTGCCGGTGTAAACCTAGGGGAAGAGTGAAGGTCGGGGGAGTAGTGTGTGGAGATAGACTGCTAGGCCCAAAAACCCCTTCAGGATGCTGAGAACCCTGTAAGGAGGGTGGAACCCAATGGGATAAGGAGAAGAGAGGGGGGAGAGGACTGGGGGAGGAAGACTAGGGGGATAGTCGCTAGGTGAGGCAGGTGGTGACAGAGTTAGCTACCAGAGGCGAGGGAGGCGGGAGACGGGGGGGAGGATAGTCACTGGAGTTCAGAGGGGTTGAACTGAGAGGTCTGATGGGGGGCTGTAAATAAGTACTGCAATGGTAAAGAGAAGTTTTGTAGTGATTAGACAATATACAATAGAGGGGCAAGTAAGCGTGAGAAGGGGGCTATAAGTAGGTAGAGAATAGAGGGAAAAGCAGATTGCATCGGGCAGGACAGCAGTAAGATCAAAATTAGGGAGAAAAGAGATTACGGGGTGGAAGAGAGGAAAGAAACCTATAAGGGAGACAGGACCAGGGCGAAGGGGTGTGAGGTGGTGGTAAGGAAGGGGGGGCAGGTGGACGGGGGAGAAAGGTAAAGTTGAGAGCAGGGGGAGGGTTAGGGAGCGTGGTACAGGGAGGGAGTGAAAGAGGTAGGGAGGGCTAAAAGGGTGAGGAGAACCAGTATGGATCGATGTACGGATAGTGAATTTTTTAGGGTAGAGGGTAGGGTCAGGGGGAGGATAGAGGAGGTGGGTTAGGAGCAGGTGCGGTTAGGGGGATAGAGGTTGCATAGTGCTAAGGATAGAAATGAAGGGGTCGAGGAAAGCCAGATAGGAGGAGGAAGAGAGTTCCAAAATTTAGGGACACGATATGAGAAAGCATCCTGGCCTATGGAGGTGTAGTGACAAGGGGTAGCTAGAGTGCGGGAGTCAGAGGATCTAAGAGAGTGGGAGGTGGAGCAGTAATTGGGAAATCACATTTGAAAAAGACGCTCCATTCAAGTGAATGGAGCACGCCCCTGCACTCGAACTATACAGACATCACAAAACGTCAGAGCACAGCGGGTGGATAAGAGTCAGGAAGTGGAAAGGGATGGTGCATCCAGCCCCTCGGGGCAATTATGATCCCTACCATTCCTTGTGGGGCTATATAAAAAAATGTGAGAACAACCTGGAGGAGCTCCTGATGAGGTAAGGGAGCTCCCCGTTTCACATTTCTAGAATTAAAGGTGCTCTTTAAATAATCAATTAAATAGTTATGTAAATCAGCAGTCTGTTTGGAACACCACAGATATGACTTTCAAAACATTGGAAGGGGACAATGCCAGTTCTGGGTTAACTGGTTCAGGGAGTTCAAATGACCAGTCTCTAACTGCTTCTGGTAATCCAGATGAAAACCTGAGTTTAACACTTGAAAGAATTGGTCAGGAATTAAATGCAGACATAGACTGAACTGTTGAACCAACAGCTCCGAAGATCGATCTACTGTTTGAGTTTAGGAGTGGGCTTGGGGAGAAATTTACCCCTGCTACCCCATTAATTCCACTCAAACTGAAATGTTTTTAACCCAGGTACTCCTAATTTACCTGCATTATTATCTTTTCAGAAGCTACAATGGCAACAAGTTTTGAAATTGTGTACGTCAGTCCCAGTTTACCATAATGTTTCCATCTCTGAAAGACGTGCACTTAAGGAACTGCATGACATGAAAGACATTATTATAAAGTCTTCAGAAAAAGGTGGAAACGTGCTAATGCAAAAAGCAGATTATCTGTAGGAGCCTTACAGTCAACTGAATTATATCAAGTGCTATAAAAAAAGTCTTAAAACCCGACAAAGCATTTCAAAGAAATACTGGATGGTACTGTGAATGAGGCACTGGGATCTGATCAGTTAAGCTTCAGCGAAGCAAATTTTATAAGAACAACAGAAGCCGTGGTGCCAACTTTATATCTAATACCCAGGGTCTATAAATCAATGGAAATGTCACTGGGTAGACCTATAGACTCAGGGACAGGCTCTTTGGTGGAGAACCTTAGTTGCTATATTGAATTTTTCCTTAAAGATATTGTTCCCACCACAAGAGCCTACGTAAGAGACTCCCACGATATCCTACTGAAGCTAAAAGATTTCAAATGGCAACCTTGGTACAAGTTTTTCACAGCTGATGTAGCTTTACTGTATACCTGTATACCACGTGACCTGGATATTATGGCATTAAAATACCATCTTAAACAGCTGGGAGCGGTACCAAATGACTTCATTTTGAAGCATAATTACTTTTTTATTTAATGTGGAGTACAACCACCAACTCAGAGGCACTGCAATGACTATTACTATGGCTCCGACACATGCAAATGTGTTCCTGAACTGGTGGGAGGAAACCCATAGTTTTGTTAATACCAATTTGTCCCTGAGGAAAGTGGTCAGGTGGTACCAGTTTACAGATTTTTTTTTGTATCTGGAATGGAACAGAGTTAGGCACTCATGATTTTGTGAAATGGCTTGCAAATAACAATCTCAGTCTGTTTTTCAGCGAGAAAGTCTCTGATAAGGAAACTGAATTTCTTGATCTAAAGTTCACTGTTAATGATGAAAATTAAATTGAGAAGGACATTTATAGGGAACTGACAGCATGAAACTGCCTTATACGTGCTGAGAGTGCCCACCAACCGAATCTGATACAAAGTATCCCAATGGGCAGTTTATCAGGTTAAAACGAAACTGTTCAACTAATTTACTGTATAAACAGAAAGTAATACAAATGACTGAATGCTTTAAACAATGAGGATACTCTATGAGTGGTATTAAGAAAGCAATTAAAAAAGTATATGGAATGAATTAAGATAACGTGTTGAAAGTAAAAAATAACAAGCATCTGTCAGCGCCGAATGTTCGCTTGTTGGTATTAGCAATGGAAGTGCAGGAGTTAGACAGATGCAGAACAGGAATGGCAGTGAAGTATTTAACTTCACGCCAACACCACCTCCACCCAGCAGAGATGGACAGGCATTGGGGTATGGCTTTGGGTCATCGCCCATAACGCTCACATCATTTCACCTCACCCTATACTGCAGACACCGACAAGTGTTGAGGCGTGCCTTGAGGTGTTAGGCTTTACAGTCACCCCATTCCATAAGGACATACACTGAAATGGGTGCAGTATAGGAGAATGGGGTGAACGCTGGGGCCGAATAGTCCAAGACACACCTTGATTCCTGTCACTGGTTGCATGGTGGGGGGTGGAATGGCATGAGCATTACAGCCAGCAATCCAAAGGCACACCCCTGACACCTGTCAGTCTGTACAGGGTGGGATGTTGTGATTAGAAATCCCTATCGCCCCAGGCATTTGTTGGTATTTGCACTACAAATTTTCAGCATGGCCTTTTTGCAACCCCCAACTCAAGAAAGCATTTGGGACCTCTGCTCATGAACAGTGGCACTGTGATTTTGTTACTCTGTCCTGAACATTGATTTCCCACAGCGACCATGCCATTCTGCACCAGATGTGCAAAACCACAGTTCGGGCAGGATGTGAAAAATGGCAACTGTACTGTTCATAAGGAGGTGTGCAAAAATGGCAATGTTGCAGATCTGGAATGAAAATATTAAAAATTCTCGAAGTTACAAGTATGTCTGGAAACTGCGCAACGCACGCCCATAACATAGTCATTTTGTGGACTGTCACCAAATTTTCAACATAGGCATTTTGGGACCTCTGCTCACATGAACAGTGTCACTGTGATTTTGATAATTTGTCCCAAACATTGATTTCCCACAGTGACCACGCCACTGTGCGCCCGCTGTACGAAAACACATTTTGGCCAGGATGTGACAAATGGCAGCTGTACTGCTCATAAGGAGGTGTAAAAAAAATGCCAATATTGAAACTCTGGAGTGAAATATTAAAAATTCTTGAAGTTACAAACATGCCTGGAAACTGCACAATGCACGCTCATAACACAGCCATTTTTTGAAATTTTCTCACCAAATTTTCAATATAGGCATTTTGGGACCTCCACTCATGAACAGTGTCACTGTGATTTTCTTAATCTGTTCCAAACATTGATTTCCCACAGTGACGCACCACTGTGCACCACATGTGCGAAAACACATTTCAGGCAGGATGTGAAAAATGACAGCTATACTTTTCATAAGGAGGTGTGCAAAAATGGCAATGCTGAAAATCTGGAGTGAAAATATTAAAAGTTCTTGAAGTTACGAACATGCATAGAAACTGCACAATGCATGCTTGTAACACAGTAATTTTTTGGAATTTTTTTCACCAAATTTGCAATATAGGCTTTCTGAGAGTCCACCTCATGAACAGTGACACTGTTGTTTCATTAATCGGTCAAGGAAGATGATTCCGCGCAGTGACCGCAAAATTACCTTTCGAAACTGAATAATGAAATGACAGTGCCTGAATTCATGAGGTAGGGTCCCAAGAACCCCATGATGAAAATTTGGAGCCGAAAGTCACAAAAATGGGCGAGATATCCACCAAAGTTGAAAACCACCCATTTATGCCATTATATAGTTTACCAGCATTTCTTCAGTTCGCGGTCGGCTTTGAAGAGTGCAGGCGATGTTCCCAGTCCACGAAGATCGTGCCAGGCTCAGAGGTAAGAAAAGGGGAGGTGGTATGGGAAGGTGGTGCGCAGAGAGTGGTGCGGGTTGGGGGTGGGGGCACCAGAGACAACGAGGGTAAAAAAAAAAAATTGCGGGAAGGTTTGTTCTTCACAGGTTTGTTTTTGGCACACTGGGGTGTGCTCTGGCACAGAAAACGTGTCCGTTTGGGGGAAACACATGATGCCGAGGGGGACTGGGCACCACCTCGGCATACATAACTCTTACATGGGGAGACATTATGCCGACGTGGATTGGGCTCCCCCGTCAGTAAATGAACTGGGGAAGGGGCATGCTGACAGGGGATTGGGAAATCCCCTGGCTCTAATGGAAATGGTGGCAGACGGTGACAGCAACCACCATGTTTATTTTGAAATGTTACATCAGGCAAGGCACCGCCCTGCAGTGATGGGTCGCTCCCTCATTGCAGTGGCTAATTCCTTTCAAGCTGGTGGCACGCTTGCTGAACTAGTGTCAGCAGCAGCGTGCCACCGCATTGGGAAACAAGGGCCAAGCCTAAGAATGCAGTGCTGGCACTGGCCGCCACAGTGCCGTACCTCCGAAACCCACTTCTCTCCTAAGCTGCCACACAATGTTTCTTGCACATGCACAAGCAAACATAAAAATGAGCAGAAAAGGAATCAGAGATTAACCTTTGTGACCGGGTGTGACAGAAAAGCAACAAGCGTCAAAAAATATTACTTAACAATTTCCACATTCTTCAGACAGATTCACTTGGCAGTAAAATCTTTAATGAATGGCCAAGAGTTACTTTTGTGAGGGTGGCAAATATATGATTTTTTATTTTTATTTAACCAGGCTTTTAATTAATTTTAATTTCATTCATATACTTTATAAAGTGCAATTTATGAACTGATTTTAATTAGTTTTATAAGGATGGACAGATCATATTATATTGTTGCTTATTTCATTTGTATATTTTGAATTTTATTAAACTGTTCAGCGTTCCGAGTCCTAGGAATGGGGTGCTATATAAATAAAGTATCTGTCTGTCTGTCTATCTATCCACCTATCCAATAGTCACTACGAATAAGAAAAAGGCAGTCAGTGGTTGAAGAACATTGGCTTTCATAGATGCTCTCATTGTAATGTTTGTAAACACTCTGTGGTGGGACTCAAACCTGCTATACCAGGAACAAGCCAAAGACCACATGTCAGTACCTTTATAAATTGTGCAACTGAATATGTTATATATGCAGCATGGTGTCCATGCAGCAAAGTTTATGTGGGTTGCACTATTTGACATGTAAGAGTCCAAGTGCAAAAGCACACTGGAGCGATCAGCAATACACTCCAATCTAATGCTCTTGAAGCTCACTATGCTGAAGCCCACAGTAGTTATCTATATAGTCTGAAGTTTACTGTGTTGGAGGTTATTCCACGATGTGAAAGAGGTGATTCAAGATTATTAGAAACAGAATCATGGTGGATTTATCACCTAGATGCTCTAACATCAAAGGGTTTGAACGAAGTGTTAGATTTTAGTTCATTCTTGTAGAAATCTTAAACATACATACATACAAAAAGCCAGCAGATTAGGCCTAATGGTCTTTCGTGTCTGCTCGGTAGCCAGCCCCTATTGGACACTCGCTCTTCCACCCCCCCCCAGCCCCCGAGAGGGTCATCTTCAGCTTCAGTATACCCATGCACCTGTCCCACCCCCTCTTAAAAGCCCTCCACTGTGCCCTCCTCTACTAGACTCCCAGGCAGTGCATTCCATGGCCCCACCACCCTCTCAGTGAAGTAATGCCTTCTACGTTCTCCCCTGTAATTTCCCCCTCCAGCTTCCACTCATGCCCCTTGGTTGTGCCCCCTTTCTTTAGCCTGAACATTTCTTTGGCTCTGCCCCTGTTAATCCCTTTCACATATCTGAAGACCTCTATCATGTCCCCCCGCCTCCTTCAGTGAGTACAGCCCAAGGGCTTCTGGCCTTTCCTCATAGGTCCTTTCACTCATGCCCCAAATCATCCTGGTTGCCCTCCTCTGAACCCTCTCCAGCAATGCTATGTCCTTCCTAAGGTGAGGTCTCCAGAACTGCACGCAGTGCTCAAGATGCGGCCTGATCAAGGCATTATATAGAGGGAGGGTCACCTCACTCCTCCTGGATGTAATTCCCCGGGCTATGCAGCCCAGAATCCTGTTTGCTTTTGTCGCAGATCTTCTGCAGTTTTCAGTGGTATTCATTTTGGTGTCTACCACCACCCCCGGGTCCCTTTCACTCATTGTGGCTTGCAGTGAGACCCCTCCCAGGGTGTATACATGACCTGGGTTTCTGACCCCCAGATGCAGCACCCTACACTTCCCTGGATTAAACCTCAGTCCCCACCTTCTTGACCAACCCTCCAGGGTATCCAGATCCCTCTGGACTATCTCTCTCGCTTCCTCCCCATCTGCCAGTGCTCCCAGTTTTGAGTCATCCGCAAAGAGGCTCATCCTACTCCTAACCCCCCCTCCCTACATCAGAGAGATATAGGCACTAAACAGGAGTGGCCCCAATACCGAACCCTGGGGAACCCCACTGAAGACCTTCCTAGGGGAGGAGACTATCCCACCAACCACTACCCTCTGTGTTCTTTCCATTAGCCAATTTTCTACCTATCTAAGCAACTGTCCTCTTACTCCCATTCCCCCCAACTTTGTCAACAACCCGATGTGAGGTACCGAGTCAAACGCCTTACTGAAATCCGGATACAGGACGTCCACTCGTCTTTGTCATCTGTCACCTTTAATATTAATAACTAGATCTCTCAGTTGTTACTATTTCTTGGTCCTTAAACCTCATGTACTCAAATAAAAGCTAAGTTTAAACTGTTAAATCTATTTGTTGTGGCAACCCACACAGCGTTATGTATAATTTTTTTCTCTACTAAGGGGTGAAATGTATTTATCAAATGTCTATTTTTTACTTGCTCAGGCATCATTACCTATACGAAACAGCAAAAGATGAAATATTTGTGCTTTGATCAGCAATTGTGCTGCTACTGCAAAAAAACATTTTTGCACTGAAGATCTTTCTCACCTACTAATGTCATTTTTCTATCCTGATTTTTTGAGTCATCTAGGTTTTTCCTGTTCTGGATGCAATCTGAATGTACAAATAAAATCAGAGTGCACTATCCAATCTTACCACGAGTGCGAACCCAATCAGACCCTCTGATGGGCCTCCTGGAGGAATGGTTCCCCCAAGAAAGATATTCCAATGGATATAATACCAACTTACATTGTAAAGGCATACCAAATTATGCTGAGGAGGACTCTTGCTGCACTGGACGTTCACTGACATTTGACACTGGGGCTAGCTACTATATGCTGCCTGCAAGAAAAGGAACTTTGAGGTTGCTAGATCACACATAATGCAGTTCGCCAAAATAAATTCTGTCATCCACCAAAGATGCAAGGGATCTGACAGTGCGAAGAAGAAACTACAATAACCGGGCATCACATTTGCCATGTTAAATCACATCAAATAAAAGGTGACCACTGGAGCTAAATGGACTTGTTTAATGATTCAAAAAAAGTAGAGGGGCTTGATGAATAAAAATCTAACTGGAACGAAACAAAATTCCCATGCACAGTGAATAAATCAATGGTAACGCCTCTACTAAGCTGCATGTATGTTAACTGAGAAATCTCCCTTTGTGTTACACAATGTTCTCACAATGTCTGTTGTAACAGCTACACAACCATGTTCTTATTTTAAAGCCTTTGTCTGACAGGAGGGATATAGTAGCTGTGTATTTTGCTGTGTATCTGTATGTTCAAATTTAACAATTTATATCTGTTTTGAATTTCTTATGCAGCAGTCATGTGAGATTGCTTTAATATCTTGGTATGTACAATTTAGTTTTCCACTGACTGTATAGCCCCCCGTGCTCATCTCACTGCTGCTTTGGTGCATAGCACCCATTACGTGCTTCTTCAGTTTGTCGTCAATGTTCACCACTTCCTGCTTGTGATTTATGGTTCTATGCTTTCAGAGTTTTTTCAAGTAATGTTACAAGGGACCCTTTTATGAAGTATGTACAATAGTACAAAACATGTTATCTAACTCTGTTGGAAGGCTCTGACTCGGCAAGAGGATTTATTTCAGGAACCTTTGTGGGGACTCCTCTTTATATTTTATTTTGGCCAGTACTGAGCTTTCTAAGGACCGGGAGGTCAGTCTGCACAAACATTTCCTATTACCAGATCAAATTTCTAGACTAGTGACTGTATAGCTTTGCATATTTTGCCCAACATGGTAAAGTGGTTTATCAATTAACCCTCCAAGTGTTATACTGCTTAGATTGGTGATACTTATGCCACATTATTATACTGTACATTCTGTCTTTGTACCTGTGCTGCCCATCAGGTTATTATCATTGTATTGTTTTTGCCTTGACAGCAATAAATTATGCATTGTTCTTTAAAAAAAAAATAATTGAAATACCTAGAAATTTTCTTTTTCCAACTGAGCAGCCACCAGTTCACTTCACCTACGCTGGCCATGCAGTTTCAGAAGGATGTCTGAGATTTTGACCAACAGCTTCCCACCCAAGATCCATCTAATCACACCTGGGAAACCAGTCATCCTCCATGCAGGTAGAAACGTTTGAAGGACAGCGTGACCTTTTTACACCTAATATTTATTTTCCTATGGGAATTTTCATTTCCCCCTCTCACACACAGTTCAACAGAATTCTCTCATATTCTCTGACTGCAGTTTCAGGTACTGAAGCACTGGAGATACACCAGACAGGCATGTGCTAGAAGTTCCTTTTATTTAGCAGGCATGTACTCTGACTGAAGAATGGCATTTAATGCCATGTGTATGATATTGGCCAAACTCACACAGACACCAATAATTCAGCTCAATCAGGTAGGTAGAAAACAGCAGCAGACCTAAAGACCCCATTTAAATGAAGGCAAATCAAATGACTGCATCTGGTGAATCAGTGCCGATGTATCGACCATGGATATGAGCTCAGAACATCAGGCCAAATGCCATGCTACACTATCGACCATGGATGTGAGCTCAGCACTTTGGATCAAATGCCATGCTACACTGCACTGGTAAGCTCTTTGTTCTTGTCTGGCCAGCAGGAAGGAGAGCAAGGCTTTTCTCTGTGTTCCTTCCAAGATCACTGGCCTGTTCCCCCCTCCCCCCATGTCTGAGCAGGTCTCTTGCATTGGGGTATACCATCAGAATGTAAGGTTTTTCAAAGGAAAAGAAAATGCCCACAATATAAAACTTCACTGACTACCACATTTGCAGGGTCCAGTGCCTCAAAAATAAGGAAAAATCAACTTGTTCCAAAAAGAACGACAAACAAAAAGGCTTATTTATTACCTTTGAATGTTTCTTCCACACTACCATTATTTATTGAAATGTCTATTTTTTCCCAGCCTTTTCCCTCATAACCCACTTCTTCCTACGGTTCTGGCATGCAGAGAAGTTATACACAATCCTATACTTGTGACATCACTAACTGTTGACATGCAAATTACTGTGATGCTGCAAAGATAGGATTGTGACTTCACTGCATGCACAAGTAACATGAATAAATGCGCTGTGTGGGAGAAAGCACTGGGCAAAATATCCTTAATACTTCCCAATAATGGGAAGGGAAATATGGAAACACAGAGTAAATGCTTCTAGATATTTGTGTTACGTGTAAACTGGGGCACAAAACAATTCCCAAACCAAGAGATAGCTATGAGAGATTGACCCTGTATGACGAGCAAGGAAGGCTCAGCCCAGGAAACTGGTGAGGAGCTAAGAGACTAGAATTAGAAAAGCAAGAAGGTTCTAGTTAGAGTTAGTCTGGATTATCAGAAGAGTGCAGCTGACCCAGCCTTTGGGCTGGGACCATGCCTCCAAGGATCTATTTTGTTCTCTTTTATTCTGCTACTGGACTCTCTCTTGCCTGTCTGATTGTGCAATCAAATTTTATTGGTGGCATCTAGGAATTGGCCACTCCGATGGTCCCACAATGTCCCTGTTATTTTCCTCCCTTCACTTACTGTTTCTAGTCTTTCTTTCTCCCCTTGCTTCTCTGTGGTTAAAAATATATGTGAATCTTTATGTGAAACTTGAATTCCCTTGGCTTGCAAATGTACAATATATACTTATAGTGTTGAAATAATTGCAGAAAGCTATTTGAGTTTCTTAAACAAAAAATAATCAGTAATACAGGGGGTTGAACTTAAAATACATTTTGACCTCCACAAGTTTGTTTACACAACTGTCAACAGGAGACCAGTTTTGGGACATAATGTATTATTTTGCTGTACCTGTTAAGATTAGATGTACTCTTCAGGCTGATCACAGAAAATAAAGTGACAAAATGTTGAAACATTTTATGAGAAACAGGAGCTGCAACTTACAACATCAAGATACAGATTTTAAACTGCCAGGGAAAGACATCTTATAAAAACAGAGCAGTATTTTGTAAAGAGATAGTAAGATTTCATCTGAGAGAGACTCACATGGAGGATTTTGTTTATATTGCCTTTAGGAAGCACTATTCTCTACAATTTTATTTTTCTGTTTTATTGTTACTGATAATAATAAAACACCACTGTGAATTTGATTACTCTTGCTGGTCTACCTATGCTTCCTGACTTAGGCCTCCATGACACTGGGTCTGGAGTGGTGGCAGTGCTCTGGGTTTGTGATGTGGCATAGGTGCCCTGTCAAGTTCAGTCTCCAGAAGGGTAGAAAAAATAAGGCAGCAGAGCGCAAAACCCTAAAAGCGCAAAAGTAGAGCAGTCATACTCCCAGATGACTGAGTCACAGGGTGGACTATGCTGACCACTTGATGCTGGATTCTGCAGTCTGAGTGTGACCGCCCAGATACAGGAAAGGAGGTATGGTACTAAAACTGAGCACGAGAGAGAAAAGAATTAGAGGTAAAGAAATAAGTGCATTAAACCAAAGATAGCAACAGAGAGACCAGACTTTACAGATAAAGAGAAGAAACATGGCATAGCAAGAGGAAAGGATTATGTGAATTAAATGCTGAGGACCCCCTAGTGGATCCTCCCAAACACAGAGGGAGAGAGATAAAACAAGAAACAGCATGAGGAAAGGATTCTGTGGAATTAAATACTAAGGACCCCCGATGGGACTTCCCAAGTGTGACAAAGGCTAAAAGAGCATGTTAGAGGCTCATGGGCTTTAACCCTGATCCAAAGACAGTGGGACCCTATGGCCTGGGATTAGTTTGACAATGCAGAGGGGAAGTTCAGGTGAAATTCTCCGACTACCTGACGTGCATATATGCCAGTGGGAGTCACACATGTGTTCCAAGCACTGCCAAAAAAGACTATTCTTGTTGCCAAAGGATTTCAAGAAAGTTTACCTACCCAGGAAGCTGGGGAAAAGGGTAGGGTACAGTAAAAAGTGTCAGTGTCAGAACATCGCGTGTGCTAGTTGTCTCAGAAGAAAATGCTACATGCTCTGATGTGCTTACGTTCCAGCCACCTATAAAAGAAAAAAGACGAGAGCTTATTTAATAACCCCCTGCTACTTAACTGGAAGACCTGGTGTAGACAATGAAGCTAATGTGCTTGGGTTAAAGTGCTTAAGGTGCAAGGTTCCCATGTGTTAATCCTCACACCCGTGATCCCACAAAAACTAAAACGAGCCTGGCTGGCTCCCTCCAAAGAATGGAGAGCCTCATAGTAATGGATGTCTAGTGGTCTGCAACATTTGTTTAAAGATATGATGTTCAAAGTCTGAAATAGTAAGAGAAGCCCTCTAAAGAAAAGAGTTTTGAAAAACAGTTCTGATCAATTGCCTCTATGCAGAAGCTGTATGAAATGGTTTCCTTTCATTGGCTTCATTCAAAAACTTGAAATCAAACCCTGCTGGTTTAACTTAAACATTAGAAATGCCTTTGTGAGGCAATATTGTTTTGTGTAATATTGTTTTTTTTTTAACTGCATGTCCATCAGTGGTTCACAACTAATAATACAGCTGACATACAGTATGTTGGTGCTTAACAGGCTGAGAAAAATCAGAGCCTCCTCAATGTTCCGGAAGGATGACAGCCTAGGGGCACTCCACTGCAATAATAACAACATTCAAGAAGTGGTGCCCAGGTCATGACAAATCATGACCCCACCCCCACCCACCCCCACCCCTTCAGCTTTACAGGAAGCTGGCTCTGTGCCAGCCTCTGTCAACAGCAAATGACTTTGTGCAGTTTTTACCCAAAAGAGACAAAAAAAAAAGCATAAAGGTTTAATTACACATCCTGTATACTAAAAAAAAAAAGAACCTTACTGATGAAGAACAGCACAGACAGATATGAGCAAGAGGTTCAGTTCCATTAGATGCAGCAGTAAATAGATTTGTGGGGCAGTGATACCAGAATACAGTTTGTTAAACTGAGGTTTTGGTTTTACAATCAGAAAAGCATTCCTCTAATTCATTTAAAAATGCTGCCACTTGTACACTAGTAACCAACATCCAGTGGCTAGACACTCAGTAACAGAAGAACGAGTTCCGCATCAGGGGCTTATCATTTTCAGGTAACTCACTACAATGTGTCTGTGTGCTCTTGAACTGTCTGCTATTAGAGCGGAACCTCCCAGCCTTGTTGAAGTACTAGGTAATTGAGAATACTGTATTTGTTACCAGTGGCATGATTTCCCTGTGTACATTGTACTCTAGAGTTTGATTTCTCTCCCTATTTTATTTAATTCCTAATCACTGCATTATCCTTTTGCCAGTCATTTATTTGTAAAATACTACGCATATGACAACAAACAGCAATCACAGTAAAGAGTGAAAATACTGTACAACACAAAGAAGTCAGATCTAATGACCTGGTCACAAGGATATTAAGGGCTTCCTACATAGTTCGTATCTAGGGATTATGAGCCCATAATTAGCAGGACATCTGGGAAATTTCAAAATGTCTAACTTGGGCGAAAGAAACATTCCTATTAGCTTGCTAAGCCTTTGTTAAGCTGTAAAAATAAAATAAGTCATCTTGAGACATAAAATCAAAAACACAGTAGATGCTTAAAGCTCACTGTTTTGCTTATCATACTCCCTGCAATTTAATCAAGTAATATTAAATAACAATAAAATCTAGTTTTTCTGGCAACTCTTACTTCCTCACATTTGGTTGGAACTGCTATGCTTGCATCCCATTTCAGAACACATACAATAATCTTAAGAACTGGCCCACATTTACAGTTTATAGTGTACTAAAAATATAAAAATGTGCAAAAATATTTAGGGATTTAGCAACATTAACGGCCTCCCCAGCAGATTTTTAACACTGAACTCTCTTTGCATGCCCTTGCTTTCAGCTCAAGATGCATAACTACACTTGTGGGCAATGATTTAGTAATAAAATCCTTTAAAGACTATTGCTTCAGCAGCAAAGGAAATGCGTGGGTCCCACAGAACTATTCAGCCTTCTCTGTCTTTGCCTGCTGAAAGGAGCAGTCCTCCCTGCAGTCTAGATCTAAAGAGTCAAACAATAATTTTTGTCATTTTTAACCAAAAAAGGCACACTAAGTTGTGATAGTTTGTTCCTAGGTGGGCCCTATGGGGTGGGTTACATGGACTGGTTTTAGTGACAGGAGGAATGCGGACTATGATACTGGGGAAATTCCCCAACTCTTCTTAGCTAGCAGTCTACAAGAGGGGTCACCCACGACATCAGCCAACGTCACCATATATGTACCTGGACAGCCACACGCCCTCCTCAGTTCCCCACCAGAGACCAGGCATGAAGGATGTCCGCTGAAGGAACCAAAAACCCAAGGGAGCCGGCCCGGTGGCGCTGAGGGTTGAGGCGCTGGACACCACACCTCGTACCAGCCGGGTTCGAGAGCGGACCCGGGTTGCCGGGGAACGGCAGGGGAAGGAGGATCGAGCGTCCCACGGATGCTCTCCTCCTTCAGGGAGGGATACCAGGGGTGTTTAACACACCCGACGCCCGGGAGAGCGGTGGAAGCACCAACTCGGGAACGGTGGCTCCCACTGGGGAGCCGGGAGGGGAGGACGCGATCCGGCACTGGCAGGCGGCAGCACTGCCCGCCTCGAGCCGCGCCCTCAGCGGGTTGGAGGAGGACAGAAACCGGAAACAACCTCGGCACTCCGGATGACGGCCACTCCAGACACCCAGTCTGCAAACACGGGCAGACCCCGCTGTGCAAGGTGCTCCATGGGAGATAGGAGGCAGGTAGGAGTCACCAGAGAGGCACTCTAGGGGCAGACTCAGTGGGGACTGGAGGGCACTGAGCTAGCCCAAAGGAGAGGAGTGGTGAGGGCGACCAGGAGGGGGATAAAAAAAAGAGATTTCAAAAAAAAAAAACCAGGGGAAGAGTACACAATTTTGGGGGGGGGGGGTACTAACAACAACAAAAATGGAAAGGGACCCAGGGGTAGTCATATCAGATAAGCTAAAGGTAAGCAAGCAATGTGAGAAGGCAGTAAGGAGGGCTGGGGCATCACCAGTAGAAAACAGGAAGTTGTTATTCCTCTGTACAGATAGTTGGTGAGACCCCATCTAGAGTACTGCGTGCAGTTCTGGAGACCACATCTCCACAAGGACATAGACAGAATGGAGGCAGTCCAGAGGAGGGCAACTAAAATGGTGCAGGGTCTGCACCAGAAGCCATATGAAGAGAGACTAAAGGTGCTTAATATGTATACCCTCGAGAAAAGGAGGAGGGAAATGATATAAACTTTCAAGTACCATAGAGGAATCAACAAAGTCCAAGAGGGGAGCATCTTTCAGAAAAAGAGATGTGCAAGAACAAGGGGGCACAATTTGAAGATAGCGGGGGGATGGCTCAGGGGCAACATGAGGAAGTATTTTTTCATGGAGAGGGTGGTGGACACATGGAAAGGCCTTACTGAGGAGGTTGTGGGGTCTAAAACAGTGGGGGAATTCATGAATGCATGGGACAGACATACGGCAATTCTGGTGGGAGTCAGGAAGAAGTAGGCTGTTGGTTAACTAGGGTCTGCAGCTTATCCAATAAGTAGGGAAATGGGCAAACTGGGTAGGCCAAGTGGTTCTTATCTGCCGTCAGAGTCTATGTTTCTATGTAGGGCAGAGGTTCCCACCACTGGAAGGTGAGAGACAGCAGGCAAAGCACCCTGGAGAAGGAAACAAACACAGAGGATCGGGGGGGGGGGATGGAAGAATGGCATGCCTTGCTGCAAGAGATTCTCTCGAAGATCTACTGTTACAGTAAGTGCTTACGTAACTGTACTGCCTTCATCGAGGATATCTCTTGTAGCAAGCCATACCTTTCCAATGAGTCCCAAGCAGTACTCACAAATAGACAGTCTGGGGGTTGGAAACAACAGGCCTAAGAAAGGAGGCCTTGTAGCACAGCTAAGCCGAAGCCTGCCCTTCTAGATGCAATGTCCAGACTGTAGTGTCTAGTGAAGGTGCGGCCAGTTCTCCAGGTAGCAACTACACAAATCTCAGCAGCTGACACATTTCTGAAGCATGCAGCAAAAGTGGCCATGCACAGGACCAGGAAGCTCCTTACTGTACCTCCTGTGACAAAAGGTAATGCAGTTGGCCAACCATTTGGACAAGCACTGCTTTGAAACTGGAACACCCTCTTTTCCCAGGGCGAAAGAAACAAACAGCTGTGAGGACTTCCTAACGTCCTTTATATGGTGAATATAATACCCGAGTATTCTATATACATCTAAGATATGGAGCAATGCTTTCCCTCGATCAGCATGCTCTGGAAAACACACTGGTAGGAGGATGCATTGATTTAAAGTACACTCAGACACCACCTCAGGCAGAAACTTAGGACTGGTACACAAAGACACCCTGTCTTTGTGTAATTTCAAATAAGAAGGCTCACACATGAGAGCCTGAAGCTCGGAAATCCTCTGAGCAGAAGTAACAGAAACTAAAAATAATGCTTTCCATAACAAAAAGCACAAGTCACAGCTGGCTCAAACGGAGCCAAAGTAAGCTTCTCTAACACGTAATTCAGATCCCAAGGAGGGGCTGGATTGCAGATGTGAGGCATCAAGTGTAGGATGCCTATCAAAAACGTACAGGACACAACCAGCTGGGCCACTGTACGGCCATCAACAGGCATGTGGAAGTCTGAAATGGCTGACAGGTGAACCTTAATGGAGGAGTACTGCAATCCAACACTGAACAGGGAGCATAAGTACAGACAGTAGAAGTCACTTAATCGGGACATGGATAATCGAGACGTCCGCTTTACTGGGACATCCCACTGGGAACCAATTAAGTAGCCATCAATTTTTATGGCATCCTCATTTGTTTTATGGGATGGGAATGCCAGATTACTGGGACAATTCAGTCCCACTGCCTTCCATTAATGTGCCATCTGCCCCTACTTCCTGGCTGGAGTCACTGCTCTGAACCCTACCTACTGCTGACTAATGACCCTATGATGAACTGCTGAGTGAGGTGTGAATAGTGTGAATGCCTGAATAGCACTATGAATAGCCTCACACTCACACGTCCCCTCCCACTGCTTACTTCTATATCACAAAATATGCTAAGAATACTGTTAAACATTTTTTTCTTATTTGATAAAAGTAGCTTTTAGCTTTCCAGAAAACAGCCAGAGTAATCCTTTGTCAGTTTCATCATACCAGAGATGCTCAGACATGCTCAGCGGGCAGATCACAGGCCAGCTTTACTTAAATGGACATGGCTGCACCAGGGTTATCATCTACAACTCTAAATAAACTTTTCTGAGGTGTTTGTGCATTAATTTTCAATATATTGACTCAGTGTCAGTTCCACTGCACCAGAGACGCTCAGACACACTCAGCAGGCAGATCACAGAATTACTTAAATTGGACTCATTAGGCAGATCTCGGCTTTAAACAGCAAGTAAAGTAAGTTTGTTTGCTCATCCACCAACCCGAACTGAGTTAACCTTTGTTACTGTATAGTACTTTAATCTCTCACTGACCCACTCTAACTCTCTCTGCTCGTTCTCTTCTTTGGGAAAGTAGCTCTGACACATATTTGGACAAACTGTATTAAAAATAGGCACTTCTTTTTAATGGGTCGGCCAGGTAATAGGGACAAATCACACTCCACTGAGCCATCTCTATTAAGCGGCTTCATCTATCCTCCAGAATCTGATTCACTGGGCAAGTAAAGGATTCAGGTGATTGGAAGCAGCCCACAGAGCAAAGCGCTTCCATTTCATGGAATAGGTGGCCCTGGAGGAGGGTTTTCTAGCGGCCACCTGGGCATCAACCACTTTTTGGGAAACCCCAAACCTAGCAGTAGCTAAGTCTTCAGGAGACGTGTGTGAAGATGAAGAGACTTGAGAAAAGGATGGACTAGAGTGCTCTGCTTCTGTGAGAGCAAGCCGGAAACAGAGGCAGAGGTACAGGGAGTTCCACTGCCAGCTACTGTAGTAAGGGGAACCAGATCTGGTGAGGCCAGAAGGGAGCCACTAGGATCAGAGAGGCCCCCTCCATCTGAAACTTGATCAGAACCCTCTGATTTAGGGGGAAAGGAGGGAAGGTGTAGAGGAACCTCCCTTTCCAGGAGAGGGACAATGTGTCTCACCCTGGAGTGGCCGACCAGAAAAGTAGCAGTTTTGTGTCGAGTGGGGATACAAAAAGTTCCAACTCTGGTTAACCTCGCCTGTCACACAGGTCTTCTACAAATGAAGTCAGCAGCTCCCACTCATGCATCTTGGATTGCAAGTGGCTGAGACTGTCTACCAGAGTGTTTTGCACAACTGGAACATAAATGATGGAAAGTTCTAGACTGTGTAGAGCCCAGTACCAGACCCTAAGGTACGAGTGAGTTCCCTTGTTTGTTGACATAATGGCGGACACTGTTCTTGTCTGTATGGACCAGCAGATGTCCCGGGGACAAGTGGGTCTGGAAGGCCTGAAGGGCATACAGAATGGCCCTCATCTCCATGACACTGATGTGGAGGGAAGCCTCCACTGGAGACCATGTCCCTTGAGGCTCATGGGACCTCAGATGAGCTTCCCAGCCTAACTCTAAGGCATCCAACGTGAGGATCTGCTGAGGGGAAGGAAGGAGGAAGGGAACCCCCTTTCAATAGGTTGCTGGGTTCCATCCACCACTGAAGCACCTTTTTGACCAGGCAGAAGACTACAACCAGCTGTTCAAGGTCATTGGTGCATTGATCCTATTGGACTCTTAATCTCCACTTGGGAATCCTCATGTGCAACCTGGCTAGAGGCACCGTAACAATAGCCGCAGTCATCAGACTCAGAAGCCTCAAGAAGGTTCTGGCTGTTACATACCGACTGTTGAAGAGTAATTGAGCCTGAGCTCTCAGGCATTCTGCTCTGTCCTGTGACAGGAAGGCAAAACCCTGAGCCATATCCAGGACTGCGCCAATGTACTGAAGGCATTCACCAGGGGGTCAGAACAGACTTGGACAGATTGACCGTGATGAACAGCACCCAGAACAACCGAATGGTGCACTGTAAAGTCTGAAGTTACCGGTCCCTGGACACTGTTTTTAGCAACCAAGCATCCAGATAAGGGAAGACGTATACACCCTCTCTCCTGAGGATGGCCACTACCACTGCCAGGCATCTGTTAAAGACCCAGGGCACTAAGGACAAGCCAAAGGGCAAGGCTTGAAACTAGTAATGCTCCCCCTGGAAGTGGAACCTGAGGTACTGCCAGTGTGGGACTCATCTTGACATACACGTAGACGTCCTGCGCATCCAGAGAACAGATCCAGTCTCCCTGGTGCAGCAAGGGTAATAGGCACAGTAGGCTCACCATTTTGAACTTTCTGTACTGTATGTAGGCATTGACTCAGGTTCCTTAGGTCCAGAATGGGCCACAAATCCCCTGTGAATATGGGGACGAGTAAGAAGTGGGAATAGAACCCCATGTTTCTCTGGTGCATCGGAACTCGTTCGATGGCTCTTTTTTGTAACAAGGTCTGAATTTCCCCCAGCAGCATAGGAATGTGATCTGGTGGGTAATGAGACTAAAGTGGAAGACATGCTGGAGGCCAGTCTAGAAGTTCTAGAGTGTGGCCATGTTCTATGATTTGTAATACCCAGGCATCTGTTGTGATCTCTCTCGACACTTGCCGAGATGGAGGGAAAAGCATCCCCCAACCACCACCTCCTGAAGATCTAAAGGTTGGGGGTCTAGTAATGAGTTAGGCTGAGGTGGCACCTGTGGCCGGGACTGCACCACCTCCTCTGGTTGCAATGGCAGCAGGCAGGAGGGCTGGCCACCCGACACTTGGTTGGGGTTCTGCTGCCCTGCTTAGGTTTGTTGTAGGCCAGACGAAAGGGCATCTTCTGGGTACCTTTTGACTGGGTATGATAAAGGGGGTAAATCGACTGCAGGGTCCTGCCCGAGGCCTGCAGGTTGGAAAGGATGTCCTGCACATTTGCCCCAAACAGTTTATAGCCTCTGAAGAGAGCATTCAAGATGGACTGTTGAGCATCAGTGGCAAGACCAGACGAATGCTGCCTGAGACAAATCCCCACTGCAGCTGCTCTCCCAGAAGTATCAACTGCGTCATATGCTGACCTGAGGAGATGCCTGCCCACATCTGTCCCCTCTTGAAGGGCCTGCAGCAGCTCCTGCCTCTGGGAGGGCCTCTGCAGTGGCTTTGGCCTTTCTCCAGAGGGAATTCTGGTCTTTGACCAAGTGGCCAATACAGTTGAGAATCCTAATTGCCAGGGTGGCAGAGGTAAATGTCCATTTGCCCATAACGTTCAGCTTTCTGGATTCCTTGTCTGGAGGAAGGAAGCCAAGATGTTTCAGCCTCTTACTCCAGTCACGGTCGACATTAATGACCACAGAGTCTGCCTGAGGTTGCTCCCCAAAGAAAGATTTCCCTGAGAGGGCCTAGTATAATTTATGGGCCTTCCTAGGCATAGGCTGGGATTATGTTCGGCCTATACCAGGCAGCCATGGTGGCATCTTCATAGGCATCTATTAAAGGAGCAATTATGATAGGAGGGGAGTCTGGTAACTGCAGGTACACCATGAGGTTCCTCCTGACAATGTCCTGCTCCTCTGTCTCAAAGCCCATGGCCGTCTGGAGCTGCTTTATGACGGCAATGAAAGGAATCCTTGGGGGGGGGACCTCAGGGTGTAGTTCAAAGAGTCCTCCTCCCCAAAGGAGACCGCAGAGGAAGAGGGAGCGGGGTTAGTGGCGCCACCCTCATCATTCTCATCTTCCTCATCCTCATTCCTGGCAGGAGTTCAGGGTGATGCTCATCCTCATCACTGTGGTCTGAAATGGGTACCAACAGCATAAGGGTATGTGGATGATTCGGATGCGGTGCCAAGGAAGGCAACAGCGTGGGGTTAGGTACTGTAGACCCTGGCATCATCGGCCCTGATGGAGGGGCAAGACGATGCATGAAGTCCCAAAATGAGAGCAACATGGTCTGGACATTGATGACAGGCAGCGCCGGAGTGGGCTGTGGCACTGGCAGCGGAAACTGAGGGCCCATAGAAAGCGCTGAGGCTAGCAGGGGCAAATGAGGGTCCGGCACCCGCAAAACAGGCTGAGGCATTAGCAGCAGGAGTGGGGAGCCTGGCATCACCAGATTCGTCTGGCACGTTGACGGGAGGGGCTGGGTTCCCACTGCTGAGAAAGTGATCATGGGTGGCGACGGGGGAGACTGTGTTCACAACATCAAGCCAGAGCCCACAGAGAAGGCCGCAGACATTACAGGGAAGACTGCTGCCCCAAGGGAGATGGGCTGGAGCTGGCCAAGGGTAGGCCAGAAGAGAGGCCTGGTTGTGGGCCTGGAATAAGGGCCAATGGCAATGCTGGAGGTATAACTCGGGCCGATGATGGTCCCACGCCCACCGTGGTCAGCCCGGCGGAGGTCCATGACTGTAGGCCCGCTGACAAAAGGGGCCAGAACAGAAGGAGTTCAGAGTGGCGGTTGTGAAAGCAAGCCCGACACCGAAACCCCCTCACCGAAAGAGAGAGACAGGGAGCAGGAGCTGAAAATGCTGACCCTGCAGAAGAAAGGGTGTGAGTTGCAGCAGAGGTCAATGCCAGAGACGACAGTGACTGCGAGCAAGCCAGGGAAGACTGGTCTTGATGTTTGTCCTTCTCCCAGTGTTTGTGCTTCCTGGCCAACTTGTCACAGGACTTGGAGGACTCAGAGCCATAGGACAGAGCCAGGGAGACAGAGGAGCTTCTGACCTGGAGCTCCTTCTCCATGGTTTTTACTTGCTGCTCCCAGCAGGATTTCCATGAGGTCCTTCTGTCAGCGTCTCTGTGTCACCTGGCTGAACCCACAGCAGACCTTGCAGACTTTCACGTGGTGGTCTGGGCCTAGGCAGCGGATGCAGGTGACATGGCCGTCCTTATCATAGATTTTCCTTCCGCACTCACAGAAATGGAAACATTTTGGAAGAATCTGTTAGCATACACAAGCAAACGAAGAATTAATTTAAAATAATGTGATTTAGCAAACTAGGGTGAGAAAAAAAAAAGGTGAAAGAAGTTTTAGTTTAGTTTAGTTTATTGTTCTAGGAATTAATACCTTTGAGCCAAAGGCTCTTTTACAAAGGTTCCACATCAATCGAGTACAAAACAAGTGTAGTTACAAAGAAAGGCAAGTAAGTTAAGTTTTGACAAAAATTTCCAGAAGTGACACATTACCTTAAAATTGACAAAATTAGTATAAGACAAGGGAAACAAAATACTTTTTCATATACAAAAACAAAATAGATTAAGGGGAAAAGACTCACAAGAAAATGTACTACTGAGAGAGCAAGAGGAGGTAAGGGAAGCAGTCAATAGTGAGAAAGGAGCCTCACATAAGCCTTTGTCAAGAAATGTAGTAAGGAAAGAGAAAGAAAAAAAAAAAGAGAGAAAGAAGTAATTTAATCAAGGCAGTCACAGGAGCTGGAGGCAGCGAGGTGAGGAGTGGAGCTGAGATTTGAAGACTCCTAGGGTGGAGGGGAGATGAGGTATTTATGCATTTAGCCAGCTGGGTGCACGGTAAGCAAATGATCATTGGCCCTGAGTAGTCCGGCATCTGGGAACCTGGGAGGATGATGATTGATCCTCTAGTGAGACGGATGCAAGGATTCGGGCGAAAAGTCTTGGATACACGGAGGAGGGTAAATATGGTTGTTTTTTAGCCATCAGGCAGGTAAGGTACTTTAAGCGGTTGATAGTTGTAGCCAACTCAGTTTCAGTGTAGAGCCTCATGTGAGTACGCCTGAGCACCAGTGAGCAGTCTACAGGCCTTGTTGAGGGACGTTGTAATGCGCTAAGAGAGGTGGTTGAGGCAGACCCATATATAATTAAGCCTAGTCAATGATTGAGATGACAGAGCTTTGAATAGCAATCCTTAATGCAGGTTGGGTGAGGAACTGCCGGTTCTGGAACAAGATACCAATTCGCTGGTTTGCCACTTTTGCTGTCTTATCAGTGTGGGTTGCAAAGGTTAGGCCTTGATCAAAGGTGATTCCAAGATATTTAAAGGTAGTCACTTGTTCGAGAGTACTTCCCAGATATGTATTGACAGTGAGTGGTAGGTGCTTTCTTGTTTTGAGGGCTAGAGAAAAGCATTGATTTTGTTTTTTGGTGGTTAAGGACCAGTTTGTGATCAAGGAACCACTTCTCAACTTTGGTAAAAGCAAATTGAAGGCTGTGGAGTAAGGGTTTGTGAGAGGATAGAATTACGGCATCATCAGCATATAAGATTATTTGTTCAGGGCATGAATTGGGAAGTGAGTTTAGAAAAATGCTGAAAAGAAGAGGGCCCTAAATGGATCCCTGGGGAACACCTGAGAGAACTGGTTTTGGGTCAGAGACAGCTCCTGCGATTTTTACAGCTTGGGTACGTTGTGAGAGATAACTTTTAACCCAGTCGCCAGAGCTTTGAGAGAGGTCAAGGGATTGTAGTTGTTTGACGAGAGTAAGCCATGGTGAACAGTATCAAACGCCTTTGTTAAGTCAATGAAAACAGCTCCGTTTGGTAACCTTTGTCCAAGGCATTGGGATTGCTCCTGAGAACTCCAATAGGGCAGTCGATGTGCTGTGCCCTTTCCTGAATCCATGTTGCAGTACAGAAGATGTTATACTTTTGAAGGTAGTCAGTGAGTTGGTCCGCCACTATACGTTCGAGGGCCTTTGAGAGGGGTTGGAGTATAGATATGGGTCGATAGTTACCAGGTAGGGACTTGTCACCATTTTTGAATACAGGGGTGACAAGTGCTGATTTCCATTTGCTGGGAAATTGACTGAGGCAGAGGGAGAGATTGAAAATTTTTGTAAGTGGGAGCAGCACCTCATCTGTCGTATCACTACTTACTCGGGACTTAGAGATAGCCTTCTTAATATATTTGTAGACATCATGAGCCTTGACTAATTTGAAGTGGAAAGGGGGTTTGTTTGGAAAGGCAGTAGGAGACGTTTGTTTTGATGAGACAGGGTCAGAGAAGAAATCCGTAGGGAGAATCCCACTGAGGTCTGTGAAGGTTTCATTAAGGGTCTTTGCCATGACCATTGGGTCTAGGGTAGTGACTCCATCAACAGTCATTAGAGTGGGACAGGACTTTGTCTGTTTACCAGTGACATTTCTAATGTTGTCCCAGAAGGATTTCCCGTTACCCCAGGAGTTGGAGAGGGCATTCTTGTAGTAGGAACTCTTCACCAATCGGATTTGATTAGTGCAGTGATTGCGAGCCTGTTTATAGTTTTGAAAGTCCATTGGAGAGCCTGTGGCTCTTGCAATCGCCCAGAGGTGGTCCCGATCCTTGAGTTGCGCCAAGAGCTTGGCCGTGACCCAGGGGTTTGAGAGCGCTTTGATTTTGCGCTTTTTAACAGAAGCATAGATGTCACAGGCGGCATTGAAAGTAGTGATAAAGTAGTCCAGGGCTGAGTCAACATCTTGAGTATTGTAAATTAGGGACCAGTCTTGCTGCCTGAGACATGCCTTGAGATGAGTAAGGTTGCCATATGGTAGTGCTCTGCTAAATATGGTTTTTGGAGGCGGCTTTCGGAACTTATTTGACCATGTACAGATGACAGGGGAGTGGTCACTGAGAGAGTCAGGGAGAACAGCAGCATTTCTTATGCGGGCAGGGTGGTTTGTTAGGATCCAGTCTATGAGGGTGCTTGCCCCGATTTGTAGTTTTCCTGGTGGGGAGCTTACCATCTGCGTAAGGTTTGCGGCTAGGATAGCATCCTTGTAGGACCCTACATCAGAGGCGTGCCAGTTGATACTAAAGTCACCAAGGAGAAGGAGCTCAGTGTCAGGAGGTTGCACTCTTACGAATTCGAGGACAGTCTGAAGGCCGGTTCCAGGGTCTTTAGGTGAGATATAGACAGCAACAAAAGTGAGAACTTTATTTTGGGCACCTAGGAGTAATTTGATAGGAAGGAGTTGCACTGAGGTGTTTGCGGAGGGATAAATGACAAGGTGACTGGTGAGGTAGTCCTTTATGTAGATTGCACAACCGCCACCCCTTTTGGAAGTCCTATCCAATCTGAGAATATTGTAGCCTTGCAGAGAGATTGCATGATTGGGAGTGTTTGGTGTCAGCCAGGTTTCAGTAATGGCTAGAATGTCGGGGTTGTGTTGGCTGGCAAAGATCTGAAGGGAGGCCAGTTTTGGAAGAAGACTGCAGATATTTAGAGTGGCGATGGTGAGACCCCCCCTCAGATTTGGTAATATTAGTAGAACTGGATGAGACAGGGCCAGGATTAGGATGGACGCTTCCAGACATCAGGAGGAGAAGGAGCATAAGTTTGAGAGACATCCGTCAGATCATTGTGTGAAGAATGAATCTTGTTTATCAGGGTAAGTAAAGTGCAGTCGTCTAGGGTCCCAATGCGAGGTGGTGGCAAGAAGCAGAGGACGAAATTCACACAAATTATTGATGTAACTTGTCATCGTTAGCCAATCCTTGACAGTAGGGTGCAACAGGTGATGATAAGGGGAGTTTGCCATAGTACCAGATAGGAGGTAGTGTATGTGGACAGTCGGAGTGTAGGGTGGAGAGGGGTAGGAGGAAATTGGAAGATGGCATAGAGGAGGAAGGAAGAAGAGGGTTAGAAAAGACAGGGAGAGGTGACAGAAGAGAGGCATATCTGAGAAGGGAAGCAGGGATGAGAAAATAGGAGGTGGCAGAGTGCAGAGCAGGAGAACAAATAAGGAGGGAAACAAAGAGGGTAAGGTGGTTTGAGAACTGGTTTATTTTTAACAGAGCAAACTAGAAGGGAACGTGCAGGTGTAGGGGAGGAATAGCTGTGGGAACAGGAGATGAGGAAAGATCAGGGAGGTCCTTAGCACAGGAGGCGGAGCGAAGAGACTATTAAATAAAGGTCGGGGGGGGAGGGGGGCGGGCGTAAAATTTCTGCACTGAGCAGTGCAAGTGAATGGGCGCCGAGCCCAGAAAAGCAACAGTTCTGAATCACCAATCAGTAGGCAGGGTCTGGAACTGGAGGCCAATCACAGTTCGGTTCGGAGCGTGGCAGGCCAATAGCAGCCGATCACAGCTTCCCCGGCCCAGAGGATGTCCTTACCCGGCTCAAGGGAGTAGATCAGAGGCAGGAGGAGGCGTCTGGGATGGCGTGGAGTTCCAGGGCCCAGAAACCGTGCCGAGGAGGCACACGGCTGGCCCTACCGGGGCTCGAGTTCTGGAGATAGGAAAAAAGAGAAGGAGACTGGGCGGATGACTGAAGCGGCATATCTTTGTGGAGTCCGACGTGCACTGGTCGATGGCACAAAAAGAACTGAAGAGGGTGCGGGGCTCCCCACATATATAAAGGAGTGACTACGCGGCCAACATCATTGTCATCAGCTGCCCCTCTTGCAGACTGCTAGCTAGAAAAGTTTCTGTGTGGTCCTAGTGCATGACGGGTTCGGTTCTGGACGCGATCATGTTTTTTGCGCCAGGTCAGGTTTTTTTTGTTTTTTTTGTTTTGCACCCCAAATGTACCCTCCGGAGTTGGAGAACTTTAGTAGGGGGTGTGGGGGGGGGTGAAGCATTACATAGATGTCTAGCACACTCTTGCAGTTTGCCGCAAGTGTACATCACCAAAATTTATGATACCTGAATGACCACAGGTGGCAGTGCAGCAGAGCTGCAATGGGTGGGCGGAGTGCCTCCTGACCAACATGTCTGCACACTTGCATGCAAACGTCTGCCTGGTCCTAGCCCACTAGGCACTCAGGAAGGGGATTTGTAGGGAACATAGCCTCCCTGTCCTGAGGCTGCAAGATGCCACCTCTCTCTCTCTGTGCAGGCCCCGCATCACTCACTGGGCTGCCAACCATAACCCAGCTCTAACTCCTTCCGGGCTTGGGGAACCTGGGGGGCAGGGGCTCTGCCACAGGGGGTGGGTAAATGGTGGGGCATTCATCTGGTTGAAGTAACTCATGGAGACAGTAGGTGACAGGGCTGGGGAGAGAGAGAGGGTGGCTGAAGTCAGTCAGGCAGGGAAGAGAAAGTGCAGTAAATTAACAAAAAAAAAAAAAAAAACACCTCCTCATCACCTGGACTGATACTGCTGGTAGTAGTGTGATGCGATATAATAAAGGCCACTATAATAGTGGACCATATAATACAGGATCACTTTGTAATTTCAGCTCTCGGCCCTGGGCTAGAGGGGCCACAGAAGTACTGCAGAGGCAGTGATCACTGACCTGGGAGAGAGGGGGTGCCAGACCTCCCACTGTTTTAATCTCTCCTACAGTGGCTGGTGATAGGCCTTACTACATGAGTGAACATATGCTCTCTACCACAGCCCCACCCAAAGGTTGCATAGTAAGTGGGACAGCTGAAGTAGTAGGTAAGTAAGTAGGTGGCACTACAGGAGAACAAGCATTTGTCAATGCTGAATGTTTGCTTGCTGGTATTAGCACTGGAAATGCAGGAGTTAGACAGATGCAGAATAGGAATGGCAGTGAAGTATTGAACTTCACGCCAACCCCACCTCCACCCTGCAGAGATGGACAGGCATTGGGGTATGCCTTTGGGTCATCGCCCATAACGCTCACATCATTTCACCTCACCCTATCCTGCAGACACCAACAAATGTTGAGGTGTGCCTTGGTGTTCGGCTTTACAGTCACCCCATTCCATAAGGACATACGCTGAAATGAGTGCAGTAAAGGAGAATGGGGTGAACTCTGGGGCCAGAGAATCAAAGGCACACCTCAATGCCTGTCACTGACTGCAGGGTGGGGGTTGAATGGCATGAACATTACAGCCAGCAATCCAAAGGCACATCCCTGATGCCTGTCAGTCTGTACAGGGTGGGATGTTATGGTTAGGAACCCCTAACACACCAAGCGTTTGCTGGTATTTGCACTACAAATTTTCAACATGGCCTTTTTGTGAGCCCCACCTGATGAAAGCATTTGGAGCCTCTGCTCATGAACAGTAGCACTACGATTTTGTTAATCTGCCCCAAACGGTGATTTCCCACAGTGACCGCGCCATTCTGCACCAGATGTGCGAAATCACAGTTTGGGCAGGATGTGAAAAATAAGAGTAGCACCATTCATAAGAAGGTGTGAAGAGATGGCAATGTTGGAAATCTGGAGTGAAAATATTAAAAATACTCAAAGTTACGTGCGTGCGTGAAAACTGTGCAATGCACACTCATAACACAGTCATATGTTTGAATTCTTATACCAAATTTTCAACATAGGCATTTTGGGACCTCTGTTCATGAATGGTGTCACTATGATTTTCTTAATCTGTCTGGAACATTGATTTCCCACAGCGACCGCACCATAGTGTGTCAGACCGCGCCATTGTGCGTCGGATGTGCGAAACCACAT
Source organism: Neoceratodus forsteri (assembly GCA_016271365.2). Classification (NCBI taxonomy): domain Eukaryota; kingdom Metazoa; phylum Chordata; order Ceratodontiformes; family Ceratodontidae; genus Neoceratodus; species Neoceratodus forsteri. Next base: position 751,789,272 of record CM028132.1, read on the forward strand.
TTCAGACAGGATGTGAAAAATGACAGCTGTACTGTTCCTAAGGAGGATTGCAAAAATAATAATGCTGAAAATCTGGAGCGAAAATATTAAAAATTCTCGAAGTTACGAGTGTACTTGGAAACTGCACAACGCACGCTCATAACATAGTTATTTTGTGATATTTTGTAACCAAATTTTCAACACAGACATTTTGGGACATACGCTCAAGAACAGTGTCACTGTGATTTTCTTAATCTGTCCCAAACATTTATTTCCCACAGCGACTGCGCAATTGTGCAAAAACACATTTCGGGCAGGATGTGAACAATGACAGCTGTACTGTTCATACGGAGGTATGTAAAAATAGCAATGTGGAAAATCTGGAGTAAAAAATCTCAAAAATTCTCAAAGTTACAAGCATGCGCTGGCCCGGTGGGGCAGAGGGTTGAAGTGCTGGATGCCACACCTCGCGCCACACCGGCGAGCCAGGTTCGGGAATGAGCCCGGGTCATAGGTGGTTGGCAGGGGAGGACTGGGATTGAGCATCCGTAGACTGCTCTCCTGGTCCTGTGGTGGGCTGGGGAATCCCACCGCGCCGTAGCGGCCCCTGGGGATGCTCGGGGGCACTACTGGAGCGGGGGATACTGGAAGGTGAACGTGGCGGATGTCAGCACATCGTATCCACACGTCATTACACATCCACGTTCTGGAGGACCAATCAGGAGGAAAATGGCTGGGCGCGACCATGCAGCTTGATGGCCGCACTCCAAGCCGCCTGGAGGACTCTGGCAGAGTCCTGTTGGGAAGGGTCCGGGGATATCCTGGCTGACTGAGGCAGAGGGGAGCCCTCCAACAGGATGGCAAGACAGCTGTCCCGGATCCTTCTGGGTGCAGTTTGAGCTACCCAGTTCTCCGGGCGGGCGGAGTCGGCGGCTGGATGCCCCAAGCCGGAGTGCACCTCAGCGGGCGACAAATTGTTAAATAATAAAAGAAAAGTTACGGCGTGCGTGTAAGCTGCGAACGCGACGCCATAACATTGGACATTTTTGAATTTTTACCAAATTTGGTAACATATGCTTTTTGGGAGCCCACTTCATGAACAGTAGCACTGCTGTTTCATTAATCGGTCCCAAAAGGTTATTCTGTGCAGTGACTGCAAAATCACCTTTCAGGACTGAATAACGCCATGACAGTGACTAAATTCATAAGGAAGATTCCCAAGAACCCATGTTGAAAATTTGGTGCTAAATGTCAAAAAAATGGCCGCAATATCCACATAAGTTGAAAAAAAAATGTATACCATTCTACAGCTTACCGGCATTTCTTCAGTCCATGGTCGGCTTTGAAGAATGCAGACGTGTTCCCAGGCTACCGAAAGGTCATCGCACCAGCTCAGAGAGTAGAAGTATGGGGTGAGGGGTGTGAGGGAGGTCAGGTGCGCAGAGGGTGGTGTGGGTTGGGGAGGGACCCAACGGCAAGGGACCATTTTCTTTGTTTCAGGGGAAAAAACAAAAGACATCGCAGGAAGGTTTTTTTTTTTTTTTGCAGGTTTGCTTTGGGCACACTGGGGTGGGCTCCCTGTGTGCCACCTGCTTTTTGGGGTGAGGAGAGTTAAGCCAACGGGGACTGAGTCCCCCGTCGACAAAGAAAACCTGTTTGGGGAGGGGCATGATGCCAAAGGTGATTGGGCACCCCCTCGGCACACAACAAATGGGAGGAGACATTATGCCGATGGAGATTGGGCTCCCCCGTCGGCAAATGAACTGGGGCAGGGGCATGCTGACAGGGGGACTGGGCACCCCCGTCAGCTTTTATGGGGACTGTGAGCGGACAGTGACAGCCACCGCCATGTTTTTGTGAAATGTTACACCAGGCAAGGCACCACCCTGCAATGACAGGTTGCTCCCTCATTGCAGCAGCTAATTTGTTTCAAGTTGGTGGCACGCTGGCTGAACTAGTGTCAGCAGCAGTGTGCCGCCACATGGGAAAACGAGGGCCAAGCCCAAGAATGCAGTGGTGGCAATGGCCATCACAGTACCGCACCTCCAAAACCCACTTCTCTCCTAAGCTGTCACATAATGTTTCTTGTGCATGCGCACAAGCAAACATAAAAATGAGAAAATGGCCCTGCCTATCATGCTGGACGGCGGCCATGCCCCGTCCCCAGTCTACCAGCCTCTGATGCCCCAAGGCTCTTCACCCTCTATACACTAAACATTAGGGATGTCACAGTATGAAATTCTATCAATATGATAACCATCACATTTAATACCGCCACGGTATTACAGAAGAAGTCATGATTACTGTATAAAAAAGGAGCCTCCTCAAACTCTTGTGTTGTGGGCAGTTGGTGCTGAAGGGATATTTGTCCTTGCGAACACCAAATGCACAGCTGAAAAACCTGAAAACTGAGATATACCATGGACCATAGTTATTGCTGTATCAGAAATTGACCACAGTATCAATACTGTGACTTTGTATACCGTCATATACTATAGCATAAAACCATGATACCGGGACATCCTACTAAGCATAGTACCTTGTTTCTCCCTTGTGCAACAGACACACCATGTGATGTGTTAAACTGCAGACTGATGGTGGTGATGGTGGAAGAGCCTTGGGGTATCAAGAGAGCCTTTGGGGCCTAGCAATGACCTCATCTGAAGCGGAGGTGACGGGGGGGGGGGAACTTACATGAGATATAGGATTATTCTGTATGCTATATTAGGGCTAGGAAATAAGGAAACATTCTATATGCCAGAAAAAAAATCTATCGTTAAAAGTCTAATACTGCCAGCCAGGTAAATTTTAGTCTTTTGGTAATCGGGTAAATAACAGTAACTAATGTAAAAAGTGTGTAGAAGTCATGAAATTTTGTTATGCAGATTGCTATGCAGTTATTTCTGGAGTATATTATATGTAACACAAAATAATTAACAATCATTCCACTGTTCTTGCTCCTCTTCTGTCACACAAATGTCTATGCTGCACCCCCACTAAAAGCAGGTATAACACAGAGGTTCATTAGTATCCTGTTCTATGAACCAATTTAGCAGATTTCTGTTTTAAAAAGTAGTAATCCCAGAGTTCCACTCCTTCCCTAGTCATTTAATTATGTAGTTACCACTAATATAGTTAATGAATATGCAGCAAACCCCTGTCATTGTAAGCTGCTTACGTTAAATCACAGCTTCTGTTAACAAGACAGTGAGGCTCTAAATAAAAATGTCTTGATTTTGCATGAAATTGTTAATCAGAGGAGCTGGGGATCCAAAGATGAGCCACTTACTATACCCCCCATTTTACACTTCATTTTTCTTTTTTTATACGTGTTTATATTCCTGGCCAACATAGGTCCCTCCATATCAGGCTCCAACCACCTGCAAGCCCGTCACCCCACTTATCACCCATATCGTGGGGATTCGGTAGGAGTACAGGGCCCAAGTCCAATGCTCTCCCCCTGACAGTTGCCATTTTTCCTCCAAATGCATTTTTCCCAGTTTCCCCATGACCCTTCCACCACATGTTGGTGCTGTGCTGGTACCTTACAGAGGAATACGTTTCCAGGCCCATTGCAGGGATCAATATGGCGGCAAAACATGGCAACACCTTCCCCACTGGGGGCTGCCCAACTCCAGTATCCCAAGTACACTCCAGAACCTAGGTTGCCAGTATAGCTACTGCTGGGTCATCAGGCAAACATGAAACCTACGTTCTTAAACATTGGTATACTGTATCTGTAAATATGTTTATAGGAGTCAGGAATGCACCAATTAGCTGAACCTCATTTTCAATGGCAATCCAAACAAATAATATAAATGGGACTGCTCAACATTTGTGTGGGTCCCTGGAAAAATATCTGCAAACAGCGGGCCCCATGATGGCCCAGCAGGTAGCGCACTGCATTCCTGCAACAGTGACATGAATGCCTAAGGGAGTTGGGGTAGTGATGCACCTGGTTACTGAAAGGACTTAGAAGCTTGAGTTTGTCCAGTTAATTGTGTAACTGGTTTCAAAGCCATGTGAGTTCTCACCCTCTTGTGGTGAGGCAACATGATTTTGCCTCTAGTGAGAGGATGCTTACTTATGGAATACCAAAGGGGTCTACTCTTGGACCCTTGTTGTTTTCCATTTTTATTATCTCTATTCCATCTCCTTTACAGCACTCAAGTTCCATTCTGTATGCAGATGATATAACTATCTACAAAAGCTCTTCATCACTCTCTGATATAAGTGCAGCCTTAAACTTGGATTTTGCAAACCTAAATATTTGGCTTACTCAACACAGATTATTGTCAAACTGTAAAAAAGCAAAAATGTATTCTATCTGGCTTAAGACCTAAATTAGCAGAAAGTTCCACAGGCCCTAAGATTGTGCCCCAAAAGGTGCTCAATTGGAACAAGTTGAATTTTTTAAAATATTTGGGTGTTTTGACCCCAATTTGAATATTTCTTTTCATGTAAATAACATCTGCAAACAAGTTACTCAAAATGCGTGCATCTTATACCAACAGAAACATCTGCCAGAAATAGACACATAGTGGAATTCCCTGCAGGGGGAGGGCCTCAAACAACTGGTAGAACAACCCACAAGAGACAGGGCTATCCTAGATCTAGTACTGACCAACAGGGAAAGGATCACAGATCTCCAGGTAGAAGGTCACCTGGGGGCCAGTGACCATCACATAGTATGGTTCGATTCGGCCACTAGAACTAAATCATCCCATTCCAAAGCAAAAATATGGGACTTCAGAGGAGCTGACTTTGATAAGATGGCCAACAGAGACAAGCTAGCCCTGGCAAGAAGAAATACAGGTGTGGAGGTACAGGCAAAGTGGGCAAGCATTAAGGATGCAATACTTGAAGCAACATCCCATTACGTTAGAGAGAAAAGCAAGAGCAAAAGAAGAAGGAAACCACTTTGGTTCTCAGAAACAGTAGCAGAAAAGGTCAGAGCCAAAAGTCTGGCCTTCAGGAAATATAAGGGAACGCGGCGGGATGAAAATAGGGAGAGATACCAAACTTCCCTAAGGGAAGCAGGGAAGGCAGTAAGGCAGGCAAAGGCCCAAACCAAGGAAACGCTAGCACGAACAGTAAAAGAAGGTGACAAGACTTTCTATAGATACATTAGTGAAAGGAGAAAGTCCAGAGGAGGTAAGGGGGAGTGTGAGGAGGAGGACCAAGGAAAAGCATCTATCCTAAATCGATACTTCTGGTCAGTATTTACTGAGGAGAAGGTAGGGCAGGGCCCACAGCTCAGCACCATGGACACGGGGGATGGGAGGTGTGCACTAATCCCTTCACAGAAGAAAGAGTCCTACAACAGTTCGCTAAGCTCAGGGTGGACAAGTCAATGGGACCTGATGGCATACATCCCAGGGTACTAAAGGAGCTAAGGGTGGAACTAGCAGAGCCATTATCAGAACTGTTTAGTGAGTCTCTGAGCACAGGAGAGGTCCTAGAAGACTGGAGAAGGGCTCATGTGATCCTGCTCCACAAGAATGGTAGCAGGAAGGAGGCAGGGAACTACAGACCAGTCAGTCTTACCTCAGTAGTGGGCAAGATTATGGAGGCACTCCTTAAGGAAATGATAGTGCATCACCTGGAATCCACAGGAGCACAGGATCCAAGACAGCATGAGTTTACAACAGGAAGGTCCTGTCAAACTAATCTCATAGATTTCTTTGATTAGGTAACCAGACTGGTGGACCAAGGAGGTGCAGTTGATGTCACCTACCTTGACTTCAGCAAAGCTTTCGATAGTGTTCCACACAGAAGATTGATTAATAAGCTGGGTAGGCTTGGGGTGGGGTTGAAGTTGGTCAACTGGGTGGCAAACTGGTTCGCAGGCAGAAAACAGAGAGTGGTGGTAAATGGTATACGGTCAGAAGAGATGCAAGTCACACGTGGGGTACCTCAGGGATCAGTCCTGGGGCCAGTCCTCTTCAATATCTTCATCAGTGACATTGCAGATGGACTGGAGGGTAAGGTTTGTCTGTTTGCAGATGAGAACAAGATCTGCAACAGAGTAGATGATCCAGATGGGATGGGCAGAATGAGAAGTGATCTGGATAAACTGACAAAATGGTTAGAAGAGTGGCAAATGGGGTTTAATGCAAAGAAGTGCAAGATCATGCGCATAGGGAAGAGAAACCCTGAAGCCACCTATAGGCTGGGAGGGGAGTTGCTGGCAATCACAAGGGAAGAAAGAGACTTGGACATTATCATCACATATGACCTGAAATCATCCAAGCAGACCACTAAAGCAGTAGGTAAGGCTAGAGGGATGTTGGGGTGTATTAGTAGGGGTATTGCAAGTCATAAGAGGCAGGTAATAATCCCCCTTTACAAGACACTGGTTAGACCCCATCTGGAGTACTGTGTGTAGTACTGGAGGCCGTACCTGCACAAGGACATTAACAAAATGGAGGCAGTCCAGAAAAGGGCAACCAAAATGGTGCAGGGACTGCATCAGAAAACATATGAGGACACAGACCCTAGAGCAAAGGAGGGAGAGAGGTGATATGATTGAAACATTCAAACATCTTAAGGGCATTAACAAGGTGAAAGAGTCTAACATGTTTCAATATAAGAAAAATAGCAGGACAAGAGGACACAGTATGAGATTGAGGGAGGCCGATTAAGGGGGAATGTGAGGAAGTTCTTTTTCACATAAAGGGTGGTGGATGCATGGAATGGCTTACCTCAGGAAGTGGTGGATAGGAATACAGTGCAGGGCTTCAAACAGGCATAGGATAGGCATAAGGGAGCAATAAAGATGAGTATGAATATATAGGCCATTTACAGAGTACAGGCCTATATAAGGTAGAAAAAATGGGCAGACTGGATGGGCCTTGAGGTCCTTATCTGCCGTCAACTTCTATGTTTCTATGTTTCTAAACTGTTTATCATTTGACACTTGAAAGAGAATAGGAACTGGTGTTTACTACTCACACTTACTTAAAATTTGTTTTGTTTTTTTCCAAATATTTCACAACTCAAACTGTCTCATTTGAATTGTACATATAATTATTTGACACTTTGTGTTAATTTCCCCACATAGAACACATCACTGTAACATTATACAATTCACTAGTTTGGATAAGTCCAGAACATCACAGATTATATCACTATTGCTGTCTAATTGATGAGACTTTAAGATTGAATTTTGATTCAGCTTTATCGTGCTTACTGAATTAAAAAAAAGAGTAAGAAATCTGGGATCTGGCAATACTGATTTTCTCTCTGTGCCTAAAGTTAATACATCAATGGGCCAACGTGCATTCTCATTTTATGCCACTAAATGCTGGAATGATCTGAAGGTGGCAAGAGAGTGCGACAAGACAGTAGGCAACGCTAGCCAGATGCTGGGGTGCACAAGGAGGGGGATTTCTAGCAGAAGGGAGGTGGTGTTGCCACCATATTGCTCACTAGTCAGACCCTCCTTTGGAGTACTGTATCTTGTTCTGGAGGCCGCACCTCCACAAGGACACTGATAGGGTGGAAGCGGTGCAGAAGAGGGCCACCAAAATGGTGTGGAAGCTGCATGAGAAACCATATGAGGAGACGCTGCAGGAACTCAGTATGTACTCCGTGGAGGAGAGGACGGTGAGAGAAATATGACTGAGACTGAGACAAGGTGCAGCAGGGGAGTCTCTTTCAGAGGAGGAGCACCAGAACATGGGGCATGCTATAAAGTGGGACGTGGGGAAGTTTAAGAGGGATGCAAAGAAAATACTTCTTCATGAAATGGGTGGTTTGACACTTGGAATGGCCTACCAGAGGAGGTGGTAGGGATAGAGACAGTGGGGAGCTTCAAGCATGCATGGGAAAGGCACATGGGCATAATAGGTAGAGGAAAGGGAAGGGGAAGCGTGACCACATAGGGTCCAGGGTGTAGTAATAAGCAGGAAAATAGGGCAAACTAGATTTTCTGCCGATAAATTCTATGTTTCAGTGATCTTCCTATGGCTATCCATGATGTCGATACTAATGCGATTTTTAAAGTCAGATTGAAACAAGATTTACTTTCAAATAATATATGTACTTGTTAATGTTTTCACTTTGTATAGTGTGTTAATTTTTGTACTTGCATATCGCAAGTGTAACTTTGTCATACTTATCGTTGTAATTGCCATGTATTCCATCTTTTAACTGCCTGTTTGTAGTTCTGGGCCACACCTGAAAAAGGGCCTTTGGTTCAGCGTGACAATCCAGTTAACAAATAAGAAGTACTGCTGTATGACTGTGCTCCCAGCCGGGGTGGGATGATACTGTGGTTCCACCATTACAGCAACCCTTGCAGTGGTTTGGAGAGCATGCCTTCTCCATAGGGATGTAACTGTGTGCACGCAAGGCCTGACAAGGCACCACCTAGCATTGGGGAGGTTTGGGGGAATGGAAGAAAACTCAAGAAAAAAAATTAAAAACATGCCTCCTAGTAGCCTGTATTACAGCCACTGGTATTCTGAGGCCCCATACTGTGTGGAATACAGAAAGGGAGAAAGGGAGGGAGGGAGGAAGAAAGAAAGAAAGAAGGAAAGAGGGAAAGAAAGAAAGAAAGAAAGAAAGAAAGAAAGAAAGAAAGAAAGAAAGAAAGAAAGAAAGAAAGAAAGAAAGAAAGAAAGAAAGAAGCCAAGCATGATGCCATGCACAAAAAACCAATACCGTGTGGATTCCTACTGGCTCCAGCAGAGGGGAGAGTGGTGGATAGGGCTGTGACACTGCCGGCAAAATGGCCAGATGAAAGACAGAAGTAGTGGTACAGGAGGAAAAACCTCTAATGAAAAAAATAAAAATCTGCTAAAGTGGGTCTCCAGACACCTACAAAAATGATCCAGCAAACGATCTGTACCTACTGTACAATGTGCACACACTGGTTTGCATGTCACTTCCAAAGACCTGACAAGACATACTCATACATATGTGGTTTGATGTTATACTTCATGTTAATGGTTAATCATTAAAATTTAACCACATATAAGTCAGTATGCAAAAAGTGAAACAAATCTGTTTGATCATAGGTTTACTGTAATACACAAACACAAGGAAAGAATACAGGGTTGACACAACAACTGGTATATGGACAACAGTACTTGAGATAGTTGGGGGAAGAATTTTGTTATGAACAGATTTCTGTTATATGGCGTCTTGTAGTAATGAGGTGTCATTCTCGAGGTTTTGTTTAATTGGGTCTTGTCATGTGACAACATGGTGAGGTGTGGTTATTACCTGTTGCAGCTGAGGAGCAGAAGGCGGCATGGATTGCTTTTTTTGTACTAACAGTTTTTAGTGGGCGCACCTGAGGAGTGGGAGGAGGTAGTTTTGAAATGAATGTGACGGACTGCTTTGGAGTGTTTTTTTTTTTTTTTCATAGAGCTGTTTGCCATCCTGTCGCCAGCTACTCCCTGCCATCGGGATCTCAGAGGGCTACCCGGAGGGCCGTCACATACGGTGATGTTGGACATAGGCTTTTTCCCATTTTTCTCCCCTCAAATCCCCAGGATCCCAGCAGACATGGTCACGCATGCACGTGGAGGTGCACATGCACACTGGAACCAACAACGACCCCGCTCCACCCACCCGGCCTAGTGCTAGCCACCCACTTGCCTGACATTACTATCGAGCCTCCCCTCAGTGGCAGTCAAGGGCCGGGAAAGCTAACCTCCATAATTCACTCAGTGGCAGTCAAAGGCCAGGAAGGCTAACCTCCATAATTTGGGAGAGATGAGTTTCCTGACGGCCGCTCGGTCCTCTCCCAGCCCCGCCCCCCCCGGTCAGCTGACCTACGGTGGCCTGAGCTCGCTCCCGAACTTGGGTTGCCAGCATGCCACAAGGTGTGGCGTCCAGTGCCTCAACACTCAGCACCACCAGGCCAGCTGCTTTGGAATGTGTTTAATAATTGTGAAGAGTGGTTTCACCAGAGGAGCGGGAGAAAGTGGGTTTAAAACTGAGTTTGTAGTCTGGTGCAGTTGGGCCTGCGGTTAGTTGTAGGGATCAGTATTAGGACATCGGGTGTGAAGTCTTTTGTCGTACATTATAGAAGAGAAGAATTTCTATTTTGTGAAGAGTAGTCGTGCTGGGGATGTGTTAGTTGAAGGTGAGGGCTACTGTTATTTTCATGTCGGGGCAAATTAACCCTACTGTCATACTGGTCTAGTACTGTGTTACAGCAGACATCATGCGGTGAGTTTTCTGGGGCTTGGTGTCGCTACTGCGGTCATCGTTAAATTAATGTGGCCCCCCCAACTACCCACCTCTAACACTTTCCTCTCTTGACAAAAAACTATCTACCTCTACCCTCTTCCCTGTACTTCTCCCTCTACCACCTTCCTTTCTACCTCTACTCTCCCACCTCTACTTCTCCCATCTCTCCCCCATGTATCCTGCTCCCTTACTGTTTCCCTGCTCCACACAACTGCCCCTTGACAAAGCTAACTCCTGACTGAGTGCTACTCTTCCCTTTGCTTATAGATATTTATATTTTCTCCCTAATTATAGATTGTACATTCCAGTTAATATAATTAAGCTCTCCTGTAAATGCTCTTGTTATTATGCACGTATTTATGCGACTAGCCACTTTGAATTCCTTCTGTATATAGCTCTTGTCTTTGTCTTTTTCTTTGGTGTATGATTCCCTGTTTCTGACATGGGACCTTTGTAAATGAGCTCCAAGCTCAAAGGTTGTTATCCAAGACAATTAATTAATAAATAAATAAATGTCACAGATCAGAATACAGGGCCCACTAGCATGGACAATCATACTCCCCATTAACTTAACATCATTTACTTTAAACATTACAGTGGAAACAATATTAGTGTGTATTAAGAAACACAACAGTCCATATGGGCTAGGAAAACACAATTACATTTTGTTTGAGAGTTGAAGTTTTTTTATTTTTACAATTTTTGGCCAAGAAAGGCACGCTAAGTTGAGGCTTGTTTCCAGGTGCATCCTGGGAGCACAGGGAAGTTAAGTGACCTTCTCATGGTCACAGAGTATGCAAGTGGTGGCTGTGGGATTCAGACCTAGGTCTCCAGGTTTGTTGCTCAGCACTCTTACAGAACAGGTGCACACTGTAATTTTCCAGCCCCCTCCCAAACATATATGGTAGCTGACCTGCTCCAGTGTTGAGGGGTATTAAAATACCATGCAGTTCAGTCCAGTGAAAAAGTTACAGCACACCTAATTTGTACCCCAGAAAAACAGAGCTGCTTCCTGAACCTGCTGACATGCCTCCAGGCAGGCACCTGCAGCCCCCTTCTGTGACGTCAGAAAATGAGGGCTGTGTGTGCTCCACTGACCTGTATGAGTGCAATTTTGCTATAGCTTTTAGTAATATTTAGAGGTGCGATTTAGGAAAATAAAAGCGACCGCTTGCGTTACAGGGACTGCTACTCCAGCAGTTACTTTGATTTGTTTATAGCACAACTCTAAATATTACTAAAAGCTATAGAAAAATTATGCTCATACAAGTCAATGGAGCACACACAGCCCTCATTTTCTCACATCACAGAAGGGGGCTGTGGGTGCCTGCCTAGGGGCATATCAGCAGGTTCGGTAAGCAGCTCTTTTTTTCCCTGGGTACACATTAGGGGTCTTGCAACTTTTTTACTGGACTGAACCACATGGAATTTTTATTACCCCTCAACACTGGAGCAGGTCAGCTATCATATATGTTTGGGAGGGGCTGGAAGAATTACAGTGTGTACCTTCTCTTTAACCATTATGCTATACTGCCTCCTTATATAAGCTAGCTTTTCCCAGCTGGTTACTTTGAAACAGCTTTTTGTTTATTGCAACTGATCTTCCATAAAAAAAATACCATGAAAGCTCACCATTCCAACTTAAAAGCAGTGCATAAAGACTTTATTAAAGGAGTAGTCCACCCAGAATGTTCAAAAAACATATGTGATGTAGACTGTTTTGATATGTATGTTAAATCCTAGTGTGTCCTTCCCTCTGTCTGCTATTTGGAGTTTTTCCTAAATTGCCTGCTAGCTGTATGGTAGTTTTATGACCCCTGGGGATCTCCATAACAAATAGTTTTATTGGCTTTCTTTCTCCCAGGATGCCCCTTGTCTCATGTAACAGTGATGTAGCCATGCCCTTAGATTTAGCATGTGTACTGCTTTAAAATTAGTTTAGCAACAGCAGAGCCTTGCAACTTCTTATCCAGGGAGCACAAACAGCAACAGTTAGTTTAGCAGATACATGAGAGCAAGTTAACTGGGTTTTCTGTAAGACAAAAGCTACTAAATAGCTCTAACTCATTATTTGTGTTTTTGATGTTACAACACTCCTGCTAGCTAGACCTGATGCACAGAGAAAACAAAAATAGTGAATTTGAGCTATTTAGTAGCTGTTGTCTTACAGAAACCCTAGCTAGCTTGCTCTCGGGTATCTGCCAAACTAACTGTTGCCATTTGTGCTCCCTGGATAAGAAGTTGCAAGGCTCTGCTGTTGCTAAACTAATTTTAAAGCAATACACATGCTAAATCTAAGGGCATGGCTACATCACTGTCACATGAGACAGGGGGCATCCTGGGAGAAAGAAAGCCAATAAAAACTATTTGTTATGGAGATCCCCAGGGGTCATAAAACTACCATACAGCTAGCAGGCAATTTAGGAAAAACTCCAAATAGCAGACAGAGGGAAGGACACACTAGGAGTTAACATACATATCAAAACACTCTACATGACATATGCTTTTTGCACATTCTGAGTGTACTACTCCTTTAAGCATTGCAGAGGAGGCAGAGGCAACAACTGGGAGCTCCATTTTGACTGGTTTCAGCCCCCAAATGGCCTGCAACAGGAGATATGTGTTTGTATATTTGTGTTGAATCGATTTCCACTGTTACAAAAGGCAAACTCCTGCTACAATGAAACAGTGACGTTTCTACTGAACAAAATTGGTTCACTAATAAAAAAGTTCCACTGTAGGCGAATGCCTTCATGCCAATACAGATAAACACAACAAAAACACAGTGCTCTGCGTGCTCCCCTCTACGGAAGATTATCTCTTTAATATAAAACCCCAGTTTTACCAAGCACTGACAATGGAAGAACATGTTACACTTTCAGCACTACCAACATACAGAATTTGCAAAAAAAAAAAAAATAACACGCATTTGCAAAGAACATTTCTTTGAAATATTCAGTCACTGTCAATTATGCACAACATAATGAACATAAAGCAACAAATGTAGTAAGATTTACGTATTAGTCAAACTAAGCCCCAAATTAGGAAAAGCATGCCCAAAAACAAACCGATGGAAGTCATACACTTTTCTATAAATGTTCACTCCCTTGTAAATGCAAACAAACCCCTTTTTGATTCCACACGTTCTATAAAATGTGTTTCATTCTATGTCACAAAATCAGGTTCTTAAAGATCACCTGGAACATGGTCAGATGGCCACTAACAATTATGATTAAGTGGCCATATGGAAATTAAGATTTGAGTGCCAGCTCTGTTCACATCCATAAAATGCTTTTAACCACCAAATATTTTAGTTTAGTGGCCACATGGCCAAATTTGAAGATCTGTTACCTTGTATTTAAGATATAGTTATAACTTATAACAAATTATACAACAGGTATCTATTCCAAGCCAATCGGATAGAGCAAAAATGTCATTAACTACACCACAAACTACTACAACCACTTCCTTGGACAATTACCTACTTTAGATATGCCCGTGGTAGTTTATCTGCATTTAAGACACACCCCAGATAGTCTTGCCCATATTTCAGACATGCCCCCAGTAGTTTCTTCACATTTAAGCCATGCTCACAATTGTTTATCCACATTTTAGACATGGCTATGATAGTTTACCCACATTTAATAAACACCCATAATAGTTTATCCACATCTAGTCCTCAGAAAGAGGGGGGAAGGCACCTTCCACTTCAACTACCTCAGAGCTTTTAAAATCCTGGTTTCAAAACGCTTAGTCGTATAATGATAATAACATTCAGTTAGCCGGACTATACTTTGAATAACTGGCTTCTGTGGTTGATTAAACACCTCAGCCTTCAGTCTCAGGCATTTATTCACCCACATTAGCGGATTAAGTCTTTGTATGCATATTTACTGTATTTATTCATTTATTTATCTTTTTAAAATTCTGGTAACCGGGAAAGGCACGCTGAGCCAAGGCTCGTTTCCAGATGCGACCTGGGGAAGGGAGTACAGACATATAGAGCAATTACAAACATAAAACGTGCATATGCAAAATACATTGGTAGTTGAAACAAGGTGAAAATACGTGGGGAGCCCACACTTGACCTAGCAAGAGCACGGTGTCTAGCTATGAAAAAAAAATCAGTACAAGGGTTCCTTACATAGTTGCAATAAACAAAATATATACCAGCTAAGTGAATGTTATCACTTTAATACTCTATATTAGTAAAAATAATGTTAAAAATATGACACTATATATTTGTTTTTATCACTGCAGCCCCTTCCCCAAGAGTTTGGCACTGCACCATTTTAAAGAGCAAGTGCTTAGTAATTATGTATATCTTAAAGAATGAAGGTTTGGGGCCTTTAGATGCCTGTGCAGTCAAAAAGTTTGCTTTTATTTGTTTCTTTACTTACTTTTTCATCATTTTGTTTGTATTTTGCCAACTACTCATAACAAAAAAAAGAATCCAATAGAATCCTTGTATTATGATGTCAGAAACTCTTTACTGGTAAGGCTGGCAGTGTATTTCAATGAGAAACTGCAAATCTGTTTTCAGATTAGAAACATAGAAACATAGAATTTGACGGCAGATAAGGACCGCTTGGCCCACCTAGTCTGCCCATTTTCCTACCTAACAGATAAGCTGCAAATCCTAGTTAACCAACAGCTTACTTCCTCCTACCCCCCCACTAGGACTGTCTTATGCCTGTCCCATGCATTCTTGAAGTCCCCCACTGTTCTTGACTCCACGACCTCCTCAGGGAGGCTGTTCCATGCATCCACAACCCTCTCAGTGAAAAAATACTTCCTCACATTACCTCTGATCCGTCCCCCCTCTATCTTCAAATTGTGCCCCCTTGTTCTTGCAAATCTCTTTTTCTGGAAGATGCTACCCTCTTGGACTTTGTTAATTCCCTTGAGGTACTTGAAAGTTTCTATCATGTCCCTCTCCTCCTTTCCTCTAGGGTATACATATTAAGCTCCTTTAGTCTTTCTTCAGATGTCTTCTGGTGCAGACCCTGCACCATTGTGGTTGCCCTCCTCTGACAGTCTCCACTCTGTCTATGTCTTTGCAGTGATGGGGTCTCCAGAACTGCACAACAGTACCCAGATGGGGTCTCACCAACTGTCTGTACAAAGGGATAACAACTTCCTGTTTTCTACTATTGATGCCTCTTCCTATGCATCCCAGTATCCCCCAGCCTTCCTTACCTCTCTCCACATTGCTTGCCCACCTTTAGGTCATCTGATATTTATTTATTTATTTAGTTTTTGTTAACCGGTAAGTGCGCTAGTCAGCAAGTGACTGTTTTCAGGCACCAATTCGGAGGTACAATTACAACACACAAAGAGTACAGCCAGATTATTAAGACAACGAGTACAAAAAATGCAGAGAGAAATATATATGGCAATGTAACATACATTAGTAAACAAAAATATACTTTAGCACTTGATCATGGAACATACTCAAAATGTGAATAGTAGAAGGCAGAAAATAAGAGAGGATAGGCATCAGTAGAAAAGACACAAGGAAGGGAAAATTGGAAAAGGATGGGAGGGAGAGATTAAGTGGAGGAGGTGCCGCCAGATACGGCAACAGCGGGTGAGGTACCAACCCGCGGCCGGGCCTATGGGAGCCGAAAAGACAGCAGGCGAAGAGAGGGTGGTAGGGGAGCGCAGTAGACTTGCAACAGTGGTAGAAGGTAGGAAAATACAGCCGGCTGGTGGAACCATAGACTGCAGGGCGTAGAGTGAGGATGCCGTGAGGGAATAGAGGCGGAGGAGTTACGCAATAGCTGCAAAAGTGTCAAAGTCAAGCCGAGCCAGTGGAACCAAGAGACAGCAGGGCTGGGAAGGGGGTTGGTAGACGTGGGAGTAAGGCGGTAGTAGGTGGAGAGAGGTGACTAAGCACAGCCAGGAGGGTGGGACTAAGGAGGGCATGGATGAGGTAGGAACAGGTAAAGGTGAGTTTGGTGGGGAGTGGCAAAAAGGGGGGGAAGAGGATATAACAGAAGAAGGAGGGGGGAGAGAGAGCAGCAGTGGGGTTAAGTGAGGAGAGGCTGTGAAGTGAAGATAAGAATGTCATGGAGTAGAATAGCGACTTACAATTATAATTACCCCCAGGTCCCTTTCTATTTTTACTGTTGTCAGTATCTCACCCCCCATTGTGTACACTTCCCCTGGGTTTTTGTTTCCCATGTGCATTACCTTGCACTTCTTTGCATTGAATCTGAGTTGCCATACATTTGATCATTCCTCCAACCTTGCTAAGTCCCTTCTCATCCTTTCCACTCCATCTTGTGTATCAACCCTGTTGCAGATCTTTGTGTCATCTGCAAAGAGACATACTTTTCCTTCCAGTTCCTCTGCAATGTCACTTATAAAGACATTAAAAAGGACCGGTCCCAGTACTGAACTCTGCGGTACCCCACTAGTAACCCTCCTTTCTTCACTGTGTATTCCATTTACTACTACCCTTTGGGTCCTGTTGTCTAGCCAATTTTTTATCCAGGCTACCACCTTGGGACACACTCCAAGGCTGGCTATCTTGTGAATTAATCTTTTTTGTGGGACTGTATCAAATGCTTTGCTAAAATCTAGGTAGGCCATGTCCATGTAGGCAGATTTTTATTTATTTAGTTCATTTTTATTGAATGGGTAGGTACACTAGACATAGAAATGCCTATTTTCAGGTATGACCTGGGAGGATTACAAAATAAGGTTACAGGGCAAGCAACAAGTGAATACAAAATACAGTAATGGTCCAAAAACAGGAAAAACAATAATGGCAAAACATAGTTGTACAAACAAGAGAGATAAAAATACATCAGTCAAGCAGGCAGTGCAAGGTAAAGCTAAGTGCCATAGCTCCAGGGAGCATTCAAATACAAAACAGAAAAGACATGATCCGGCAATGAGGGAAAAACACAAGTGAAATGAGTATGTTTTCAATACCACAAGTATGGCAATAGGTAAGGCAGCAGCAGGGAGAAACAAATTACAGGAGATACAGACAGTCTAAATGTAGAAAACTTGGGCAGATGGTGCCAGTGGGCAAGCTATTTAACGAGCAGAGGTGTAAAGGCATAAGAGGCAGGGAAGGGGTAGGGATGGAGAAACAGTAGGAGGAAACAGAGAAAAGAACGGTGTGAGGCCAGGCAAGAGACAAGCAAGAACAGGGAAGAGTAAGAAGGAGGGGAGGGGCAGAAGTGTAACAAATGGGTAGAAACAAAGTAGGACTAGGCAGTATGGGGTGTGGAGAGTGGGCTAAGGTGGATTAAAGCACAGGCATGGGGCAGATTTGGTTAAGAGATTCCCAAGTCCCTTCTTGAAGACAGCATGACTCAGAGCATGTCTAAGAGTCAAGAGAAGGGAGTTTCAGAATTTTGGTAGAGTGGGAGAGAAAGCACAGTCACCCTTAGACGATTTACAAAGCAGGATGTGGAGCATAGAGGGGTCAGCAAACTTAAGGCCACAGAAGGAGGACTAAGGAAGCAGGAGGGAGGGAAGGGAAGAGGGAGTATTAGATCTGATAATGCTATCCGTCAGAGAGCCAAGAGCGAGGAGTTGGCACAAGGTGGGAGAGGGCCATTTTAAATCATCATAAAGTTGACACCGATGTTTACAGCATGTGGATGCTGAGGTGTAGAGACAGATATTATTATAAGATGTGTCCCATTTGTGAAGGGCAGTTTTAGAGGCACCTACAAAGGTGACAGTACCATAGGTGGGTGAAGGGAGCAGGATAGCCCAGGCAACAGCCAACCTAGCTGAAGGGGTTAGTGAGCAGCTAGTTTTATAGGCTAGACCAATTTTTGCATTCACAGATTTACAAGTAGCTGAGATGTGTTGGTCGAAATCAAGGGATCCAACAAGTAGAACACCAAGATACTTGAAAGAGTCAACAGTATTCAGTAATGAGCCAGCCATGCAAGAGATTTTCAGCAGGTTTTGGCACGTTTTGAGCTTCGCAGCAGAGCCAAAGAGCATAGCTTGAGTATTACCCACATTTAAAACAAGCTTATGCTTCGAGAGCCAGGACTGGACATTGAGGAAAGCAGATGATCGCACAAGGTTGATGTCAGTTATATGTTTGGAGCTAAAGTACAGGACCAGATCATCAGTGTAAAGGAGGGATGGGCAAGAAGGAATTGTAAAATCATACAGATGGACCACAATAGTGCAAACATGCAAAACACAACTTTTTTTGTTTTGCTGAAATAAGTATCTATTTCTTTCTAGAAAGATAGAAAAATATAGTTTCTCACTGAAATACATTGGGCTCCTAAGTAGCTTGCAGTTTCTGACATCACAATATCAGAATTCTATTGAATTCTTTTTTACTAGCAGTGTGAAAACCCACTTGTTTCACTGCACTAACAAATATATTATTATAAAAGTAGAAAGTAATTACAAACATATCAAAGTACAATAAATACCCTGGTTAGTTGTCTATTTATTCAAAGTGAACACCTGCTCTTTAAGGGAAGCTGCATTATGTCAATTTGCTCATGGTAGAAAGTGGTAATTGTCTATTGATATAAAAATCCGTACATTCTGTTACTATTAGTTTTTATCTCACTAGTTTTTAAAAAAAATGCATGATGTTTCATAAAGATTTTAATTCCAAGACTGAAATAAAAAAAATAAAATAAAAATAGACACAACTGACCTAAATTACATCATCATCACCAGAAAGCTGTACATTTGAGAGACAGGAAGGGGAAGCATAGAAACACAGAATTTGATGGCAGATAAGGACCGCTTGGCCCAGCCAGTCTGCTCATTTCCCTACCTAATGGATAAGCTGCAGATGCTAGTTAACCAGCAGCCTACTTCTTCCTACCCCCATCCCCTAGAATTGCCTTATGACTGTCCCATGCATGCTTGAATTCCACCACCAGTTTTTGACTCCACAACCTCTTCCGGAAGGCCGTTCCATGCATCCACAACCCTCTCTGTGAAAAAATACTTTCTTACCTTACCTCTGAGCCACCCCCCCCATCTTCAAATTGTGCCCCCTTGTTCTTAAGCACCTCTTTTTCTGAAAGATGCTACCCTCTTGGACTTTGTTGATTCCCTTGAGGTACTTAAAAGTTTCTATCATGTCCCCCCTCTCCCTCCTTTCCTCGAGGTTATACATATTAAGCTCCTTAAGTCTCTCTTCATACGTCTTCCGGTGCAGACCCTGCACCATTTTAGTTGCCCTCTTCTGGACTGCCTCCATCCTGTTTATGTCTTTGCGGAGACTGGGTCTCCAGAACAGCATGCAGTACTCTCGATGGGGTCTCACCAGCTGTCTATACAGAGGGATAACAGCTTCCTGTTTTCTACTGGTGATGCCTCTCCCTATGCATCCCAGTATCTCCCCAGCCCTCCTTACTGCCCTCTCACATTGCTTGCCCACCTTTAGGTCATCTGATATTACTACCCCCAGGTCCCTTTCCATTTTTGGTGTTAGTATCTCACCCCCCATTGTGTACTCTTCCCCTGGGTTATTGCAATGAAAAAGCACACTGCAGCAGTCCCTATGGAAGGTTTAAACATTTCTGTATTTGGTAAAAATGCTATTTTATTACTAATATGTGTCACCAGAATTAACAGAGAAAAATATATAATATGTTGCCATTAAGGATTTGCTGGAATAACATAGGCACACACTTTGATTATATTGTGCAGAAGTTTAGTGACCTAAGAACAATGAGTATATCTGCTGTAACACATAGGCTACAGCCATGGCACTAAGCAGCGACAACACTGCCTTTGTACTCTGAAGAACTATGCTCCTCTGACAGGGGAAAGATAAGGAATCTAGTTCCTACTTCTAGGCTGTACTCAAGTGAATAACTAAGCACTAGCACATCCCACTAGAGAAAACAGATTTCTAACAAATTTCAGTTCTAAGGGCATTTCTTTTCCTTGCTGTCTGAATGATGAATGTGAATAGGAAAATACTACTGACCCAGTTCAATCATCCCAAGGAACTCCTGTTGCTTATCCGCATAATACAATACAGACTAAACAACACAGGAAAATATAACTACCTATAAACTACTGAGTAGCATTTATGAACCATTTTATAAGAAGAGAAATATGGAACAAACACTGATCACTTTGCTTGTTTTTCAACTGTGATTCAAACCTTTTTTCTCTTTCTAACAGCATCCGATCATGATATAATCAGAAGTACTATGCCCTGTATTATAAGCTGCTACACAAATAATTACAGTTACCATCTCAGTGACAAGTAACACGCCAGCTGTTCACCTTCGACAACTCAGTCCTTAAACTATGCAGGGCTTCAGTTAACCTCCTACTGAAGTCTTCAAATGGGATTGTTAAGGATTTTAAAGCACAAAAGCAACAAGCTTCATCACTGACCCTGAATATTGAAAGGTTTGCACCTATATCATTAGCAATTAGAGTGGCACAAGTAATCTACAGCAGTACAACTATTTTCCAAAACAGTAAATGAACTGGGAAACTGCATGATTCAGCAAAATCTGATGTATTGATATTCTAATTGCAACAGATGCTATTGAATGCTGAGCAGTAAAAATCAAAATATTTAAAAGTCAACAGTTAAAATACTGCAATGCATTTTCCCTCATCAGATCTGGAAACCTTCTGTTAAAATTCTGAATAAAAATATTTTTTCTGCAATATTTAAACTGTTAATTTTGTTATATATTTAAAATACTGGCAGTTTACCCCAACCAACCGATATCTAGTGGTCAGGTTAATTATAATACTATCAACATTGCCATTTTTTTATTTAGTAATTGCTGTCAGTCTTTGTTGGCAGGTGTAATTAGAAGATGTCAAAGCAAGTTCTTTCACTATATTTGGTTTGCGCTATCATTGTGCTTGATTGTATCTTGAAAGAATCTCTGACCTCAATTACAGAAAAGCCAAAGGAAGGCTCACTAATGATGTGCTACAGTAGCCTTTGGGCATAAGGTGATACAGGGTAACAGCAACATGGAACACAATAAGGCAAGAGTCAGGGCATGAACACAGCTCTCTTTCAGCTCCCCTGGGAATCCTGGTACTAAAGGTCTAGGATTCCTGAACAGTGGGATCATGTTTATCAGTTACAACAGCTTAGCTCGGCCAAGGTCCAGGTAGTCTGCTTGTCTAAGACAGAAGAAACATAGGCGCCACCAGGTAACAGAAGTGGTTGGGGAGCCTGCCAAAAGGGTAACTCAAAACGAAAAAATGAAATTAAAACACTGCTTCAGTCAAGTTCTGTCTTTTTATGGGATGCAATCCCTGTAAACTTCTGAAGTAAGAAAAAGTAAAAACTGTACATGCAGCTTGGCACCCCTCTTTAAATCTCACATATAAAATCACAGCTATTACCCCTTAAGACTTACAAGTGACAAACTACTGAAGTAACTGTTTGCAAACTATTAAATGAGACAGCAAAGAACATAAACAAAATAGGTTAGGCAAATGGTGTGTCCATTAAAGAACAGCATCAATTTAACCAAAATACATTATGCACTGTAAATATACCTAGTTAGAATAAATTACCCACCATCTCACCAAGCACAAAGGACATATTTCGTGATTATCCTTCTCCAATGTAATTCACTGAGCGTAAGTAATCAGTGCTGGCCAAGTGGATCATTTTTATAATGTCTGTACAAACAGAACTTAATTACAGCATTATAGTTACAGTTTGATGGAAAAGTTACATTGAAAGTTGCCATACAAAGATAGGGATATTAGAAAAAAAGGCCAATGGCCCATCAAGTTATTTCCCCCATCACCCTTTTATCTTCAACATACTTACAGTATCTAGTTTGAGCTTGAAGGCAGAAACTGTTGGCTGAGGTCACCTGGTCTGGACGTCTTTTTCAAGTGTCTGACACTTGTTCCATGACATAGTTTTTCCTTAGCTATGACTTGAAACTTTCTCCTTTTTTTTTTTTTTACTCTTCTGTTTGTAGCCCTCCAGCCTGGAATTCTCTCGGGCCACTGCACTTACTGACTTGCTCTATTGCCCGCTGTGTTCCCCGCCATCTTCAAGTTCGCTTTCAGTTCCCGGTCAGGGACTGCAACCGGGAGACCGAGGGGCAGTGGCGGGAACCAGCGTGGGCATGAGGCAGTAGCTCTAGCAGGGCCGTCGCCTATCCAGGGCTGGAGGGGTATTTCTTGTAAGCCCGAGACACCCCCCGCTGCTCGTGCGAGGTGCACATCTGACGCTGCGGCACACAGCAACCCTGCCTGCGCCAACCTCGCTCCTTACGTGCAGCCCGGCAGCTCGTGGTGCCCTCTTGGTCTCCACCGGGGGTCGCCAGTGTGCCAGACAACCCATGTCCTCCCACCCGGACAGGAGAGCAGCCCAGCGGGTGCTCGATCTGTCTCCCTCCCCCGTCGACCCCCGACTCCTGAACTGGAGTCACTGGCGTGCGAGGTGGTGTCCAACACCTCAACCCTCAGCGCCACCAGGTCGACTAATCTTCCTCCTTTTAAAAACACTGACTACCCAATTGTCCCTTCATCCTTCTACATCCTAAAAAGGTGCATTTGGTCAGACAGTGTTATCCCTTTCAGATATTTGAATATTTCAATCGTGTCTCCATGGAGTCTTCTCATTTCTATGGAGAACAGTCCCAGTTCTGCTTGTCGGTCCTTATAGCCCATGTTTCTAAGTCATTAACCACTTTGGTTGCTCTCCTTTGTACATTCAAAGTTCTGTGGATATCTTTCTTCAGATATGGTAACCAGAACTGTACATTATATTCAAGATGGGGTCTGATGAATGTTATGTACAGAGGCATTGGAATATCTCTTGATCTGCTTACAGAGTTTCTCTTGACACATGCCATGATTTTGTTTTGAAACTTGCTGACCCACAATCCTGTCCCATTTAAAGTTGTTGATAATCAATACCCTGGGTCTTTTCCTGTCTAGTTTCAGTAATCTCTGTGCTGCAGTATTTTGCCTTTGTATTCCTCGTATCAAGATGCATGTTTTTTGCATTTTCTAGTGTTGCAATCCATCAGTTTTTCTCCCCACTTCTTGCACATGCCCAAGTTTATCTGCATTTAATCAACCTCCTGCTGAGATGAAACTACTCTTCTTACGTGCAGTATACCATCGGGAGAGTGAACCCCTGACAGCGAAACCATCACAGCGACACAACCCGTTCGACATCCACAATGTCAAATGGGTTGTCGGAGCACTGTATGATACAGCGATTCCCGCTGTAAACCGCTCTGCCCTGTAATCCCCTCCACCCCACCCCGGAGTTGACAATCAAGAAGTCTGGAGTGTGCAGGGGGCGAACAATGTAGAAAGTCCTAGTGCCATGGAGCTCTGTCGATGGATTTGCCAGTCAACCTGGTCGATGTCAGCAAATCAGTGTTCTGTGAGTGATGTAGACAACTCTGTTGTCAAACTGACTTGGTGGAACCCTTATGTGCAGGAATATAATAAAGTTTAGGAATAGGTTGGAATTTCATTAAAAAGGGAAGGGACTCAAAAGTTCTCCGGTACTACCGCAGTGAAATCCTCTGTATTGGACTTCATTATAACCAGGAAATTTATTCTCACCACCCCCCACCCCATCCCAGCAATAATTTACATTAGTGTGTGTTAAGGGTTATGAACAAACTTGACAATCCAGCGACTGGTGCTCACCTACAGATCACTTTCAAATATGCTAAACGGTGTTGGCCTTAGTGCAGAACATTGTTAACGTGTTGAATGACCTGATCATGGTGAGGGATAGAGGGGAGCAATATATTCATGTTCTCCTTGATGTCTCATCAGCGTTTGACACTGTGGACCACAGGGTGTTGTTGGACAGGCTGAGGGAGTATGTAGGACTCGCTGGCAAAGTCATCAGCTGGTTTGAGTTCTTTCTCTGAGGCAGGTCTCAGAGGGTGATATTGGAGAACTATTCCTCAAGCTCCAAGGCCCTGCCCTGTGGAGTACCTCGAGGCTCTGTCCTCTCCCCCATGTTGTTTGCAGTGTATATGCTCCCCCTGGGTGAGGTCATAAGGCAGTATAAGTGGAGTTTTCATTGCTATGCTGATGATACTCAGCCCTACCTTTCCTTCACACCTGGGAGATCTGACACAGTCGACATGCTGAATGATTGCTTGGCCAAGATCCGGGCCTGGACATTGCCAAACTGGTTGGGACTTAACCTGGGGAAGACTGAAGTGCTGGTAGTTGAGCCGGGTAGAAGGGGAGGAGTGGGAGCCTCTGGGGATAGGCTGGGGCTCTTTATTGGTCCAACCATCCAACCAAACTGGAGGCCTCCCCCAAGGTAAAGAATTTGGGCGTTGTTCTGGATAATGAACTGTCTTACAACGCCGCCTCAAACCTGGCAAACTACAGTCCCTTAAACAGTACCTCCTAGCTACTGACTGGTCCCCCATAAGAAACGCTCAGAACATTGACTCTGCCCTCAACTATTTCATTCATATGTTCAACACTGCCTGCAACCTGTTTGCACCCCTGACCATTCAAAAAATGAAAGGTGCCAACACACCATGGCTATCTCAAGCCCTTTTGGACCAGATGCACGAACAAGACAATCTATGGCACATTGCACAGGATACCAGAAAACCCTTTGACAGGTAGCACTACCCGGAAGCGTGCAATAAATGCACATGGGATATTCGAAAAGCAAAGGCTGAGTACTTTAAAACCTTGCTCAGCAACACATGGGGCTTAGGTCACAAGTTTTGGGACTCACTCAAAACGCTAAGTGGCAAAGCCTCCACTGCCCCGCCTACCCATATCAGGGCCAACGGATCTATCACCTCAGACCCAGCCCTCATCGCAGACACATTAAATGATGCCTTCTCTGATCTCACTGGTGTTCTCCCCCCCAACTTTTTCTCCCCCACCCTCCCTACATTACACTGTCCCCTCCCCAACCCCCCTTTCCACTTTAAAGCAGTTTCCCAGCGTGAAGCTGCCCTCTACTACTCAAATTCCTCAGTAAATCTTGTTTCAGCAGTGACACACTGGACCTGAAACTGCTTAGACTCACTTTCAGTGAGGTTCTCCCCGACCATGCTTTTGAACCGCTCCCTTTCTCTAGGCCAGTTCCCCACCAAATGGAAATCTGCCCTCACCAATCCTATCCTTAAAAGTGGTGACCGCTCCCTGCCTGGGAACTACCGCCCAATATCAATCCGGCCTCCCCTCTCTAAAACCCTGGAGAAAATCATGGCCACCAAACTAACAGACTACGTCACTAAATATAGCATCCTGTGTCCTGAACAACATGGCTTCCGCCAGAACCACAGCACCACCACTGCCTTCTTGGAATTTACTAATGCCCTCCATACATCCCTGGACACCGCCTACACTGCTGGCGTTGTCTTTATAGACCTCTAAAAGGTATTCGATACTGTGCACCACTCACTTCTCCTGGACTCCCTCACTCAGATAGGCCTCCCCCATGAGACCATTGACTGGCTTGCCAGCTATCTGTCTGAGAGAACCCAGACAGTCCAGATTGCCCACTCCCTGTCATCCCCCCAGCAAGTCAGGTCTGGGGTCCCTCAAGGCTCAATTCTTGGCCCACTTCTCTTCTCCCTATTTCTCAACACCCTACCCAACACCTGCTCGGGAAGAATTCTATTATATGCAGGTGACGCAGTCCTCTACAACTCGCACACTGATCCCGCAGCCCTCCACTCAGCACTCCAGAAATCCTTCTCTGAAGCTGAATCCTGGTTCATTCAGCATAGATTAGTACTAAATTACAAAAAAACTACATCCATGATGTTTGCACACCCCCAAAATAAGAACCTAGGACAACCCTTGATCATTCTGAACTCGCTGAAAGACCCCCTTGAGCAGGTTACCACTTTCAAATACCTTGGCATCATCCTAGACACTGGTCTCACTTTTCACAACCATATCTAGATGCTCAGCACCGCTGTCAATACACGTATTGGTTTCCTTCACCGCTATAAGCACTGCCTCCCCCCTGAATCTCTCCGCCTAGCCATCTCTGCATCTATTCTATCTCTAATTGATTATGGAATCATCATCTATGGTGCAGCCGACACCACTCATCTACACAAGATTAGACTGGCCCTCAATAAGGCTTGCAGACTTGCTATAGGCTGTCCTAGACTTACACACACCTGCAGCCTCTACGCCTCAGCAAACTGGCTCAACTTCGATGGGAGGCTAAAGTACCAGGCCTGCCTTTTCGCTAAGAAAATCACCTCAGGATTACTCCCACCAGCCCTCTCCCCACTACTTCAGTCCCCACTGTCTACCTGCCTCACACGGCAATCAGCGACTACCCACTTTAGGGTACCTCGCTGCAAGACCACCTCAGGCCAAAGAATGTTTCGATATCTGGCCCAACTTACTCCCAAATTCCCTCCTCACTGAACCCAAATTTGGTTGGTTCAAGTCCCAACTAAGGGACCTTATCACCCAGGGATCAGTATGTGACTGCCCCTAAACCTGACCTTCCATTTCTACCACCCCCCACCTCCCCCCTTCCCCCTTGATCATGGACCTAACACTGATCCGCCGCCGCTGGGCGTGCCTATCCCGTGACAATGGACCCCAATGTCCTGCCTTGGCCAACAAAGAACTCCTAGGCATGGCTAGCGCCATCACCCTGAAATGTTATGCTTGTACCTGTAACCTGTTGCACTTTGTACCTTGTTAGCAGCTCTCTGTTACCATGTATTCCCTGCTGCTATTTTGTACTTTCTGTATTCATTTGCAACCATTCTGTAACCATTGTCTTTAATTACTATGTTAGTTGTCACTTTTGTCATGGTTGTCTCTGTCTTATGTATGATTTGGAACCTTTGTAAAGGAGTCTTTGACTCAAAGATGTTATCCGATATTTATCAATAAACAATAAACAAAATGAGCTGACACTCAAAGCCCAGGTGTCAGCTGTTGTCTGGACTAGCAAAATAGTCGGAAGTGTGGCAACTGGGGTTTGACGCAAAGAAGTGCAAGATCATGCACACAGGAAAGAGAAACCCTGAAGCCACCTATAGGCTGGGAGGGGAGTTGCTGGCAGTCACAAGGGAAGAAAGAGACTTGGGTATCATCATCACCGATGACCTGAAATCATCCAAGAAGACCACTAAAGCAGTAGGTAAGGCTAGGGAGATGTTGGGTGTATTAGTAGGGGTATCACAAGTCAGAAGAGGGAGGTAATAATCCCTCTTTACAAGACACTGGTTAGGCCCCATCTGGAGTACTGCGTGCAATACTGGAGGCCATACCTTCACAAGGACATTAACCAAACGGAGGCAGTCCAGAGAAGGGCAACCAAAATGGCGCAGGGACTGCATCAGAAAACATATGAGGACAGATTAACGGAGCTCAATATGTATACCCTAGAGCAGAGCAGGGAGAGAGGTGATATGATTGAAACATTCAAACACCTTAAGGGCATTAACAAGGTGAAAGAGTCTAACATGTTTCAACATAAGAAAAATAGCAGGACAAGAAGACACAGCATGAGATTTGAGGGGAGGCTGATTAAGGGGTAATGTGAGGAAGTTCGTTTTCACAGAAAGGGTGGTGGATGCATGGAACGGCCTACCTCAGGAAGTGGTAGATATGAATACAGTGCTGGGCTTCAAATAGGCATAAGGGAGCAATACAGATGAGTATGAATAGACAGGCCATAGACAGAGCAAAGGCCGATGGCACATTCATAAGGCAGAAAAAGAAATGGGCAGACTGGATGGGCCTTGCAGTCCTTATCTGCCGTCAACTTCTATGTTTCTATCATCTCCAAAACATCACCTGAATCAAATCCCTTATTCCCCCTGATGACCTGTCCACGCTGGTACATGTGTTTGACACCTCAAGGCTTGACTACTGTAATGCACTCTACCTCGGGGTCAGAGGAGGTGCAATGCAGCGCTTGCAGCTTTTGCAAAATGCAGTGGCCCGGTTGCCGACTGGACACTCGAAGTTCAGTCATATAACACCGGAAGTATGCGAACTGCATTGGCTGCCAGTGCACTGGTGCACCACCTTTAAAGTTGGTCTTTTAACCTACAAGGCCCTACATGGGTTGGGTCCAGGCTACCTGAATGAGCTTCTGCATCCCTACACCCTGTCTCGCTCTTTTAGATCGGCTGGAGAGGCCCTCCTGGAGGTCCCTATGGCCAGGTTAAAATCTTCCGAGGACTGGCCATTCGAGGTGGCCGCACTGGTTCTTTGGAACTCGCTGCCAGGGTACATCCAGGAGGCGCCATCCATAGAGATCTTCAAAAAACATCTCAAAACATTCCTCTTCGAACAGGCCTTTGGGACCTGAGGAATATATCTTGAAACCACTAGATAGCACGGGAATTAGTTTGTATATGATTTTAATGGGGTCTATTTATGGATTTTATATACTGTATTTTTAATGTGATTGTTTCCTAATTGCTGTTTGTGTTTATCTTTCTGTAAGGGCACCTGAGTCTACGGGGAAGGGTGCCCAAAATAAATAAAACTCTACTACTACTACTTCTACTTCTTGTTGGACTCCATTAATCAATTGTTTCCATGTGGATAGACTACCATTTATTATAACCCTTTTCTTCTTGACTCGGATCCTGTTTCAAATTAAATGTAATACACATAGAGGATTGTGTATGCGCAAGCATACACAACAAGGCAGTTGCGATCGAGAGGTTCGTGGGATTTCGAGCGTAGCTCTGAGGTCCGCTACCACGGAAACCTCAAGATCGCAAAACTGCCTTGTTTTTGTATGGTTGCTCATACACAATCTTTTATAGTGTATGGGCAACCATAAATACCACTCGTGAACACTCGGGGAAAAAAAAAAGCTTACTTCTGTGTCTGCCGCCAAAGTGCCGCCTTCCGTGTTGCCGTGCGCGCCACTCTATTGCGCATGCGCGAATGTGTTCGATCTTGTTGTGCTGCACCGGTGACGCACTGGGTGCAGCATAACAAGATCATGACGCACCGAGTGAAGGACAACAACGCTGTTCCAGGCATGGATTTCCATGCGGAACAGCGTTCCACCATACACTATAGCAGGGTTATACCTAGGTTTCCCATTTTATGAGGTCCAGCAATTGCAACACAGCAGGGTTATACCTAGGTTTCCCATTTTATGAGGTCCCACATATTCTTTCTCTCATCAAGCTCCTTGAAGATAATACCAACAAATGTGATAAGACTGATCTAGCATGATTTCCAGAATAAGCCTGAGTCTAAACATGTTTTTTGTAACTGCTCAATGATTCAGCTTCTCGTGACTGTCTCAATCTTCCCTAGTACTGAAATCAAACTAACTAGCCTACAGTTTCCAGGTTCAGCTCCGGAGCCTTCTTGAGACTATGGAAACATTGGCCACCCTCCAATCCTAAGGCATGTACACAGTTTCTTATGACTCCTTGAATAATACTGAGAAAGGGACAAATAGTTCCTTGGTTAGTTCCCTCAAGATTTTTGGATGCATTTCATGAGGCCTCATTCCCTTGTTTATGTTTACAATGTTTACAATGTTCAGCATTCTTTTAATCCCTTCACGTATCACACATTTCCTGTAGTGTATCCTGCTGTTCCCCTTTGAACAACCTTCTGCTATCCAATAATATTCCATCTTTTTCTTTCGTGAATAGCGATGGAAAAATACTCATTAAAGTACAGTGCTCCCCAGATTATGTACCACTTTGGTACAACCTGAAATGTGGTGTCATAGTGAGGGTGGCAGATAATTGAGTTTTAAACACACTGACCCATTTTTTATAAGTGATACAGTATAAAGTTTATATCAATCAAAGACTCATAAAATCACAATAAATCTGATAAATCATATAGATGCTAAATAAACAAATCTTATCTGTTATCTTTTTATGTATTTTTTTATTCTGAGTTTGTTAACCGGATAAACTCCAGGAGCATAAAATGCCTATTTTCAAGAGGAATCCAGAAGACATAACAAGTACATAACAAAATATACAAACACGATCACAGTGCAGTTACAAATGGAGTTATCTACGTAATATTGTTTCATTTTGTTTGTGAATGATTCATAAGTCTTAGGCCAATGGACATCAGCAGGTAACAAGTTCCAGTCTCTGATGGTTTTATTGAGAAATGAACGCTGGGTCTCTCTTACTTCATGACATAATAAAATAATCAGTTAGTGGCCCCAATATTCATGCAGTTAACGTAGCACTAACCATCTCATGATCTGATGGGGTATGGGAAATATACAAAGACACTGACCTGGCAGCAGGATCACATGGCATATACAGCTCGGCCCGTGCAAATCAGAGATCCCCTATTCATAAAAGGAACAGTGGTATATTCAATGGTTTTGGCAGCGCCAAACAGCCATCATCCTAGTGCTGTTTAACACTGCCAAATCCAATTTTTTCTTCAACGTACTTACAGAATCAAGTGTGAGCTTGAAGGCAGAAAGTGTTGACTGATGTCTCCTGCTCAGTCTTTTTCAAGCGTCTACCACTTGTTCCATGACATAGTTCTTCCTGAGATTTTTTTACATGAATCTTCCTGCATTTAAACACATTGACTGCCTCCTTGTCCTTTCCTCTTTCCTCCTTGTACATGATGAAGAGCTGCATTTGGTCAGACAGTGTTATCCCTTTCAGATATTTGAATACTTCAATCATGTCTCCATAGAGTCTTCTCTTTCTTTTGGAGAGAACAGTTGTCTCCATGGAGACTTCTCTTTTCTGTGGAGAGAACAGCCCCAGTTCTGCCAGTTGGTCCTCATAGCTCATATCCTCCAAGTCATTAACCACTTTGATCACTGTGGGTATCTTTCCTCAGATAAGGTAACCAGAATTGTACACTATATTGGGGTGTGATGAATGATATGTACAGACGCATAACAATATCTCTTAATCTGCTTACAGAGTTTCTCTTGATGCATACCATGATTGTGTTTTGAAAGTTGCTGCTCCACAATCCTGTCCCCATTTAAAGCTGCTAATCATTATTCTGTTTTTTTTGTATTTCTACGGAGTTTCGTACTTTCTCTGTTGCAGTATTTTGCCTCTGTATTCCTCTTATCAGGACTCCTTTTTCTTTGCACTTTTCAACATTGAATTAATCAGTTTTTCCTCCCACATCTTGAGTATGTCTATGTCCATCTGCATTTAATCAACCTCCTGCTGAGATGCAACTACCCTTCTTAAGTTCAGGAATATAACAACTTTTTTTTCCATATTTCATTTTACAATTTTTAACAAGAAAAACACACTAAGCTCATGCTTATTTTCAAGTGTGTTCTGAGAGCACAGGGAAGTTAAGTGACTTGCTCATGGTCACACAGTATGCAATGGGTGGCTGTAAGATTCAAACCCAGTTCTCCAGGTTTGCAGCTCAGTCCTCTTAACCACTATGCTATACTGCCTTTTAATTAAGGAATAGGTTGGGAATTTCAGTAAAATGGGTAGGGACGGAAATGTTCTTGGGTAGGGACGGAAATGTTCTTGGGTAGGGAAGCAGTGAATTCTCTGTGTTGGACTTCTTAATAGCTAGGAAATTTATCCTCCCCACCCCCACCCCATCCTGGCACTAATTTACATCAGTGTGTGCTAAGGGTTATGAACAAAATAGAAACCCAGCTACTAATGATCACCTGCATATCACTTTCAAATATGCTAAACAATGTTGGCCCTGGTGCAGAACTTTGTAGTATTCCACTGATAATAGTTTCCATGTGGATACACTACCATTTATTATAACCCTTTATTTCTTGTCTTGGATCCTGTTTCAAATCTATTGCAATACACAGCCTAGGTTATAGCTAGGCTTTCCATTTTGTGATGTCCAGATGGAGTACATCCACATATTCTCTCTCTCTCTCTCTCTCTCTCTCTCTTCAAGCTCCTTGATGATAGTACCAAAAAAAAGGGATGAGACTGGTGTAGCATTATTTCCAGAATAAAGCCTGAGTCTAAACATGTTTTTCTATAACTGTTCAATGATTCAGCTTCTGGAGACTGTCTCAAGCTTCCTTAGTACTGAGTAACGGGCCTGCAATTCCCAGGTTCAGCCCTGGAGCCTTTTTGAGACTATGGAAACACTGGCCACCCTCCAATAGTCAGATAAGTACACAATTTTTTATGACTCCTTGAATAATACCGAGAAAGGGATAGATAATTCCTTAGTCCCCTTCAGGATTTTTGAATTTACTTCATGAGGCCTCATGTCCTTGTTTATGTTTACCATGTTCAGCATTCTTTTAATCCCTTCATGTATCACACATTTCCTGTAGTGTATCCTGCTGCTCCCCTTTGAACAACCGTCTGCTATCCAATAATATTTCATCTTTTTCTTCTGTGAATAGCAATACAAAGTTCTTATTTAAGTATACTATTCCACTAAGTATATGCCATTTTAGTACAACCCGAAATGTGGCATTATAGTGAGGGTGGTGGATAATCAAGTTGTATTAAATACATGGATCCATTGTCTATAAGTAGTACAGTATAACGTTTACATCAAAGATTCATAAAATCACATTAAATCTGATAAATCTCTTAAATTACACTGAAGCAAATTAAAAAATCATCTTTTTTTTTTTTTTTTTTTTTACATTTGTTAACCAGATAAACCCCAAGAGCATCAAATGCCCATTTTCGTGGGGGACCCAGAAGACATAAGTACGTAACAAAAAATACAAACATGCTCACAATACAGTTACAAAATGAGATCTATGCAATAGTGTTTCATTTTGTTTGCTAATGATTAGTAAGACCTAGACCATTAAAAAGTCAGCAGATAACAAATTCCAGTTTCTGATGGCTTTATAGAGAAATGAACATTGAGTCTATCTTATTTCATTACATAATAAAATAATTAGTTATTGTCTTCGCTATTCATCCAGTTAATGTGGCACTAACCATGTTATCGCCATGCTGTGTATATCGTGATCCAATGCGTGAGGAATATTCAAAAGCCCCCAGTGCAAGGCACTGACCCAATTCAAATAGCACGATGGCATGGCATGGCATGGCATATACAGCTGGACCCAAGCAAATTAAGGATCCCATATGCATACAGAGTACAGCAGTATATTCAACGGTTTTGGCAGCGCTAAACAGCTGACATCATAGTGCTTTTTAATACTGCCAAAGCCCTACTTTTTTCTTCAACTCAACGTACTTACAGTATCAAGTTTGAGCTTGAAGGCAGAAAGTGTTGGCTGATGTCTCCTGGTCTGGAAGTCTTTTTTAAGTGTCCACACTAGTTCCATGATGTAGTTTTTGCTTAGATTTAACTTGAATCTTACTCCTTTTAAAAACTGTCCCCCTTATCCTTTCATCCTTGTACATCCTTAAGAGCTGTTTGGTCAAACAGTGTTATCCCTTTCAGATATTTGAATACTTCAATCGCATCTCCATAGTGTCTTCTCTTTTCTCCCAAAGTCCTGGGCCGAGACCTGAGATCCTTGACAGACCATCCCCTTCACATCCCTCGGAATACGCACTAACCAAGGCAAGCGATCCTTTCGGTATGCTGCTCCTCACTTAAGGAACAATCTCCCAGAGAACCTGGCCAACAGTCCCACTCTCCATGGATTTAAGTTTGGCTTAAAAGTGTACTTGCTGGAGCTTAGTCTCTGTGGCTGCAATCGCTAGCTCCCAGCCTGTGAACAAGAGTTGTGATAATAAAACCCTGCAACTTTACTGCTGTTACTATTTCACCCTCTAAACTCTTGTGCAATGTTGTCACATGTACTGTGTTCCTCTCTAACATACTGTGTGTGTGTGCTGTTACACTCTGTAAGTACACTATGCCTAATCCAACATATGTAACTACTGTATATTACTGCCAATGTATGTAACTTCTGTTTGAAACTAATCCCGGGTCACCCCTGAAAAAGGGACCACTAGTCTCAGTGGGCTTACCCGGTTATCAAAATCTAAATAAATAAATAAAATTCTGTGGAGAGAACCATCCCAGTTTTGCCTGTCAATTCTTATAGCCCATGTTTTGCAGGTGATTAATCACTTTGATCACCCTCCTTTGTACCTTAAAAATCCTGTGGAGATCTTTCCTAAGATATGGTAACCATATTTATTTATTTAAAAGTTTTATCAGGAAGGCATGCTGAGCAGGCTACTGCTCGATTCCAGATGCGTCCTGAGGGTAGGGGGTATGGGAGAATACATATAGTTTACAGTATTCAATACAACTGACCAGACAGTTCATTTTAAGAGGCAATGTTACAAACAACAGACAACACTGTACAATAACAGCTGGCAAGACAATTCAATTCAAGAGGCAATATTGCATAGAAGAGGCATGATAAGAGCAGAATTACCAACACTTTGTTCCAGTCACATAAAGGAAAAGCTAGGCCCTAGTGATAGTCATTTGTTAGATGCATGAGCAGGTGGAGGAAAAATGTGCTTTGAGGAGTGTATTGATATGTTGAGAGTGGGGGGGGCATGCCGAATGTACTCGGGAAGGGAGTTCCACAGTTTAGGCATGCGATATTTAAAGGCTGCCTGCCCATAACTGTACACTATATTCAAAATGGAGTCTGGTAACTGATATGTACGGAAGCACTTAGAACTGCTTACAGAGTTTCTTTTGATACATGGCAAGGTTCTGTTTTCAAAGTTGCAACTCCACAAGCTTGTCCCCATTTAAAGTTGTTGTTAATCACTGCCCTGCATTTTTCCACCCAAGTTTCATATAATCTCTATGCTGCAGTATTTTGACTTTGTATTCCTCTCAGCTAGATGCATCTTTTTGAAATTTTCAACACTGCAACACTGCAGATTCATCACGTTTTCCTCCCACTTTCTGAGCATGCCCAAGTCTCTCCACATTAAATAAACCAAATGCTGAGATCCAACTACCCTTCATAGGTTCAGGGATATAATAAACTTAAGGAACAGGTTGGAATTTCATTAAAATAGGGAAGGGCTCAAATGTTCTGGGGTAATACACCTCCTTTAATTCCTTAACCTCTGGTTATTTATACTTATATATTTGTATCTGCATAATATACACAGAAACATAGAAACATAGAAATTGACAGCAGATAAGGACCACTTGGCCCATCTAGTCTGCCCTTAAGCCCTACACTTGATTATGGCCTCTGACCCTACCTGGTCAATGGCTTTTCACCACCTTCTTCCCACCTCTAAGGTTCCATGCATCTGTCCCAGGAATGTTTAAATCCCTCCACTGTCTTCGCTCCCACCTCCTCCTGTGGCAGGCTATTCCAAGCACCCTCTCTGTGAAGAAAAACTTCCTTACAATTCCTCTTAACCTGCCCCCCTCCAGTTTCATATCATACCCCCTCGTTCTAGTACTCTTCCAGGGTTTTAAATAATTGATTAGCAGTTTTTTTCTTGGGACAATGCTAACTGTACAGAAAGCATTTATATAGGTTTTCTAGAAGTGTTATGTTTGTTAAACATAGTGAGGCAAGTGCTATGCATTTTCACAATGTTTTAAAACTTTTATGAGCAAAACGCTAATCAATTTTTAGAGTTAAATAAAACCCTGCTCTTCCTATATTGGAAGATGTCTCCCCCCCGCACCTTGTTTATGCCCTTAAGGTACTTGAATTTTTCTATCATGTCCCCCCGATCCCTCCTTTCCTCCAGCGAGTACATACTGAGGTCCTTCAATCTCTCTTTTTATGTTTTCTTGTGCAAGCTCTGTACCATCTTTGTCGCTCTTCTCTGGACTGCCTCTACCCTGTCGATGTATTTGAAAAGGTGCGGCCTCCAGAACTGCACACAGTATTCTAGGTGAGGTCTCACCAGTGTTTTATACAATGGCATCACTACCTCCCTCCTTTTGCTAGTGATACCTCTGCCTATGCACCCCAGCATGCCACTGGTCCTCTTCACAACCTTTGTACTCTGCTTAAGACACCTCTAAGTCATCTGATACGATAACCCCCAGGTACCTTTCTTCCTTGGTGATTGTCAGCAACTCGTCACCCATCGTGTAGCACTCCCCAGGGTTCCTTCATCCAAGGTGCATTATTTTACACTTCTTTGAATTGAAGCTCAGCTGCCACACCTCTGACCATTTTTCCAGCCTCTCCAGGTCCCTCATTTTCTCCACCCCATCTGGAGTATCTACCCTGTTGTAGATCTTGGTGTCATCTGCAAACAGGCAGACCTTGCCCTTCAGCCCTGCTCCAATGTCACAAATAAAGACATTAAACAAGACTGGCCCAAGGACCGATCCTTGAGGTACCCTGCTAGTCACCTCCTTCTCCCCAGATTGTATCCCATTTACCGCCACTTTCTGCCTCCTGTCCGTTAGCCAGTTCCTAACCCAGTTTACCACCTTGTGCCTCATTCTCAAGACTACCCACCTTGTTAACCAGCCTCTTATGTGGGACGGTGTCCAAGGTTTTGCTGAAATCAAGTTATGTGACTACCCCCCCCCCCCATTTACTTCCTTTGTCACCTAGTCAAAGAGATCTATCAGATTTGTCTGACACAACCTCCCCCCCTGTGAAATCTTGTTGTCTCAGATCCTGGTCACCACTGGATTCCAAGTGTGCCACTATTCTTTCTTTAACTAGTGCCTCCATGATCTTACCCACTACGGAGGTGAGGCTCACTGGCCTGTAGTGCCTTGCTTCTTCTCTACTACCACTTTTGTGTAGAGAAATGACATGTGCCCTCCTCCAGTCCTCTGGGACCATTCTTAAGCTGAGGAACTTGGTGAACATGGATGCCAGGGGTGGTGCCAGCTCTCTTCGCAGTTCCCTTAATATCCTGGGGTGTATGCCATCTGGCCCCATTGTTTTGTCCTCCTTCGGTAGGGAGGGCTGGGGGGATACTGGGATGTATAGGGAGAGGTATCACCAGCAGAAAACAGGAAGTTGTTATCCCTCTGTACAGACAGTCGGTGAGACCCCCATCTGGAGTACTGCGTCCAGTTCTGGAGACCCCATCTCCACAAGGACATAGACAGGATGGAGGCAGTTCAGAGGATGGCAATTAAAATGGTGCAGGGTATGCAAGAGAAGCCATACAAGGAGAGACTAAAGGAGCTTAATATGTATACCCTTGAGGAAAGGAGGGAGAGGGGGGACATGATAGAAACGTTTAAGTACCTCAGTGGAATCAACAAAGTCCAAGAGGGTAGCATCTTTCAGAAAAAGAGATGTGCAAGAACAAGGGGACACAATTTGAAGATAGAAGGGGGACGGCTCAGGGGCAATGTGAGAAAGTATTTTTCACAGAGAGGGTGGTGGACGCATGGAACAGCCTTCCTGAGGAGGTTGTGGGGTCTAAAACTGTGGAAGAATTCAAGAATGCATGGGACAGATATAAGGCAATTTTTGTGGGGGGTAGGAAGAAATAGGCTGTTGGTTAAATAGGATCTGCAGCTTATCCTCTAGGTAGGGAAATGGAAAGACTAGGTGGGCCAAGCGGTCCTTATCTGCCGTCAAAGTCTATGTTTCCATGTTCTATGTTTCAGTTTTGTGACTTCCTCCAGGACTCCCTCTACTGTAAATGGACTTATGTCTACCATCGTATGGTCGGTTTCCAAAGCAACACAACTATGGATACCAGCCATTCCAAGATCAGAGTTTTGACTTCAGAAAGGCAGACTTTTCCAAATGAGAACCAGCCTAGCACAAAAACCTCAGGCACCAGGGGGCGGGGGGTGGGGGGTAGAGGAAATGTGGGAGAACCTCAAGGGAGCTATCAAGGACGTAACTGAGCAGTGCACTAGGAGGATCAGCAAGGCAAATATGAGAAGAAAACCCCTCTGGTTCTCCAAGGAGGTGGCTACTACAGTAAAGGAGAAAAGAAAGGTCTACGAGCCATATAAGGCATCAAACAAGGATGAAGTCAGGGAAACTTACATAGCTGCACAGAGGGAAATGGGAAAAGTAATAAGAAAAGCTAAAGCTTACACTGAGCTAAGGATAGCACAGGGTGTTAATAGGGGAGACAAAACCTTTTTAAGTACATAAGAGAAAGGAGAAAGACTAAAGAAGGAATAGTAAGGCTAGCAGTTTCGGGAAGGGGACTAGTAGAGGACAGTGAGAAGGCAAAAGTCCTAAATAAATATTTGTGTTCCGTGTACACTAGGGAGAATGCAGGGGACGGCCCAAACCTGCAAAGCAGTTGCACTCAGGGACCAGGGGTAGACTCAAGCCCCTTCACGGAAAGACAAGTCTTGGAAGCCCTAAATAAATTAAAGGTGAACAAGGCCACGGGGCCAGATGAGATTCACCCAAGAGTTCTCAAGGAACTGGGGAGTGTGATAGCAGTGCCCCTGACGGAGCTCTTCGCCAAATCACTGGAAAGCAGGACAGTGCCTGAAGACTGGAAGAGGGCAACAGTGATCCCACTTCACAAATCAGGGAGCAGGGAGGAGGCTGGAAATCACCATCCAGTGAGCCTCACATTGGTGGTAGGAAAACTGCTGGAGACACTGCTCAAGCAAAGAATAGTAGCACATCTGGAATCCAGCGGCAACAGGACCCAAAACAGCATGGTTTCAAGGCTGGAAGGTCATGCCAGACAAACCTGGTCAACTTTTTTGACTCGGTAACGAAGGCAGTGGACCAAGGGGGAGTGGTGAATGTGGTCTCTCTGGACTTCAGTAAGGCCTTCGACTCGGTTCCACACAGAAGGCTGGTAAAGAAGCTGGACCACATCGGCATAGGTAAGGAAGTGGTGGGTTGGGTGAAGGGAAATGGTGGGTTGGCTGAAGGGAAGAACACAACAGGTGCAGGTAAATGGAGTGGTATCAACAGAGAGGGAAGTGACTAGTGGAGTGCTTCAGGGGTCATTGCTGGGGCCCCTACTCTTCAATGTGTTCATAGACGACATCGGTAATGGATTGGAAGTGAAGGTGTCTCTCTTTACAGAAGACACCAAGATCTACAACAGAGTGGACACCCCAGAAGGAGTCAAGAGTATGGAATCAGACCTAAGAAACTCGAGGAGTGGTCAGACATCTGGCAGTTGAAGTTCAATGCCAAAAAGTGCAAGGTCATGCACTTAGGCAAGAGAAATCCCAAGGTGGGATACTACCTGGGAGGGGAGCAGCTGGCATGCACCAACCAGGAGCGAGACCTGGGAGTCATTATATCAGATGACTTAAAGGTCAGGAAGCAGTTGGAAAAGGCAGCGCTAAAGGCCAGTGGTATACTGAGCTGCATAGGGAGGGGAATCACGAGTCGCAGAAGGGAGGTGATGCTGCCACTTTACAGGGCACTGGTGTGCCCCCACCTGGAGTACTGCATACAGCTCTGGAGGCCGCACCTTAGCAAGGACATCAATAGGACTGAGATGGTGCAGAGGAGAGCCACAAAAATAATTCAGGATCTGCATCAAATGGCATATGAGGCTAGGTTGAGGGAGCTCAAAATGTCTCCCTGGAGCAGAGGGGGGGACATGATTGAAACAATTAGGTATATCAAGGGTATAAATAAGGTAGGGGTACAGGAGCTCTTTCAGGAGAAGAAAAGTGTCAGAACTAGAGGACATGATATGAGGCTCAAAAGTGGGCACTTCAGGAGCAATGTTAGGAAGTTCTTCTTCACTGAGAGGATGGTCGACCCATAGAATTGTTTGCCCTGGAAAGCGGTGGAGGCAAAATGGTAAACGGGTTCAAAGACACCTGGGACAGGCACAAAGGTATCATTTCACAGAAAGGATAGAGAGGAGGGGGGGTAGTTACTCATATCGGGCAGACTAGATGGATCTTGTGGTCCCCTTCTGCCCTCAATTTCTATGTTTCTATGTTACCATCCCCCCCCCTTCGTGTCTGTTCCCCAGCTGTGACCCCTGACTCTCCACCTCTTTCATGAATAACGAACAGAAACATTCATTCAGTATTTCTGCCTTTTCCAGGTCTTCCTCTCTACACACCTGTATCCCATCTGAGCCTCCTAACAAATCACCCACCCCCACCCCATCCCCGGTATTCCTTCTTTCGCTGATGCACCTAAAGAATGTCTTCTCTCCTTTTTTCACTAACTGTGCTAATCTTTCCTCAGTCTGCACCTTTGCACTCCTTACAGCCTTCCCTGTGTCCCTTAGTTTCTTTAGGTACACCTCCCCATCTTCCTCCCTTTGAGTCTCCTTGTATATCCTGAACCCCACACTTTTGGCCCTTACCGTGTATATCACCTCTCTTGAGAACCACAATGGTTTCCTCCTTCTCTTGCCCTTGTTTACCATTTTGATGCATCAACTTGCTACCTGCACTATGGCTCCCTTCAGGTGTTCCCACTGCTCCTCAACTCCCCCTCCCATCACCCCCCCTTGCTAGGGCCTCCTTTATATACCTCCCCATTTTAGCAAAATCCGCCCTCCTAAAATCCAAGACCTTCACCTTTGTGTGACTAGACTGTGTCTCTCCCCCATGTTAAACCACACTATGTGGTGGTCGCTGAATCCCAGTTAACCTTCCACCTGGATGTCCGTGACTCTGTCCCCATTGGTCAGTACTAGGTCCAGGATTGCCCTGCCCCTGGTGGGATCAACCACTAGCTGTTTGAGGCCTTCCCCTGAAGGGAGTCAAGGATGTCCCTGCACATCTGGGATACTGAAATCCCTCAGCAA
Organism: Neoceratodus forsteri; assembly: GCA_016271365.2. Classification (NCBI taxonomy): domain Eukaryota; kingdom Metazoa; phylum Chordata; order Ceratodontiformes; family Ceratodontidae; genus Neoceratodus; species Neoceratodus forsteri. Next base: position 751,829,984 of record CM028132.1, read on the forward strand.
TAACACCTCACTTTTTGATGTCATTTCATGGATTTGATCCACTAGATCCTTATCCACCTCTTCCCCCTGTGCTGGAGGTCTGTAGATCACCCCCGTGAGGACTGCTGTGCCATTACCTGGCTCGAGGGTGACCCACAGTGCCGCTATCTCCCCCTGTCTACCCTGTACTTCTGTTGCTTTAATTTCTTCTCTTATGTAGAGGGCCACCCCCTCCCCCTTTTTACACCCCCTATCTCTCCTGAACAGAAAATAACCTGGAACATTTGCGTCCCAGTCATGATTCGTGGTGTACCAGGTCTCTGTTATTGCCACAATGTCCAGCCTCTGCTATCAAGGCCTCCAGGTCTGGGATTTTATTTCCCAGGCTGCGGGTATTTGTAACCATGGCCTTCCGTGTTTTGTTTCCTGCCCTCCCTCTAATCCTGTGTTTGCCCTCCTGCCTCTGTCCCCAACCCCATTTTTCTTATTATGCTGCCCCTCTGCCTTCCCATTCTTGTCTGGTACTGGTGTCCCTGTCTGCAATTCATACCCAACCCCATTTCCCTTATTATGCTGCCTACCCCCCACGCCTTCCTATTCATGTCTGGTAGTGGTGTCCCTGTCTGCAACCCATATTCATGTTCCTCACTTTTGGCTCCTCTAGCTTGTTGGGGTGGGCTACTAGAGTCACCTTGATTCCGTTGACACCCCCCCCCCCGACTAGTTTAAACATTCATCCAGGAAGCATTTCAACCATTCACTGAGGGTTGCTGTGCCACTCTCGGAAGATGCAGCCCATCCCCTTTGAACAGGGCTGCATTATTTCAGATGGGTCCCCAGTCCCCAATGAAGCCATACCCCTTCTCGCTTCACCAGCACTTCAACCACTTGTTGAAGCTGCTGATCTGAACAGTCCTACCCTCCCCCATTCCATGGACTAGCAGCACCTCCGAAAAATTCATGGCTGTTGCTACCTTCTCCAGGCACCCTCCTAACTCTCTGAATTTCCCCTGTACATGCTCTGTGCTTGACCTGTCCTTGGATAGGTCATTTGTCCCCAGGTGGACAATGACCTCCATCCCCCCCTCTCCTTGCCACCACCTTAACTATCCCCAGGATCCGCTCCTTCTCCCTCTGAGCAATGCCTCCTAGGAGGCACTTTAACTCCCTCTCTTTCCTGCTATGTGTGCCCAGAACCATCGCCCAGACAATAGGGTCCCCCATCAGGATTACCTTGTTCTTCCTTTGGGGTCCTATTCCTCCCACCCCTGGGTCTCCTTTTCGGAGGACCCTCACTTCCTCCCTGGTCGCAGCCTCGGGTTCCCTTATGGGACTCTCCCACTTCTCCAGAACCTCAAAGGAGTTCCTGAGCTTGACCGGATGGGAGATGTGCCTCTGACCACCCTCGCTGAACCTCCCTGAGACTACCGTAGTCCAGACTGCCCTCTGCCCTGGCAGCCATTTAGAAAAGGCTGGGGACATGGTGGCCTCTGGGTGGGGGCAAAGGTATCCAGTACTCCTGCCAGCTCAGCCTGGAGACTGTCAATCTCTGCCCTCAGCCCAGAGAGGTGCCTGCAAATGGGGCAGCACCGCAGTACCCAGAAAGTTCTCCTGAACACTGCTGCCCCGCACCCAGTGCACTGCACCACTCCCTGTATCTTCCTGCTCTGGATTCCTACTTCACCATTTGCCCTGTAACTTGTGGATAGCACACTATCTCCAAAATATGTTTTTTTGTTCCCCCTACTCACTACCTCTCTGCCCTCGTTTGTGCTTTGCCATTGCAGGCCTGGGATCTATGTGGGCTTTATGACTTGGCTGTGGCCCTTCCTGTTCAGATCACACAGGAAGCAGTAATCGGATTCCCGAGTGCCTGCCTATAAAGGTGGAGTAGCTCAGGGAGGGTGGTATTGGGGGAGAGTAGGGCGGGTCTAATCCCCGCTGGATAGAGGAAAGACAATCAGTTAAAATGCAGGTACATTTTTTTCCGTTATCTATCACAGTCCACCTCAATATCTAAAATATCTCTGTTCCCCGCTCTGTCACCGTCCTCTGCCGCGCTTCCCTCTCAGCCACAGTCAGCAATAGAATACAGGAGCTAGCGGTCGGTAGAACTTTCTATAGCCCCAGCGATTAAGTTCAAAATCTGGCGCCCTTTTCAATACGCAACCCCGCTGGCTGCTTCTATTCTTTTGTGTAGCGCTGGATGAAAGCCAGAAAAAAAAATGACAATACAAAACGCAAAGCAATCAGCCCTGTGCAAGTAGTCCCAGTAAGGAAAAAATCAAATACAGTCTGCCTCCAGTCACTCCCTTACGGTACCTCCCTTGGTTGCCTCCCCTGTTTCACTCCAGTCCCCGCTCAGTCGCCGTTCCTCCACTCCCCAACAACACAGCTAGTGCTCCGTTCCACTCAGCGGTCCTCAGCCACGCTCCCCTCTCTGCCGTGGTCAGCAATAGAATACAGGAGCTAGCGGTCAGTAGACCTTTTTATAGCTACAGCGATTAAATTCAAAATCTGGTGCTCTTTTCAACACACAACCCTATTGACTGCCTCTATTCTTTTGTGTAGCGCTGGACGAAAGCCAGATCAAAAAAAGTTACAATACAAAAAGCAAAGCAATCAGCCCTGTGAAAGCAGTCCCTGTAAGGAAAAAATCAAATATAGTCTGTCTCCAGTCACTCTCTTACGGTACCTACCTTGATTGCCTCCTGTTTTACTCCAGGTCCCACTCTGGCGCCGTTCCTCCACTCCCCAACAACACAGCTACCGCTTCGTTCCACTCAAAATATATACATTTCTATTTTACTTGTATCACCCAAATGTAACAGCAAATCTCAATATTCTAGAACTCTGTGGGCTCCTACTTCAGATGTATTACCAGAACTAGAACACTATGCTAGGAAAGTGGTTTCTTAGCAACAGCCTGATTCTGGCTAAAAAATGCTTTCACTGAACTGCCTTCTTTTTTCTTTCTTTTTTTTTTTTGTTAAATAACAAGACATCAGCAGCCCAGAAAGCCAATCAAACAGTGATAATGAAAATCACGGTACTACATACTTAACTCATTTGCTCTAGTTGTCCATTTTGGGTCCAATCCAGCAATGGATGGTTCTGATGCCATATGGTGTCTATGGGAACAAAGGAGTTACTAGGCCACCACACAGTAACAAGCCAGAAGATCCTGGTAACAAGAACAACCTCAAAAAAGGCACAAACTGCCAAACTATATGATGCACTGTAATGTATATACATTATCCCAACCCTCAAGTACAGATTACACTCCCTCTCTATCCCCACAACGCACTGGCCTTATCCCTCCCTCCTCCCACTCCACCTACTTGAGGCAACAATCAACAAAGCCTACCTATGGCGCCCTCCAAGCTACTTCTGACGCGCACAATCAACAACGCCTGCAATTGGCTGCTCACCCCCCCATCCCCCCTGACTGTCCCAGCGGGGAAACCATCCAGGACCTTTCTCCCTTGCACATGTTTGTGACCCTACACTGTTCACACTATGTGCTGAATGATAGTTGTTACGTTAGACTCCTATGTAATAGTGAAACTTTAAAGTATGTGCAACCTTATGTAACCTTTTTGTAGCCTAATTGACGAGCCATGTTTTCTGTATCTGTATGTAACTTCTTTCTGTTTGTTGACTGACTTGAAACCTTTGAAAATGAGTACTTGACTCAAAGGTATTAATCCTCAACTGAAAAAATTAAATATACATCAACAGACAAACTCAATTATTTAACAAAAAAAAAAAAAAACATATACCAAAGCAGCCCAAATGCCCAGAAATTACACCTAGGCCCTCAAGATCTGACACTACTACAAAAGGCATACGAAAAAATTGTTAAAAATATAGTAATAAAATTAAACTACACCAGAGTTGACAAATCACAAAAAAATGTGATGACCAGCCAGCCTGACTCCCAACCGGTATCTAGCACACACATTTTATACCTTCCTAGAGACCACAGTGTCTTCTTTCACAGTCACCCAAACTGACATAAAATAAATATTTTAAATTTGAAAAATATTATAAACAGCCTTACAGCACTTAGCTCTGGGAGCGCCTCACAAACACAGCCACTCTGCTACTGCCAGAATTCTAGAATTCTGCTATACTATGTTTAATCGGCACCACACAAAACACAGTTACCCAAGTGTACAACATTCACATAACAGCTAAACATACTGAGTGCCTGAAACAATAAAGAACTCTCCATATGGCACATATTGCCAGCAATGTAATACCCGTCCTTAAACAAAAAGCTCAGCCATGTACTCCCCCATATTACATGACACAAACTCCGTTGGTGGCTAGTGGACACAACCCCCATTTGCCATCCCCCAAGTCCAAATGATCCCCATCTGCTCCCCCTGCTCGTCCTTAGGACCCTCCACCCTACACTCCCCCAGTCCCCACTCACTAATGCCACTTTACGTCACTACACATGGTGACTGGCACAGCTGCTCTACTCACCACTTTAGCTGACCGCCGTCTGAATAGCACAGACTGATCACATGCCTACTGTAATTTATAAACTAAAACATGGGCAACTATGCCCAACTCTGCTGATGTTTCTGTCTCAGAGTGAGATGCCATCATAGAGACCTTTCAAGCTTTATTCCCAGGGTCTACATGATGTAATTTCCCCCTCTATTACTATGTTTAGTATGATTTCCCATACAGTATTCATTTTATATGTATTACATTGTGTTTCACTACGGAGTGATACATAGATACATAGACAGTGTCGGCAAATAAGGGCCTATGGCCCACCCAGTCTGCCCATTTGAGCTTGTAAGTTCAGTTTGTTTTCCTAGAAGTCAGTTTCCCCTTACCCTGACCTCTAGAATTCCTTTATGTCTAGCCCATGCATTCTTAAATCCTGTGATTGTTTTAGCCCCATCACTTCCTCTGGCAGGGTGTTCCACTTGTCCACCACCGTTCTGTGAAGAATTTTTCTCATGTTTCTCTGAATCGCCCTCCTCCAACTTCATCCCATGCCCTCTAGTCCTGGAACATCTTTTTCGCTTAAAATAGTGTTTTCCTGCACCCTGTTCCTCCCTGTAAGATACTTGTATGCCTCTATCATATCCCTCTCCCTCCTCTCCTCCAGGAAGTACATGTTCAGTTCCTTCAACCTGTCTTCATAGGACTTGTGATGCAATCCATGCACCATCTTTGTTGCCCTCCTCTGAACCTTCTCTACCCTGTCTATGTCCTTACGTAGGTATGGTCTCCAGAACTGTACACTGTACTCCAGGTGGGGCCTCACTAGTGTCTTGTAGCGGAATTATGACCTCCTTTTCCTGCTGGTGATGCCCTGTCTATACATCCCAGCATCCTATTTGCTTTACCTGCTGCCTTGTCACACTGTTTCTCTACCTTGAGGTCATCAGAGATGACAACCCTAAGATCCCTTTCCTGCTTGGTGCATGCTATATCCTCACCCCAACTGATATATTGTGCCAGTGTTTTTTTGCCTTTATGCATTATCTTGCACTTCTTTGCATTGAATTTCAACTGCCAAACCCCTGACCATTCTTCAAGTTTCTGCAGGTCACTTCTCATTCTGTCTACACCCTCTAGTGTGTCTACTCTGTTACAGAGCTTTGTGTCATCAGCGAACAGTGAAATTTTGCCTTCTAGATCCTGCACAATGTCACTGATGAAGATGTTGAATAGGACCGGTCCCAGCACTGATCCCTGTGGTACCCCACTGGTCACTCTTCCCTCTGTGGAGTGACAGCCATTTACCACCACCCTCTGTGTCCTGCCACCCAGCCAGTTACCTACCCACCACACTACTGTCCTGCCCACACCCATATTCCCCAGTTTGTGTAATAGTCTTCTATGTGGCACAGTGTCAAAGGCCTTGCTGAAGTCCAGATAGGCCATGTCCACTGCCCTCCCTGATCCACCTCCCTAGTCACCCAGTCAAAAATTCAACAGGGTTGGTCTGACATGACCTCCCCTGGTGAAACCATGCGCTTGGGTCCTGTAGTCCATTGACAACCAGATGTTCCACCAATCTCTCCTTCAGTAGTGCTTCCATGATCTTCCCCACTACCGAGGTGAGGCTGACTGGTCTGTAGTTCCCTGCTTCCTCTTTGTTCCCACTTTTGTATAAGGGACTACATCTGCTGTCCTCCAGTCTTTGGGTACCTCCCCTGTTTCCAGTGATCGGCTAAACAGGATAGCCAGAGGTTCAGCCACCACCTCTCTTAGTTCTTTAAGGACCCTGGGGTGCACCCCGTCTGGCCCCATTGCTTTATCAACTCTTATTACTTCCAGTTCCTTCAGGACCCTTTCTCGTGTAAAGGGACTTGTGTCCATTTCTGCACCATTCTCACCCCTTGTACTCCCTTCAGACCCATTACCCCCCTCTTCCTCAGTAAAGACTGAGCAGAAATACCTGTTCAATATGTCAGCTTTACTGTTGTCATCCTCCACGCGGCTCCCATCCTCCCCCTTCAGTCTCACTATCCCTCCCTTTGTCTTTCTTTTTTCACTTATGTACCTGTAAAAGGTTTTGTCCCCTCTACCCACTGATTTTGCAATGTGTTCTTCTGTCTGAGCTTTGGCTTCCCTTACTGACTTCTGCCTCCCTTTGCTTCTCCTGGTACTTCTCCTATCCCTTCTGCCTGTGTCTTTTGTATTGCCTGAATGCAATCTTTTGGCTTTCACTTTCTTTGCTACCTCTTTGGAAAACCATAATGGTCTCCTCTTCCTTTTCCTCTTGCTAACCTGCTTAATGCATAATTCTGTTGTTCTTATAATCCCCATTTTAAATACTGCCCACTGTTCCTCAACCCCTGATTCCTGTCCCATTCCCCTTAATGCCTCTTTCAAGTATCTCCCCATTTTCCCAAAGTCTGCCCCCCTAAAATCCAGGATACATGTTTTTGTGTGGTTTGGTTCTGCTCTTTCTGTGATTTCAAACCACAGTGTCTGGTGGTCACTGTTACCCAGTTACCCAGAGTGTGTTGCAATATTTAGCTATTGGGTTTCCCCTTGTCCTCTCAAAATTCTTTTAAGAGATGCACATCCTAACTCTGTTCTGCTTCAATAATCATGAATGATCCAAACATTTTCTATGCATAAGTCACAGATTCTTCATGAACATATGTAGATTATTCAGAATTATAAAAAAGAATGCAATTGTTTTTCTAGTAACCTAGGGGACACACTGCATTGCCCTAGCATCTACAACTTTATGCAAAGACTGAAAATAACATTTTGCAAATAAATGCCTTTATTTTCATGTATGACGTGTCAAACGTGGAAAGAAATCATTTATTTCAATTTTAGGTGGGTCAACATCATTTATTTATCCTTTAGGCTGGTCACAAAGGAGCTCTTAACCAACTAGAGAACAGCTTTAACAATGCCTGGTGACATCACAATGGCTTCTTCTACAATTGAAAACAGACTAGTGAAATCAAACAAGGCAAGGCTAATTTATTTGTTAGGCACCTGTCTCAGGCTCTAAGCACCGTACAGACAGCAAATTAAAACTGCTGTTAAAAAACAAAGTAAAAGGCCGGCCCAGTGGTGCTGAGGGTTGAGATGCTGGATGTCACACCTTGCACCACGCTGGTGACCTGTGTTCAGGAACAAGCGCAGGCTGCCGGGGGTTGGCAAGGGAGGGAGAAGACTGAGCATCCAGAGGACAGCTCTCCTCTTCCGGGAAGGGAGGACTGCAGTTCCCACCGAACGACTGCCACCGGGTGGAGGTCAGAGAGTCGTGTGGGTCTGAGGGCGCCAGAGGAAGGGAGGGAGGGTGCTGCAGGACTTCTGCTGATATGCACACACATGCATGTCTGGCTGTGTGCGCCCCAGCAGGAGAATGGGATAAAAACAGAGGAAAATCACTCTGGCTGCAGGATGACGCCCAATCCTCCGCAGGCTCCGCACCCGAACCAGGCAGAAAGGTGATTCCGGGGTGACGGGGCTGGGGGGTGCTGTCAGAAGGGGCAGTCGGAGATGAAGGAGTATAAAGCAGATATTAAAAAACCAAAAAGTAAAAATACAGTTCAGGTGCACACAGTAAACCATGTAAAAAAAAAAAAAAACTACCGCTCCGAGTCTTCATAAAATTTAAATACGTGGTCCCAAATACCTGATTAACCAAAATGGTTTTGCAGCAAACCCTTAAAATGTTCCAGATAGGGGGCCCCTCTAATTGGAGTCAGAAGCTAGTTCCAAAGAAAAAGAGCTGTAACACAAAATGCTCCATCACGCGATGATTTTAAGCAGAAGTGTTAAATCACCAGACGTCCCTCTTTAGAGGAACTAAAAGGACGGATGGATGTGTGTTAATGTTCAATCAGAAGGTCTTTCTGGTAGGCAGGGCCCAAATTGAGCAGGGCTTTGTAAATTAACAAACTTACCTTGATGCTGATGTGCCACCTCACTGGCAGCCAATGCAGTTCCTGCAAAACCAGCATGATATGCCTGGACCATGGAGCCCCAGATATTAGCCAGGCTGCTGAGTTCTGCACGAGCTGCAAGCAGAGCCCCAGCCCCACTGACAACCCTAGGTAAAAAGCATTACAGTAGCCCAGACAGGAGGTAACAAAAGCCCGCACGAGTGTTTCCAAGTCAAAGTGTGCAAGACTGGCTCAAATTTGGGTGATATCTTGCTGACGTTAAAAGCCACTGCAGATGACACCCAATGTTCTGGCATCAATCCACTGTCCACAATGACGCCCACATTTTTTACCTTATCAACAGTTAGCAGTGTGGTGCTATTTAACAATGGCAGCAAGGCATCAACACTATTCATTGCTGCATCCACTCAACCTAGTTTCACCAGTAACACCTCTGTCTTAGATGAGTTGAGTCTGAGTTAGCCTGAAGCCCTCCGGTCTTGGATTTCAACCAGACACTTGACTAACAGTTACTGAGTTGACCTCGTGAGGTGCACACGACAGATAAATCTTAGTATCATTTGCACAACACTGAAAACCCGGATCGTAACACCTGATGATTTCCCCCAATGGCAACATGTACATACAAATAATATGGGAGCCACAGCTGACCCCTGAGGCACTCCACAGCAGCAAGCAGCAGCACTTGAGATGTTTCCGCCTAGTGCCATCTGCTGCACACTGCCAGATAATTAGGACTCAAATCACTGCACCAGCGTACACAAGAGTCCGACACAGTGTCTCAGACAAGTCAACAGCACCCCATGATCCACCATGTCAAATGCCAAGGAATGTTCTAGCAGTTCCAAGATGGAACACTGATTGCTGTCTCTCGCCAGGAGAAGATCACTGAACACCATGACCAGAGCAGTTTCTGTGCTATATTGAGGTCTAAATAAAGACTAAAATGGCTCAGATATCTCGCAACATTCCAAACGATCCTGTAACTGTACCACCACTACCTTCTCAATTACCTTCCCAAAGAATGGAAGGGTTCAGACAAGCCTGTAATTTGCCAGATCCTCAGGGTCCAATAATGGCTTCTTCAGAAGGGGTTCCATCACTGCCCTCTTCAGTTCACTGTGAAAACACCCTCCCGAAGTGAACACCTATCATACCAATAACTGGAACCAGTGTCAGCCAGCAACTTGAGAGAAAGCTGATAGGCCATGGACCTAATATTCAGCAAGTAGGACACAGCCTCAAGATTACTTAGGACACTTCCTCAGTAAGAACTGTGCCAGACTCTACCCATGGCAACAGTGTGCTTAAATCCCTCACCTCATGAACACTACCGGCCATTAACAGGCTGCCTGAAGAGATTCTAGTTCTGATGGAGGACACCTTGCAAAGGAAAAACTGATAAAACTCATTGCACTTTTCTGCTGTAAAAACTCTTCCTAACTGCAGACAACGATGATTTAACAATCTGTCCACAGTGTTGAAGAGTTTAGTCGGTCAGTTTTTCCCTTCATTCATCACACATGACAGGAAAATGGTCTTCTTCAGTGTGACAACCAACTGATATTCACCAAGATGAGCATTCAGCATCAGTTTATCCCTTCTGACCCAGATCCCTGCCAGGAATGCCTTCAGCAACATCAGGTCATCATCAAACCAGGGTGACCTGTGGCTGGAGATCAAGGGACAACCACAACAGGGCACCAGAGAATTGAAGGTCATCATAAGAGCTTTATTATAACCCTCCATGGCATTCTCTGCACCTACCACACAGGCTGATGCCGTGCTCAAGATGCCCAGAATTGCCAGGAGATTATCTGGCTCCAGATTTCTAACAAGGTGCTATCTGACCATCTCCACAGTGGGGAGTTGAGAACGGGGGGCCCCACAATGAAACTGTATGGCATGATGATCCGACCACCTAAATGGATCAACCTGGACACCACTAATGACAAGACACAGCACAAAAATCAAATCTAAGGCATGGCCTTTTTGGTGAGTCCCAGTGGCAACTGCCTGTACTAGGCCCAGTGAAGACATAAATGAAGGAACTGTTGTCCAAACAGAAAAACATCATCGGCGACCCAAGCACTGTAATCACCCAACACTAACAGGCTGGACGAGTCTACCACCATGTCGGCTATAAAGCTCTCCAGTTCCTACAAGAATTCACCCCCATGCTCCGGAGGATAGTGCCCGAAGATGATTGTGCAACCTGTACCCAGACCTCTTTAACAGCCACGCATTTAAATAAAGTGGCTTCCACAATGAGGTATGCTGTGAGTCCTAGAGTGGATCCAAAACAGACAGCCACCCCCACCCCACCCCATCCCTTCATCTCACCTCTTGCAGTACACCACATAGTAACCGAGGAGATAGATGCCTCAAGTTCTGGGCCAGAGTAATCACACAGCCAGGTCTCTAGGATGCACACCACATCCACTCAGGAGTCTGCACTGAATGCCTCCATCACTATGGTTTTATTCTTCAGAGACCTGGCACTACATAGAACTGCATGGGGGTAGCAGGCACAGCTGACCTTCTTACTACCGCTTCCCCTTGCAACCTGGACTGCCCTTGGGACTGGCACCAGACAGGATGGTCCTCTGTCATGGGCCAATCTATGCCAAGGGCACCTTCTAGACCTTACATCGGTAATCAGGCACTCTTTCCTACCTCCACACTGAGTGAGCTGATGTCTCTGTCCATGTCCCCGAAAGATATCAAACCCACATCAGCAGTCAATGACCACCACCAGTATGTATACTGGCTCCCTCCGAAAGGACACAGTAAACATAACTGCTCTGGGGAGTAAGAAATATTTGGACCATGACCCAACCCACACATTCTAAAATTAGAACCCAACCAAAGCTTCTTCCCAACAACAAAAAAAAAACACTCTCACAAGACCCCCTAGAAATCCCACCCACTACAAACACATACACAACAATTCACTCAATAAATGCAACAAGGGAGGGGGAGGAGCACTAGAGAGCCACCAACTAAGATGGCTCTGTAGAGCTATCAGTATTAAACTCAATAATTTTGCAAGGACCAGCCACAAAACACTGCTAATTACCACAGGATTAACAGAGTAAGATCCCTGGAAGGGGGAAGAGTAAACCCAACCCTGCCACAAGAAAGAACTGAACCCATTTGTAATCGGAGTTTATCTCAGCCCTCAGAATACCAGTGCTGGCTGAGGAGCGCTGTAAAATGGCGGCAAACTGACAACAATCAAAGGCAAATACAAGTCCACCAGCCTCTGAGAACTCAAGACATTTTAGAAATAAAATAAAAAGCCCTTATCGTAGGCATCCCCAAGATCCAACAGTCAGTGACAGAAGTTGAACAGTGAGTGGAAACGGCAGAGTGCAGAATTGAGGTCAATGAATTGTTCTCTATGCAGGTGGAATCCAAGGTAGCTCAGCAGGAAGAGCAAACTGCCGAGATGGGAAAACAAATGGCACAACTATTGAAAAAAGTGGACAGCCTCGATAACAAGATTTGTCGCAACAATGCGGATACCGGAGGGAGTGGAGGGTCCAAGCATGAATAAATTTGTGCAGACATTGATCCCAGAGCTCACTGACTACTACTGGGATAGCCCACTGGAGGATGAGCACTCGCACAGGACTTTGGCGCCAAAACCAACCAGAGGAGCTCCACCGCGCCCAATATTGGCATACTTCTTAAGGTACTGTGTTAAAGAATTCATCTTAAGGAAAACCAGAGAAAGGGGTTCCCTCTACTAGCATAAGCATAGAGTTTACCTATTCCAGGACTTCTCCCAGGAAGTAGCTGACAGGCGCAAAGCTTTGGATCTGGCCAGAACGAATGTACGGTATTCTCCAAGATACCCAGCGGTGCTGAAAATACATTGGGCCCAGAAATGGCACTCGTTTCCTTCTCCTCAAGAGGCTGCCACATTTTACACTCAAACTATCAAAAGCCAGAAGGAGTAAACTGACAAGAACTGGAGTGCTGTGCCTCCACAGAGTGACATCATGCAGGACAAGCGCCGATCTACCACAACACACAGTTCTTTGGGCCACTCTTCACAGATCACAAATTTAATCAAAACCCGGGGATATGACAGCTGGCAATCAGTGAAACCTAAGAGACCCTATCTGCGTGGAAGACCTAGTGACAAGAACCTCTGGAGCAAGTTGGTGTCTCCCAAGTCAAGGCTGCGCAGTAGGAGCCGAAGTTCAAGATACTCATCCCTGGGTTCGAACATTCCATCCAGGGGGAGAAAACCTCCATTCAAATTGTCTCAGGAATTACAAGCATCATGTCGAAAGAAACTGGAAGGATAACCAAAACGAAAGATAACGAGATATGGACTGTTACTACCCAGCAGAAGAGGGACTTTAAATGAGACCTAGCTGGGCATCTGTAGTCAAGAGGGCCATGGGGACCTCACAGCATAAGAAGAACAGTTTACTTCCTGTAGCACTGTACTGCAGACCCACCCACTCGCCATTGAGCCAAGAATGTGATAGACCTGCAACTTGGAGGATTAGCGGCTGGAATGCTCGATTGACTACAGAATGACTCAAAAGAAGCCTACATGACTTGCTCTAATACGCTACAATCAGGGCTTCACTTCTTTCTGTTGCTGCCTGTTTTCTCTTTGGCTTAATTCACTCGTTTCCTCTCTGTGCTTCTGTTTCTGCTCCTTGCTTTACCTCTTTAGTCTCCTTTCCAGCTACTAAAGTATGGTGCTATTAATAACCTCTATTTAGATTTTTTCTCTTTCCCACACAGGTTTACAACAGTCCAGGTTGCGGTGTCAACAAAAGATCCTTGCACTCTTTTCGCAGGGATATTGGGGATGGATATTAGCCAGGTAAGTGGACTGTAGATTGCAGAATGCACCTTGCCTCCATTTCTTCCCTTACCCTTAATGTGAACTGAACAGGGAAGGGTTGGCAAAGACAGGTGGACCAAGGGAAACTGTGGAACATAAACAGCAGGGATGTGAACAGTGGGGGGTGGGGTCCTCCAGAATGCACCAAAAATTGCACAGATTAACAGATATGTATGGTTGTCTTGTGAGGGGGACAATTGTTGTTCTCCTCTCACAGCTATAGATGGAAGAGAGGAGATTTAACAGCTGGCTTAGATGTGCTTTTTGGAGTGGTGGCAGGCCGTGGAAAAGAGCAGGGAAGGTTCAATTTGTCATTGGAGGGAGGCAAGTGGTCCACAGAGAGAGCAGCTTGAACACGCCATGCAACACATGTTTGGGGCGGCTAAAATACATTAGCAGAGGTGACTACTATGGGGGGGGAAGGAGTGGATTACCTGGAATATGATGGCATTCTGAAACAGTACCTCCAGTTGAAATTTTCACCCAGGCCCTGGCTTGCTCGAGCTGTTCTGCTCTCTCATAAACAGAAATGTGCTGGGGAGTTTATGGTCAGTTTAGCGCAGATCAGAAAGCGGTGATACTTGGGGGGGTATGACGGACGAGTAACAAAACCGCAGATGAGAAAGAATGCCCTAAACTCATATTAATAGCAAGCCCTCCTTACGAGTGGCTGTCATGACAGAGGTATATATAGCCAGGCAGCAGAGCTAGCTTTGCTCATCACTGGGACTTTTAACCAAGAAATGGTCCAGATTAGGGCCATTCTATATAAATGCAAGGAGGGTTTGGGGTGGAGGAAAATCTGATCACATCAGTTATGGGGAGGGTAGGGTGGTGCCTTGAGAGGAGGAATATTCTGATGGAAATGAGGGGACTGAACGGGTTTTCGTCAGCCATGTGTGTTGCTATTTCAAAAGAAGACAGAGAGAGAGAAAAAAAGGCAGCAACTGTTCTATTATTACATAAACGCGGGGGTGGGTGCTGTACTACATGCATCACTCACTAAGATCATATCTAACCTCAGAGATAGCACTGGACTAAGGAGAGGTATGTGGATCCGCTAACAAGCTGCACAACAGAAGCGCAAGTTTCAAACTGCAGGAACATTCTGTAACACCCATGTTCCCCGCTTAGCGATGCATGGGGATATTTACACTCTCTGGGAGTCAAAATTTGAACATAAAGCGGGCAAGCTTTGGCAGGGGGAGGGCAAGAATTAAAAATAATGGGCTGAACATACCCACATTGATGGCTTGTGGAGTTTTTGGAATAAGTGGCGGAGTATTAAGTTTCAGTGAGTTTTGGGGTAGATAGCACTGCATGGGAAGGACAACAGAAGTTGGGCAGTATATTTCAGGCCCTTTCTGGTTGGTGCTCCTTCCCATATGCAATATGATTAGGATGTTTCTGGGTAGAGTATTTTATGTTGCTGTTCCTATGTAGAGTGAAATCCCCCAAACTAATTCCTGAAACTGTCCTGCTTGCAACCTGGTCTTCGGGCATATATTTATGGTCTAGCACCAACCTGCCAGACTATACTTACTTTTATGCAGACTTCTCTCATTTACTGGTATACTTTTTCTTCCTAGAGGGGAAACCATGGTGGACCGCACTCAGGAGGAGGCACTGTATGGGTCAAACAGGATGGATATACTCGCAGACTCACCTATGTGCTGGTAAGAGCTACCCTTTTCTTGGAATATGCATGCATACAAGCAGGAAAGTTTTGGTCTCTAATGGAAGAGCTAAAGATGGTCTCTTGGAATGTCCAAGGAATTAATCATCCAATCTAAAGGAAAAAAATACTGTCATATTTGAATTCTATTAAATGTGATATAGCTCTGTTACAAGAGACCCACCTATTGAGGGCAGAAGCAGCAAAATTAGCGAGGGGATTGGTAGGCAGGGAATTTTACAGTGTATACACAACCAAAACGGGGGGCTCTATTCTAATCAGGAAAGGGAATGTGCTGCATATTGATAATGAAGTCACAGATAAGGAAGGGAGATGGCTTATACTTTTAGGTCGACTGCAGGAGAGACCTATCCTTGTAGTAAATGTGTATGGCCCCAACGTGGATTTTATTTATTTAGTTTTTGATAACCGGGTAAGTGCACTAGATACAAAAGTGACTATTTTCAGGCCCCACCCAGGAGTACAACATCAACAGGAAAAAACAGTGATGATACAGTACAATATAGGAGTACAACATATTAGGGATACAATTAAAATGCATAACAATTTGAACAATTTGAGGTGATGGGAGAAACACTCCGATGTGCTTCATATCAGAAGTGAAAGTAAGTGCATATTAAACTATGGCATTTAAGGATATAGTAAAAATGGATAACAAGTTGAGTAATTGGTATAACCAGGAAACAGTACAGACATTTCACATATCAAAGCACAACAAAGGTAAGTGCACATATAACAGTTGATTATCAATCTAAGCATCAACTCTATTCTACAAAATGGGCTATAACATAAAGAATATGACACCAAAGAGAGAGAAAGTAGGTAGGAAGGTCTGAGGTAGTAAGACCTCGCGAGGAGAAAGTAGGAGGTGGGGATGTGTAAGAAGTGGGGTAGGAAAGGGGTGGTAAGACAAGTAGAAACTATGAGGTATAAGTACTGGAGGAGGACACTGAGACAGTAATAGTGTAGGGATGATTTAGAAGATGCCAAATTTTTCTGGTGGCTGACCCAACTCTTACAAGATCTGGGATCATCGAACCCTATGATTCTGATAGGGGGGACTTCAGTTTGGTGTTAGATCCCATACTAGATAGTACTTTCAGGCACTTGGGGGATCCTTCTCATAAAATGGATAGGAAAGCCCTTCTGTCAAGAACAGGGCCTAGTAGACATTTGACGTCTACAACACCCCACTGCAAGGGACTACACCTTTCATTCAGCACATCACTTGACTTGCAGTCATTTGGACTACTTTTTGGTCATCTCAAAATATGCTCATGAGATAACAGAGACCGCTATTCAATCAATGGTTCTCTCTAACCATTCACCAGTGACAATTAACTTGATTTTGGCTGATACCACTTCTAGATCGCCAAGATGGAGGCTTAACTCCACCCTACTCCAGAAACCGGAGTTTGTGAAGTGGCTCACGACAGAAATCCAGTTTTTTTAAACCAATGCTATGCCGGGAATGGCAGAGGAGACATTGTGGGATACATTCAAGGCCTTTACTCATGGCCGTGTGATTAGTTGTGCCGCACATGAGAAATGCACCAGATGGCAGAAAATTGATCTTCTGTCATTTCAGTTGCGAGAGGTAGAAAAAGTATTGTGCTCCACCCACCAAATCGAAATCAGAGTTCTGCAATCTGAAGGCTCTTCTTAAATATAAGCGTAATACAATATACACACAAAAAGCAGAAAGAGCACTTCTTCCTGCAGCAGCAGTATTGGGAGCAGGGAGAAAAAGCCAGCATATTACTGGCTTATAGATGAAAGAAATACCAGAATGAGGCACTGATCCCCCATATCAGGCTCCCAGATGGAACCCTCTCCTCTAATCCCACTCAAATTATTTCTGCTTTCACAGAATTTTATAAGAAACTCTATACCTCACAAGGGGTATCTCACGTGACAACAGTAAACCAGTTCTTGAATACAGTCCACCTACCCCAAATTACTTCTGAAATGGCCACTCAGTTAGATAACCATATAACAGAGCAAGAAATTAATATGGCCATAATATTCCTGGCTAAAGGGAAAACACCGGGCCCAGATGGGCTACCAGCAGATTTTTACCAAGCTTTCTCAAGCAGTCTAGTTCCAGTTTTGGCATCTCTTTTTCAAGGAGACACTCAAACAGGAGAGTTATCTCTGACCACAAGACAAGCAGTGATCACGGTACTTCCAAAGTCACATAAGGACAAATCACTTTGCTCCAATTATCGACCAATATCACTGCTAAATGCCGACATTAAAATAATGGCAAAGGTGCTGGCCTCCAGAATGGAAGGTGCTCTACTGACTCTCATACATAAATCCCAGGCAGGATTTATGAAAAGCAGACAGGGATCTGACAGTCTTAGGCTGCTAGTTAATGTCTTAAATCAAGCAGCACAGAGTCGAGGCTTGGCTGCTTTAATAGCTATAGATGCAGAGAAAGTCTTTTACTCTGTGGAGTGAAATTTCCTATTTGAAGTAATGGGGGTAATGGGATTGGGGTCCAACTTCGGAACTATAGACAAAACTCTATATGCCTCCCCAGAAGACATTGTCTTATTTATTTATTTATTGGCATCTTGGATAACACCTTTGTCCTAAAAGCTCATTTACAAAGGTTCCGCATCATAAGGCAATAGACAAGGTACGAAGACATTACAAAACAGACAGGGGTATATACAGCAGGCAAGTCCATTATGGTACATACAGATACAGATTCAAGCAAGTACAGTTAAACTACATCAGGTAGGAGAGGTCAACTTTATTGCAACAGTACTAGGAGCATACCTAAGGTGGACAAGCAATTTATAGTGGTAGCTGAGCTTCAGAGCATGCAGGTAGCGCTATGGAGGGTCAGAAGTGGTGGTGACCAAAGGAGGAGGACAGAATAGATGAGAGCAGGGTGAGGGTGGGGGCAGAGACAAGGGGTGACAGAATAAGGTGTTGAGTAGTCATGGGGTGGGATTGGATAGGATCTACCAGGTTACGTCGGGGAGATAGGGCAGGGCTGGGTAATGTGGGGGAGAGAGGGTAAGGAAAGGCTTTTAAAGTGGGGGTGAGATAAGGGGAAACTGGGGGTTTAAAATTTGTGAAGAAAGCAGGAAGGCAGGGGATAAGAGGGGCGTGGGGTAAGTGCTTAGTGGGGTCACACCAGGCAGGGGAGGAAGTGGGGGGGATGGGTGCTATGCAGGACAGATAAGCTATCAATAACAGTAGGATTAGGCACAGGTGATGCAGTTGCAGTTACCAAGAGTGGCTAGGTACTGCAGCAGCTTGGCCTTAAATGGGCATAGTTTTGTTTCCTTAATCAGCTCAGAGTTAAGGGAATTTAGCCAGCAGGGGGCCCTGTATTTGAAGGACCACTGCCCTAGTGAGGTCCGGTGGAATGGGATAGTGAAGGCAGCTTTACGCAACCCCCTAGTTAGTTTGGAGGAAGTGGAGTTTCTTAGCAGTTATCTCACTCCAGGAGGAGCAAGACCTAGGGTGGATTTTTTAGCTAATAGACAGACTTGGTACTGAATTCTGCTATTCAAGTTTAACCAACCAGTGCTTGAGTATAGTTCACAAGTGTGAGTTAAACAGTCCACACCCAGGACTAGTCTGCAGGCTTTGTTTAAGACAATCTTGATTCGCCTAAGCGCTGTATCGGTACCGGCTCCGTAGACTACCAGTTTATTATCTATGATAGAGAGCATGGATCTGTTAACTGCAAGCTTGACGGCACTTTCGGTGAGGCATTGCTTATGCCAGTAGAGCTGACCTAGTCTGGCACTAGCTGCCTTGGCAACATGGTCTATGTGCTGGCTATAGGAGAGACAGCTGCGAAGGTAAACACCAAGGTACTTAACAGTGGTGACCATTTCGAGTGCATCAAACTTGTTACTGTAGATATTGAGGTGATGTGACTTACGACGGTTTTGATGGGAGGCAAACAATATTGTTTTAGACTTAGTGTAGTTGAGCAAGAGCTCACTAATGGTCTCCTGTCCCCTATACTCAAGTTGCATAGAGGAACAAGGCTAGGTTGTCCCCTCTCCCCTCTTCTGTTCCTTACTGCAGTGAAACCACTAGTGACCTACATTAGACAATTGGACAATGTCAAGGGTATACAGATGGGGAAATCCGGTCTCCAAAACAATGCTTTATGTAGATGACCTCCTCCTTACGATCTTCCAGGTGCCTGATTCGCTTCCATAAGTGCTGGATGTTTTATCCACTTTTGGCTCGATTTTGGATCTCAGAGTGAATTTGGAGAAGTCTGAATTTTTACCTATATAAGACTGCTCACAAGATATGGCTAAGGTGGGGGACAAGACCTTAAAACGGTCTCCTCAGGGCATCACATATTTAGGTATGAAAGTCACCCCACAGTGGCAAGATCTGGTAGTCAGTAACCAAAGCCCTGTTCTGTCTGAGCTTTCTCAAGATGTGGACAGATGGAAAAAATTACCTCTCACTCTTCCAGGTAAGATTGATGCCTTTAAGATGATGGCACTTCCAAAGCTGCTTTGCTGTTTGAACAAATCTCCCCCTCATGGTTCCATCCTCCTTCTGGAGAAGGATAGATAAGCACATTGTCTCCTTTATATGGGAGGGGAGAAAGCACAGATTCAGCAAAGAAAAATCCTCAGAGCTCCCCCTTGCAGAGGAGGGTGGAATCTACCATGGTTATGAGCATACCATACAACCCAAGGGGTTAAGCAAGCAATGGGCTGGTTGATGCCACCATCCAACAGCCGACCATTATGGGTGGATGTAAAACAAGCCTTGTAGTGGCCTTGTCCCATTATTCTTGCCTTACTGGACCCACCCCTTGCTCAAATGGGGAACAGTCCTATAGTTAAATTTTCACAGAAAGCGTGGAAACCCTTGATAAAGTATAAGGGTTGGAACTCATATACCCTAGGCAGATTCTAATCCCTGTGGAATAACCCAGGAATTCGCATAGGTGGGCAACGACTACAATGGAAGCAGTGGCAGAGTAACGGGATTCGGACAGTGGATGACCTGGCTGACAACCAGCATTCAATTCCAAAATCTCTCCCACAGCTGAGAGAAGAATTTGATCTCCCGCACTCAGATCACTGGCATTACCTGCAACTTAGGCATGCACAAAAGGGTAGGTTGGGTCCAAATTACTCCTTACCTTCATTGGAATTACTCAGTACAGCAGAGGACCTATTGAACACCTCAAAGAAAGAGTCACTACACATATAAAGCAATACAAGAATAACATTGGCCATCATGGAAAGTTCAGCATATTAAATGGAATCAGGACCTCTCAACTCAAATCACTATTTCACAATGGGAAAAATGTTGGAGAAAGGCACAAATGCTAACTCCTGACCCCATTTTTCAATTGATACAAAAAAAAAAAAATTCCTGGGACGCTGGCAATGAACCCCAGACAAGATAAGGCGCATGGGGCTGCAAGTTCCAAACGTTTGCTGGAGATGCCAATAAGCACCGGGAGATACTGCACACAAACTAGGGTCCTGCCATGGGATTAGCGCGTTTCGGAATGACATCATTAAATTAACTAGAGAAAGTAGTTGGTATACAAATTCCAGATCCCCCAGATGTATGGATATTGGAAGTTCCCTATGATGGCGGAGGAAATAAAAATCTTTTGCAAGTCCATCATCTAGCTATGGAAGCAAAAAGACAAATACTTAGGAGGTGGAGACAAGCGGACCCTCCCTTGCTCCGGGAATGGTACACAGGAGTGGTAAAGCTGATGTCATATCTTAGGATTCTGTACAATGCCCAGGGATGAGGGTCCATATTTGGAGAAACGTGGGGCCCTTGGACTTTACACATGCTTTCCCCCTCAAATAGACTTAACTGACAGACATGTGCTTCTTAACCATTAGAAGATGAAACCATAACAGGAAGCATGGTTCTACTGCTATTTTAAAGTTCAGAGGGTAGGGTGGTAGGTATACTAGACTTGTCTCATAGAGTACACAAGTATTCCAAATACCAAGGGCATCAATTTGATCAGAATAGTGTGGCAGCCAGATTAGGTAGTGACAGCTAATAAGGCGGTATCAGGGTATTGGAGGAGCAGTTTTAGGAATGGCTCAAACAAAGCTGACTGCATGAAGCATGCTTTTCCACTAAATAGAGATGTTACAAATCACTCATAACAAAAGGTTTAAAGCAGGAGATTCTTATGTGGTGGGCTCTACCAAGAAACTGATAGCATATGAAGAACAATTAAACAGATATAGATTAGGTTTTATATAAGTGCATATCCTAGATTTGGATATTTTAGTCTTGTTTGTGTTCCTTTCTTACTAGCACACTGTAAATAAAATGAGTTGTTAGTAAGGTCTTGTTAGGGAACCTCCAGGTGTTATACCTGTTATCCTAAAGTGGACTTGTGGAAATGTTAGTGTATACCTTGTAAAGATGTGCAACTGTTCTTTTTAAGCTTTCAGTTACACAGGTAACATTTGTCAAGTATGTTTTAGCAATGTATCTCCATGGGGATATCCCTGGCCAGGATGTTTTTTGTAGGAATATGCTGTTAATGTATACTTAAGCAATAAGGCACGACAGGGTGTGGTATATCATGGGTTATCGTCATGCCTCAGGTGGTTGGGCATGAGACCGTAGGCCGAGTGTGTCCAACCGTCCGAGAAGTGATGATATCCCATGATATACCACACCCTGGAGTGACTTACTGCTATTATGAACTGGCTTAAAAGTTTTAGTAGTATAAAATACAAAAAAAATGTTTAAAATATTTTTTAAATGATTTTTAGAGTGGTGAAGGAGTATGTTTTCAGAAAAAAGTTCCTATAATTCTCTGGGCAGCAGGTGGCGCTGTTGTAAGTAAAGATGGTTGAAGAGGTGCTGCTCTGAACTCTCACCTTCCAGCAGTGTGTGCTCCTTACATTTAACCTGGTCATGCTGTGTGCTCCGAGGCTGTGTGAAGATGGACTCTATTTATTTATTTATGTGAAACTCTGATCTGGTGGCAGTGGGAGGGAGCAACTAAACAGGTGCGCATACATACATATCGTGTGGACAGTTGTTTTTTTTTTGTGTGCTTTGCAGGGAGTTGCTCGAGGCGTGCCTGACGCCACACTGAATGTGTTTTCTGCTTTGCGGTATTTGTTGTGGTGGGCTGTGTGAGGAGGAATGAGCGACAGTTGTTTTTAAACAGATGCTCCGTGATGCTCGTGTTGGGGAATGCCGTCTGTTTTTCCAGAAGCAGTGGGCACAGTTACGTGAGGTAAAGCGGGGAAATGCAGCTGTCGGAGGAATTTCTGTGTGCGAGGAGGCTGGTAGGCGGAGGCTTTTTGAAGCCGTGATGATGTAGCCCGATATCATCACGGCTTCAAAAGAGCTCTCAGCCAATCAGATTTGTCTATTTACGATCGCCAGTTCATAAATATGTATATATAGCCTTGACACATGGCCATAGTTGGAGTAGTACTGTTATGTAACTAAAAGGCATACGTATAGGATTGTTGTTGGAAAAACAGAAATCAATAAAATCTTTATATATAAAAAATAAATACAACAAAACCCTACCAATCACATCCCAACTCACACAAAACGAAAATATTAATAAATTTTCACAAGAAATAAAAAAGGAGGAAGTGGAAGAGAGAACAGAGTCCTGCATAAGTCACAGTAATCTGACTTCATTATAACCAGTCTGTGAAGGGTCATACTATACCTGCTGCCATCAGGTGAAGCAGACACCTCAGGAAAAGTCAAGCTTTTGTTTTTGAAGTCATACTGAAGGAAAGTCTTTGTCCTCAATAAATCCTGCTTTTCAGCATCCAAGTTCCAAACAGCGCTCCACAGTGCCCAGCCAGCACCATACATAGAAAGAGAGGGGAAATAGTTGCAGGATGCAGCACAACTGTCACCCAGGCCGCCGGCCCAGTCATTTCCCAAACAGTCTCACATAGGCAGGAAAAGCTTGTTACTTCAGCTTCTCTTTCACCAAGAGCCAAAAGAGATAAGGAACCTCAGCAAGAACAGGGATCCACTAATTTCCTGTAAATCCTAACATCAGACCAGGACTCACAGCACGGATTTTTCCTGACTCCTCTCTCACTGAAAGTCATGGACAGGCAAGAATGTAGCAGACCCCTGGATTCATAGAATTACTGGCAACGGAGTCGGACTCTCATAACCAGCCAATATTCCTGAGGTAGATAAAAACAGAGCCCTTACCATGATGTACCGGCACATGAGCTCTTCAGTGCCACAGGCTCCAAAGTTGCACACCCACTACTCTCTCTAATCCCTGGAGCCGCCGCCCGAGACCGCAAGCCCGGCCACAAGGCCTGAAGAGGTAAGGCTGCTAAAAAACCAACTAGAAACTGAGCGCTTCCTCCGGCTACGCTCCAACTGGACAATTCCCTCTCTCAGTCTGTTTGCCGCCTGGTGCTTTTTTAAACTGCTTGCTGCTTGAATCTGTACCTAAGAGACCTGTAATTACTTCTGAAAAAGCAGAAATTGTTTAATCTGTTGCATTTTACAGCCGATTACTGTGTTAAGTGATTACAGTCCTTTCCTGAATATCTGACTTGCTGTAAGCCCCTCTGGTGCCTCTCCCTTTGTCTTGCTAAAATCTCCTGCTGTGACTGTCTGCCACTCAGCCCTCAGCCAGCGCTTATATCCCTCTGTTTTCTCTCTCTCCTGCAGCTGCCTCTCCGCCCCTGGCCAGGGCACACAGCTCCACTGGTTCTTCTGGACCCGGCCCCCGGACAGACGGCATCCCTGGAGCCGCAGCCTGAGACCGCTAGCCCGGCCACAAGGCCTGAAGAGGTACGGCTGCTAAACAACCAATTGGAAACCAAGCGCTTCCTCCGGCTGCGCTCCAATTGGACAATTTACGCTCTCAGTTTGTTTGCCGCCTGGTGCTTTTTTAAACTGCTTGCTGCTTGAATCTGTACCTAAGAGACCTGTAATTACTGCTGAAAAAGCAGAAATTGTTTAATCTATTGCATTTTACAGCCAATTACTGTGTTAAGTGATTACAGTCCTTTCCTGAATATCTGACTTGCTGTAAGCCCCTCTGGTGCCTCTCCCTTTGTCTTGCTAAAATCTCCTGCTGCGACTGTCTGCCACTCAGCCCTCAGCCAGCGCTTACATCCCTCTGTTTTCTTTCTCTCTCTCCTGCAGCTGTCTCTCCGGCCCTGACCAGGGCGCACAGCTCCGCCGGTTCTTCTGGACCCGGCATCCCTGGAGCCACCGCCCGAGACCGCTGGCCGCCACAAGGCCTGAAGAGATACTGCTGCTGCCCCGCCGCACTATGCGCCGCTCCCCACCCGCCCCACCCTATCGCGACTATTTAATTTATAGCTGCAGCAAGTCACATGAGCAGAAATTTACTAACAGTCTACTTCTCCAATGGCTCCTTATATTCTCTCGCCACTAGAGGGACACAGTAACCTATTTATCTCCTGCCACTATGCCTTCCTATCGCATGTGCTTGCCTTACCCACAGCACCTAATCTTGGTGATATGGATTAGCGCTTTCCTAGGGATGACAGGGACGCCTGCTTCTCTGGCCACATACCCAGTTACTCACCCAGCAGCAACCACAGTAAACAGCATAGGAATAATACCATACACCCTGACTCTCTGCCTCGCTAAATACCCACACTACCCCTCCCGACTGTGTGCTCCCTCACTTGCCTGCCTGATCTACTGATCACGCTGCTAAACATATCTACAACCACGCCCTGCAATGTACAACTACCTGGACGCCATGCTCGATGCATCTCAGCAACCTATTACCGCAAAGCTAGATTCCTCACTCTCCTGCTCCTCCTCCTGCTAGTAGGTGATGTCCACCCCAACCCTGGACCCCCTCCAACTTACTCTCCTACCACCCCTCACGCACCCTCCACTCCCCTAGCCCTCCCGGACGGCTTAAAAATTATCTACTTAAATGCCCGCAGCCTTACCAACAAGCTGCCCTTACTGCAGGTCATGGTCCTCGAGTATAAACCTGATGTCATCATCATCTCTGAAACTTGGCTCTCGGGCCATATCATGGACCAAGAAGTCCTTATTCCTGGATTCACTACAACTAGGATGGACAGACAAGGAAGAGGTGGTGGGGTGGTGATCTATGTCTCTACCTCCCTACAGCACACAGTCGTGTTGAAAGTCACATCTCCTTCCTCCCATGAAGTTATCCGCCTCAGCCTGAAGCTGTCATACTCCTGCCCTCTATTTGTCGCAGGAATATACTGCCGCCCGGGCCAGCCCTCCTCCGAAGTCACTGACTTGATCAAGAAAATAACGGCCCTTGCCCACTCTGGTGAGATGTACATACTGGGCGACCCTAACATAAATTGGTTCTCTAACACTCTTGCCAAAACTCGCTCTAACATCGAGTCACTAAACCTGACTCAACTAATACACAAACCTACTCGTCTGAACCACAGAATGAATAACCATTTCCTCCTGGATCTAGTCCTCATGTCTCATCCTCACAGAGTCAAGGCTGCTGACCTCCTACCTGATGCATTAAGTGACCATCATCCAGTATACATGGTCCGCAAAATACACAGGCAAAAAGTACCCCACAAAATCCTCTTAACACGCACCTACTCCTCCCTGGACACTCTACCTCTGCACCGTGACCTCACCAACACTGACTGGTCCCCCCTTGCCGTCTGCACTTCTATCGACGTGGCTCTCCAACTGTTCTGTGATCAGTTCCTCCACGTTTGGAACCAACACACACTGCTGCGTAAAATCAGAGTCCGGGGGAACCACCTGCCCTGGGTTACCCCTGAGCTCCTGTCCTGTCAAAGAGCCCGGGATGCTGCTTGGTGTAAGCACAAGGTATCAAACTGCCCCAGGGACCTCCAACGATACAAGGAGCTTCGAAATAAGTGCACCAAAGCTATCCAGCTGGCGAAATTTGAACACTACCAGGCTAACTTCCATGCCAACACAAACAATCCTTCCAAATTCTGGAAAGTTGTCCAGTCCCTCTTTTCCCCTTCCACCACGCCTCCCACTCCTACCATTAAGCAAAATCTCACTGACATCTCTGATCCTTTGGCAGTCGCTGACTGCTTTAACTCCCATTTCACGTCCTGCGCTGCAATGCTCCAAACAGCCCCCGATGCACCTTCACTCCTCCACAGGCCCACCCCCTCCCCCTGCTTCCCCCTCCTCTACCCCTCCAGCTCCCCCTCCTCCTCCACCCCTTCTCCATCATCCACATCTCCCCTGCTGCTGCATTCCAAGCCATTCAGTCGATCAACCCTACTAAAGGCTCCTCTTCTGACGGCCTGGACCCAAAGCTCCTCTCTCTGTCGGCTTCCACCATAGCCTATCCTATATCCATTTTGCTCAACCGTTCCTTTGTCTCCTCCACTGTCCCTGCAGCTTGGAAACACACTATAGCTCTTCCATTCCCCAAAGGGAAAGATCCCTCCTCCCCTAGTAACAACCATCCTATCACTCTCCTTCCCACTCTGGCTAAGCTCCAGGAGCATATAGTACTTGAACAACTCTCCTCCTACATTACTGACTCCTCCTTTCTCACTCCATTCTAAGCCGGCTTTAGAAAACACCACTCCACTGCCACCTCAGTCTTACGTCTGACTTACACTATAGCCTCAGGCATGGACAAAGGCCATATAACCTCAGCTATTTTTATTGACCTGGCCAAGGCCTTTGACACAGTCTCCCACCCTATACTCCTATCCTGCCTCAGGACCGCTGGTCTCTCCCCTAATGCCACTGAATGTTTCAAATCCAATTTGTCGGGTAGAACTCAATCTCTTCACATAGCAGATGCCATCTCCTCTCCCCTCCCAATTACCATGGGAGTTCCCCAAGGATCGGTACTTGGACCACTCCTTTTTTCAGTCTTCCTCAACGACACTCCCTCACATCTGTTTATCCTCTGACATGCACATGTCTGCAGATGACACTGTGCTGTTCACAACTGGCAATTTGGTCCCTGATGTCACTGCCAGGCTTCAGCTAGATTTTGAAAAGATACAACGCTGGCTAAGCAAGCACCACCTCTTCCTAAACTCAAAGAAAACAGTCTCCATGACGTTCGGTACTAGGCAGAGGTTGGCAAGGCTCCCTTCCTTACCCACCTTTTCACCTTATATGGGACTGTTTTAGAGGACACCGCTTCCTTCTGCTACCTAGGAGTTTGGCTCGATAGGAACCTAAGCATCTCCGCACACATCAATGCTATCCTAAAGAAACTCCGGCCTAAGATAGGGGCCCTCTATCATAGCAAGGATAGTATCCCACATCTGGCCAGGTGGGAACTGGTACATAAAATGATACTGCCAACCTTATATATATATATATATATATATATATATGGCGCTGCCCCTCAATCTTCCTTAACCAGGCTCGAACCTCTTTACAACTCCTTCTGCCAGTTTGCCCTAGATGCCCTTGCTCTAACACGTCACTGCACCCTTTACCGCTCCCTAAATTTTCGTTCACTTGTTGACAGAAGAACACTGCACGTGGCAAAGTTTACCTCTATATTCTCGCTAGGCTCGATCCCATTGTACCTAGCCACCTCTTTATCTGCCACTCACCCATCCAAATACACCCTCCGTTCTGAGGACACCCACTCGCTAAATATACCTTACAGAAATACTACATCCAGCCAATTGGCATTCTCCTATCGCCTACCAAAGTTCTGGAACCAACTACCAACCCAAATCCACCACTCCTCTTCTGCTTACTCCCGCTCTTCATCCCCAGCAAACTAACTAGTAACGAACTGCAATTGCACCTAGCCCTGTGGGGCCCTGTCAAATCTGCTGGTCTACACCTCCCCCTACCTCCAGCTGGGCAATATATGCCTATCCCAAACCTCCTCATGCAGCCTGCTCTTTCTCCAACGTAGTGCTTTCTCTCATCTCTTCTTCCCACCCCCGGCTACCCTCTACTATCCCCCGTCAGCCACTGTCAAATGTTTACTAGTCTAGAAATGTTGTTAGCCATTGTCTTGGATGTAACTGTTCTGTTTCTTATATATCTACATATATATATATATATATATATATATATATATATATTGTTAATCTAGTTGCTTATGTATGTATCATGTTATATTACTCATTGTCCCACTCCCTTTCCCCCAGGACACACCGTGAGATGAGCTTCTTGCTCAGTGTAACCTTCCTGGTGAAACATTTCAATAAACAAATAAAATAAATAAATACAAATCCCTCATACACCGCCATTCAAGGCATGGGAGTGCAACTCCATCCACAGAGGTTCCAGCAGAATACAAATGCAGGTGCACGGAAAGTCAATTCAAAAATGGTTGGTGAGACATTTCAGGTACCCAAGGGACTGTATTTCAATATAATGACCTTTTCTAGTAATAATGCAAAAAGTCTGCCACTCGTGAGTTCACAGAAGTCAAAACTTGCAGATAAATATAAATGTGATATTTTTCAGTCAGTCCACGACATATCCCATATTTATTTGTTTAAAGGATATGTAAGAGCATACTGAGCTGGTACCAGCTTGTTTCCAATGCACCCTGGGGGAAGGGAAGCAATACAAAGCAAATCATGATGGCAGTAGCTACAGTAGGACATAACAAAGGATTGTAATAAAATCAAATACCTGCATAATACGCAATAGGTGTTGCACACGGAAGACATGGAAGACAACAGTGGTAATAAGAAGGTAGGGCAGAATTATGTTTCTGACTCCCAACTTTTTAGTTCTCTCTGATGAAAATGAACATGGCCCTTCACTACTGATATAAATTTGCCTTCAGATTTAACAGCCCCAAGCACATAAGATGACTTGTATACACAGATTATCTGTATACACTATGTACTGCAACATATAGCATATGGCTATATCCGATGCTGCAAGGGAATTTTAATTCAGTAAATAGATTTTTCCACTTATATTGCTGCAAGCTAAATATAGTAAATACAATGCTGTGTGGAAATATCAAAAGAAGTAAAATATATAGTAAGATATATACAGAAGTATGCAGACTGATGGTTCATTTTCACTCTCATCAGTGGAAACAATAATTCCCATTTGGTCTGTACTCAGTTGATGGCATGTACAATATTGATACACTTGGAAAAACATTACCTTTTTGAGCTATACAATTAGCCTGGATACAGTCAATATTTACAGCAGTATTCTTATTCTGTTACAAAGTTGTTGTGTATTGAACTAAACAGATTAAAACTAATGCCATATTGTAACCTCTACTGTAAGGCGATAGTTGGTTTCTTTCTTTTCATAAACAGACTATTTTTACAAGGCCTTCTTATGATTTTAAAATATATTACTCTATGGCAGAATTGTCCTTTTATTATGGTTAATTGCTACACTGATGTCTCTGTATGTTGTTATTTATTTTCAGTGTTTGACAGAAAAAAATACTCACTGCAGTAATCTTCTTTCTTCCAAGGGGTCCTTCAGCATCAGTAACTTTAGAAATTAGCTGGATAGGTGCAACTGCCCCGGAGGAGTGCCTTTAAGAGAAATTTAAATGAGCTTAGGGCCATAGCCAATCAGAAAACAGAAAGGGTAGTGAGCCGAGTGAGAGCTGCTGAAGGCTTCAGAATTTTTTCCAAGGAAAAACGAGGGCACCTGCCCCAAAAATGAATTGATAGGATTTAAAAAACATGCACATATCCACAACAGTGGAAACAGAAACAACAACTACACAAGTTAAAAACTCATCAATAAGAAACCCCAAATTTGGTAAGAGATGTGATAAAGAGCCCTTTCCCGACAGGTGAACTGGGGAGAAAGGGTTGGAGCTTACGGATACTAAAGGACCCCTTGGAAGAAAGATTACTGCGGTGAGTAATTTTTTCTTCTTACCCCAGGAGTCCTTTAGCATCAGTAACTTTAGCAGACTACCAAACAGTACCAAGTGGGAGGTGGACAGAGAACCTACTAGGAAAGAGGCTCTGCAGAACCTCCCTGCCAAATCTGGCATCAGATCTGGTCTGCACATCCAAACTGCAGTGATTCACAAAGGTGCATACGGATTTCCATGTAGCTGCTTTTCAGACATCCAGTAGAGGAATATTCACTGCTGCTGCAAGCGAGGCTGCCGTGACCCTGGTGAAGTGGACCCTGAGCCCCTCTGGAGGTTGGTGACCAGCTTTTTCATAGCAGAATCTAATACTAGAGACCTACCCCTAATGAAGACCGATTAGTTGGTCGAAGTGCAGGGGAGTGTTTTCTCGGACACGGGAGAGCGGTCATCATTTATGTGATCGAAGAAACGCTGTTATAAGTCGCTATATTTGTTTTGTAGCACTGGAAATAAAAATAGCTTTTTAATTGCAAATGCAGCATTTTTTCGTCGTTATTTTGAAGTGGAGTGCACAGCTTATTTTTGGTTTGGTTTCTTTTATGACAGGAGCAAATGCTTTGAGCTAGAAAGATTTCTCTGAGTTCCAAAAGAAATATGATTAACTGTGTCTCTTAGAGAGTCTAGGTGCCACTTACTGAGGCACCGTCCAGATGCACTTCCCACCACAGGGGGAAGGCGTATGTGAAACTGCTCTGTCAGAGTTTTCAGATTTGAAATTGTTGCTTTCTGAGACCAGCAAGCTACAAGGAGGCTTGCGGGTGATGCCTCCTGTATCTTAACCTTGGGACCACTGCAGGCACTGAAGCCATGTGTCCAAATAACCTAAGGAAATGTCAAAGTTTCATGATTTGCTCAGGACTGCATCATATACTGAACCAGTGAGGGTTAATGATTCAAACCCAGTCAAGCGCTTGCTGGCTGGTCTCGCTGTCCCTGGATGAAGAAAATTGCCAATGAAGAACATCTTGAATTCTTGTCTGTGGAAGGAAGGCATATCCTTCCTGGATGCTGGGAGGGTTCCAGGTGAGACTTTGTTTAGATTTACCCAGGAACCCACAGCCTGCAGATAGAGCCCTGTAAGGGGAAAAAGGGGACTCCTTGACCTAACAAGGAGACTTTGGTAGGCTAATTGGCAACTTAGGTGTAGCTAGAGATGCCCAGATTCCTGAGGCATGCCGCTACCACTGCCCAGCACTTTGTAAAAACTCTTGGGGTTGAGGAAGGTTGAAGGGCTGCAGTGAGCCTGCCCTTGTGTGTGGCCTCATTAAAGGTATATGGAAAAAAAGGGGGCCCTTTTTGTACAAGGAAGGCTAGCCCGTCTCCCTACAGAAGGGCTGTATGAATAGTAACAGAGTGACCATCTTGAATTAAGTTCCAACAGCAAGATGGGAAGCAACTCCCCAGTTGTCTCTTGTGTCAGAAATTACGTGGAATAGAGGCCCTTTCTTCTTTTCATGGCCAGGGGCCCTCTCCACCATTTGCAAAGCTCCGACAGAAATGGCTGTGTTGGGGAAGAGGCTTAGACACCTGGGTATGCATGAGGTCTGCCCACACTAACATCAGGCTTTAGACTGCGAAAACACCCTTGCACTGAGAGAAGGCTGGGAAAAAAACTCTGCCCCAATGCCCTTGGGAGGAAGTTCCGTGGGGCAGGAGGCCTTGTTTGAGATGTTCAGGAATCGAACAGTATGTTTTGATCCCCAGGAAAATCCATGGCTTTAAACTGGGAGTCTAAGGGTAGACCA
Source organism: Neoceratodus forsteri (assembly GCA_016271365.2). Lineage (NCBI taxonomy): Eukaryota > Metazoa > Chordata > Ceratodontiformes > Ceratodontidae > Neoceratodus > Neoceratodus forsteri. The sequence goes on from CM028132.1 coordinate 751,861,536, forward strand.
GTAGTTCTAGGCTAGACAAAGCGTCTCAGAGAGATGGCATAGGCCGTGACTCTGGAGGCGGCATTCTTGCTGTAGTCCTGTGGAATTGGTATTACATAGCTTCCGGAGAAGGCTAGCCATATCCTCCGGCTCCTGCACCAAGACCCAGGACAGAGTTCTGCAGTGCCCCCCTTTTTTTTTTATTTGGCTGAAAAGCCAAGTAGGTAAAAAGTTTAACAAGCATCTGCAGGTAACTAAGAAATCTATTTTCTGGAGTCCTTATCTGGGGTGTAAGAAGGAAAAGGAGACCCCAGCTTTCTCGCAAGCTGCCTGATGCACTATACTCACATGGCTGGGATGTGCAGTCAGGCACTCAATATTGTTAAACAACTGATATATTTATGCATTTATTTATTAAAATTTCCAGACCACTTGTAAACCTCTGCCATAGAAGTGGGGGTTTGAAGCAGTTTTGTGTTATTGTATTTACATTTTTCATTAAGACAGGGCTTTTTAGAATGTGGAACCTTTCCTCTACGATCTTTTCTTATCCTTATCCTCACTTTGGAAGGACTCCTAAGATGGGAGGTCCAGGGTGCCAGTATGTTTTGTATTGACGAAGACATGGAGGGGGAACCTCCTTGGATACACAGGGTGCTAGACCCTCCACATCATAAAAATTCTCATATCTTCTGCATCACCCTCACAGTCTCAGGGGCAAGAACTGTGGAAGAGTGATAGCAGCCCCTGTAAGCAGGGGCAGAATAAATTATCTACCATCCACTGTATCATCCTCTCAGTCACTGGGGCTAGAACTGTGGAAGAGTGTTAACAGCTTCTGTAGGCAGGGGCATCATAAAATTATTTATCATCAACTGTATCACCCTCAGAATCTATGGGAAAGAGAACTGTGGAAGAGTGTTTGCCAGCCCCAGTACAGAAAGGACCTATTTTTTTTGTAGAGTCTGAAACAGTTGCCATGCTTTTTCCATATTTTGCACAGATGGAGTACTGCGCAGTTTTTCTGTATGCTTTAAACTGCCTGTTGCCTCGCTACTGGCTTTCCCAGGAGCAACAGGAGCATTTATGTCTAACACAGTTTCTTTTTAACCACTTCATTAGTGCCTTGATCAAGCTTTCTTCCTTCATCACTTCTATTATTTTTTAAATTGTGAGGAACTTCGTAATTTGGAAGCTTTAATTTTTGGCTGGGATCTGGAGGGTTCCTCAACATCTCCTTATATTTTAGTACTTTTGAATGGCCCCTAGTCAGAAGCCTTTGATATGTCCTCAGCCATAATAATCAAAGGTTTGTCTGCTATGTTTTGCCCAATTTAAGCAAGCAAACCAGTCCTGGACCTTACAAACTGAGTGCAGGTTTCTGTGAAATGCCACCGGACAGTCCTACCCCAGTTAATTAGCTCTGTCTGTAGCCAGTGCCTTTTTTTTGTGTGTGTGTGGTTGTAGATCTGGAATCTATACCAGTGCCAATCTTAACAGAAAACCCAGCAATACTTGTCAACTGCCACATGTAGCTGCTGGACCCTTACAGACAGTCCTGCGACAGATGGTTCCTAGGTCCAATTCCTTTATGTATAAACATAATGTATAGAAGGGTTTCTCTTAATTTGCCAATCCTGAGAGAAACCCCCAGACACTGTTAATATTTGAATTCCATTGTGGTGCCTCGCAGTAAAACCCACGAGGTCTGAGGTAAAAAACAAGGCAACTGTGACTAATTCGACGGTTCCCATAAGAATTTTGTAAGAAAAGACAGGAACCATCGAAATTAAGCACCCACAATAAATTTAACATTCAAAATGAACAGTCGCGGTAAAAATTAAGTCAAAATAGCGTGGGTGCGCTAAAAATAAAAAATTAGCGCAGCGCTAACGAATCTGTAATAATTTCACTCAGCACACTTTTAAAACAGAAACATGAGGAAAACTTTACCAAGATAAGCACTAGGAGGCTATCAACAAGGAAAGTTGAGAGACACCTCGGCAATGTTGCTCAGTCCAGCAGAGAAAAAATTCTGAAGTCTTCAGCAGCTCTCACTCAGCTCACTACCCTTCCTGTTTTCTGACTGGCTATGGCCCTAAGCTCATTTAAATTTTTCTTAAAGGCACACCTCTGGGGCAGTTGCACCTATCCAGCTAACTGCTAAAGTTACTAATGCTAAAGGACTCCTGGGGTAAGAAACTGCATTACCTAATTTATTTTTTAAGTGCACTTTTTATATAAACTTGGCCAGTCCATTGGCACAACAGTAGTGCTACCACTTGTGACACTGGAAGCCTGGGTTTGGGAATGCACCTGGGTTGTCTGGAGCCAGCTCCTGGGGAGGAGGATCGAGGCATCCCAGAGATACTCTCCTCCTCCACGGGGCTGGGCTCTATGGCCACCTGCATGACCGTAGGTGGTAGTGCACATGAAATGGTATGGCAGTGGTGAAGGGACATCTGAGAGCATCACACTCCACATGCTTGCATGAGCTTGTGATGCCAATGAGTCAGCACCCCACGAAACAGAAAGGAAACAACCTTGGGTAGTGCACCATGATGGACCCAAACACTGCAGACCCCTTACCAATTGCAGGGTGTTCTCCCGGGCAACACCAGATCTGTTCCATTGGCCAGTTTGAGGGGATCCGCTGAGCTCTACCATAGGGGGCAAGTTGTAGAGGAACATGCCTGAGACTGAAAGCAAGCCCCTGAGGAGCCATGTGATGAAGCTAAGAGGCCGGGCTGGAGCCAAAGCCTGCACCAGAGAGAAACAGTGTTAACAAACAAAAAAAAAATTTATCTACAGCTGTATAACCCTCAATGGTTTTTATGTAGCTGCAATGTAATAATACTACTACTATTATAAATCTAGGGAGTACTTCTGACCAGGAGGAGAACTCCTTTTTCCTGTACATTAGACACTTCTATTCTATAAAGGGTGTTTCATACACAGGTACCCCGAAAACAGGCTCATTCTTCAGAGTTATTTTTTAATACATTATCAGAACTAATCACCTTTGGTTCGCAGTTCTTATATCTTAAAGAGGCTGTGTTAGCTTTTAGCTGATTTTTTAGTTCCCTGTCAAAATGATTGTTTTTGCCATATCATAACATAGTTTCCCCATATAAAATGCCAGCTGTACTTAAAAGTATAATTTAGCCTTTGGTTTACCTTATTTTCATCTTTTCCCTGACCCAACTAAACCCCATCAGACTGCTCCTTAGGCGCGTGCATGTCGAACATGGTGCCATAGCACCCATAAACTCGGGTATTTTATGACAGTGGCCAGTGTCCTGAGTGCCAGGAAGAAGCCTGATTATAAAAACGAGTGCTGTAACATAAATAATTTTATGTGTAAAATGTAAAGCCATGGCTATAAGCATGCACATAAGCTACTTTCTGGCACTCAGGGCACTGGCCACTATTGTAAAATGTCTTTGAAATTCAGTGCTTAAAAAGTCAAACTCAGCAAAGCCTGAGTTTAGGGGCGCTTCTGAGACATGTTCAGGGTATGAAATTCGTGAAAAAAAGTACATGCCCACTTGGGCATGTAAGAAGAAAATGTACATGCCAAACAAACTATTTACATGCCGCCCCTTAGTTTGCATAATTTTACACGTCATCTTCACTGGACCAAGCACTTTCCTTTTCATCACCACCACTAGGGCTGGCAGAAGCAGCATGCACGGACAGTGTTCTGGAGCCATAAGCTTTGGTAGTGGGCCTTCTTTTGCCATTTTTCCACCACAGTGATATGGCACCTTCAGAGTTATAGTCACTAAGTTGGGGTCCATTCAGAGATATAGACATTACGTCGTGTAGGGTGTCTGGGCGTAATCCAACCCTCCAGTCATTTTTTATTCTTCCCATCAGAGAGAAGCCTCATTCTGCAGCAGCAGTGTGAACAGGAATCAGGAGAATGATTCTGACAATGGCCAGCACATTTCGAAGTTGTTGATCCTGCACATCTGCAAGAATCACTTTCTGCCACAATTTCAGAGACTTACAATTTTCAACAGACAGCAAGTGGAGTACGTGCTTTTTTTAGTCTAGCCACTCTAGCAGTACCAAAGTAACATCAACTCCATGAGACTCTAGGACCACTTTATAGTGATCAACAATTGTTTGAATTGCTTGATCGCCATATGTTTGAAGTGCCTCTGTGGATGTTGGCCAGGACTGAAAACTTAAAGCTCTTGCAGCTAGTAGCACTTTATTGGTCGTGAAGGACTGAAAGCGACTCAATGTGCTGTGACGTTTTCTGAAGAATTTTTGATCTCTGAAATTGTGGTTTACAATGTCTGAAGGAGAACCTGATCTGTGCCTGCTAGTTTCACTAGTTAAGTCAACACTGTTGTATTGAGTTAGGTTCTCATTTACAGATGTAAGTGTTATCGCGGTGAAGAGTCTCTTGATTTGAGAGACCATTTAGTTTTGAATTGTGCTTTCTACTCTGCTGTGAACTTTTCAACAGTGGCATCCTCTTGCTGAAAGCACAGACTAAGAGCAGATAAGTAACCAAAAACACTTTCAGAAAGTTCATGTATATAACACATTTTAAAGTCTTAAGCATTTTAAGTATTCCTAGTGCTTTTGGCCATGATCCTGCTTGTTTGTCAGTGACACATGTTCAGGTGAGGCACTAATGCAGCCCAGTTCCTTTCAAGGGCAGAAATGGCCCGTTCTCTGTGTGCAAACCACCTAGTGCCACCAGTGTTAACTGGTTTGACCATTAATATTTAAAAGGGATCCTGTTTCCTGTAGGCCTTTCCAACTTTTGGTGACCTGTGGTAAAGCGAGTAATTGTTCAGCAGAAGTTGTTCTAATGACTTGTAAAAGGGACAGTCTCTGAACGAATCCTTTACAGCAAGCTCTAAACGATGTGCACAGCAGTGTATGTCAATGAGGTGTAGGCACTGGAAATCTTGCTTTATTTGACTAAGGACACCTGAAGTGTAGTAGTAGTAAGTAAAAAATTTTATTTTTATACAGGAATAATACATGTCATTTGGATACAATAATCCAGTTTTCAAGACAGTCCTGTGCAAGTTTTCCAAGTTTCACATAATCACACCAATTTCAAACAATCAATACAAATTATAAAAACACAAAATCACAAAAAACACACACAATTGGACAATATAACAAAGTTAAATCAAACACATTCACATGAATATACATAATACATCTTTAACCCCTTAAGAAATTTTTTTTCAATTTTCTCTAATCGCAATGAAGGAGGGAGTATATTCCAACACATTGATGCTTGTGATGCCAATGTTCTGTCCCCAAATTTATTCTTATGCTTATCTGGATCTATTCTATTTTGATACAAAGCCCCAACTGAATGTTTCCTGAGAGCAAAATCTTTATCTGCCAATATTTTTGATATATTATGATTCAAATGAATTGTCCTATATTTGTATATAAATAAGGACCAACTATACCTGTATTCTAAGTCAAGAGGTAACCAATTTAACTTAGTCAACAGTTCACAGTGATGAGTCCTAAAACTACAATGTAAGACATATCTTGCCACCCTATACTGTAATTTATCCAATTTAGTCAAAAGTTGTTTAAATGCAGTCCTATAAATAACCTCTCCACATTTTATTACTGGAAGTATGAGCTGTTCAGCAATCAGTTTCCTATCTTGCAGTTTTAAGGACTTAGCAGCACCCCATACGTCGAATGGGAAGAACACCCCTCCCCCCTCAGCTAGTGGTCAAACAGGAATTCAGCATGTTTGCCGTTCATTTGCATCACCAGGTAAGAAAAAGGTTTGTCTCCCCATCGGCGCTTACAGTGTGTAAACTTCACCCAACAACTAACACACCAAAATCTGGCCAATGGAAAATCATGTACACAAATGCTCACAGCCTGGGAAATAAGATCCCAGACCTGCAGGCAATAATGTCAGAGGCTAAACTGGACATAGTAGCAATTAGTGAGGCGTGTTTACCAGTAACCACTTAGAGACTTCAGTACCTGGCTATGTATTGTTCAGAAGGGCCGGTGCAAAAGGGGGAGTGGCCTGTCGTTAATGAAAATATCAAAGCTACAGAAATTCAGAATACACATAAGGAGCCAGAAGAACTGTGGGTCACCCTGAAACAGAAATGGGACAGCCATAAGAACTGGGGTTGTCTACAGGCCCCCAGACCAGAGGAGGACATAGACACATTACTGTTAGAAGATATACAAAACATGACAGCTAAAGGGAGGTTCTGATAATGGAGACTTCAACATGCCAGATACAGATTGGTCAATACCAGCAGGAACATCTGCCAGAACTAGACTCATAGTGGATTCCCTGCAGGGGAGGCCTCAAACAACTGGTACAGCAACCCACAAGAGACAGGGCTATCCTAGATCTAGTACTGACTAACAAAGAAGGGATCACAGATCTCAGGTAGAAAGGTCACCTGGGGGCCAGTGACCATCACATGGTATGGTTCAATTTGGCTACTACATCTAAATCATCCCATTCCAAGGAAAAATATGGGACTTCAGAGGAGCTGACTTTGATAAGATGGCCAACAGAGTTAAGCTAGCCTGGCAAAAAGAAACACAGGTGAGGGGTACAGGCAAAGTGGGCAAGCATTAAGAATGCAATACTTGAAGCAACATCCCATTGTGTTAGACAGAAAAGGAAGTGCAAAAGAAGAAGGAAACCACTTTGGTTCTCAAATACAGTAGCAGAAAGGTCAGAGCCAAAAGGCTGGCCTTCAGAAATATAAGGGAACACAGCGGGATGAAGATAGGAGGCATACCAAACTGCCCTAAGGGAAGCAGGTAAGGCAGTAAGGCAGGCAAAGTCCCAAACTGAGGAAACACTAGCACTGAACAGTAAAAGAAGGTGACAAGACTTTCTATAGATACATTAGTGAAAGGAGAAAGTCCAGAGGGGGTATGCTAAGCTTAATGGAGAAAGGGAGCATGTGAGAAGGAGGACCCTGTAAAGGCATCTATCCTAATAGATACTTTGCTCAGTATTTACTGAAGAGAAGGTAGGGCAGGGCCTACAGCTCAGCATCATGGACACAGGGGGAGGAGGTGAGCACTACTCCTTCACAAAAGAAAGGGTCCTCCAAGAGCTTGCTAAGCTCAGGGTGGATAAGGCAATGGGACCTGATGGCATACATCCCAGGGTACTTAAGGAGCTAAAGGAGGAACTAGCAGAGCCATTAGCAGAATTGTTTAGTGAGTCTCTGAGCACAGGAGAGGTCCCAGAAGACTGGAGAAGGGCTCATGTGATCCCGCTCCACAAGAGTGGTAGCAGGGAGGAAGCAGGAACTACAGACCGTCAGTCTTACTTCAGTAGTGGGCAAGATTATGGAGGCACTCCTTAAGGAAAGGATAGTGCAACACCTGGAATCCATAGGGTCACAGGATCCAAGACAGCATGGGTTTACAAAGGAAGGTCCTGTCAAACTAATCTCATAGATTTCTTTGACTGGGTAACCAGAGTGGTGGACCAAGGGGAGCAGTTGATGTCGCCACCTGACTTCAGCAAAGCTTTTGACACTGTTCCACATAGAAGATTGATAAATAAGCTGGGTAGGCTGGGGTGGTCAGAAGTTGGTCAACTGGGTGGCAAACTGGTTGGCGGGCAGAAAACAGAAGTGGTGGTAAAATGGTATACAGTCAGAAGAGATGCAAGTCATAAGTGGGGTACCTCAGGGATCAGTCCTGGGGCCAGTCCTCTTCAACATCTTCATTAGTGACCTTGCAGATGGACTGGGGTAAGGCTTGTCTGTTTGCAGATGACACCAAGATCTGCAACGAGATGATCCAGATGGGTGGGCAGAATGAGAAGAGATCTGGATAAACTAGCAGAATGGTCAGAAGAGTGGCAACTGAGATTTAATGCAAAGAAGTGCAAAATCATGCACATAGGGAAGAGAACCCTGAAGCCACCTATAGGCTGGGAGGGAGTTGCTAGCAGTCACAAAGGAAGAAAGAGACTTGGGCATCATCATCACTGATGACCTAAAAATCATCCAAGCAGACCTCTAAAGCAGTAGGTAAGGCTAGGGAGGTGTTAGGTGTATTAGTAGGGTATCACAAGTTGTAAGAGGAGGTAATAATCCCTCTGTACAAGACACTGGTTAGGCCCCATCTGGAGTACTCGTACAGTATTGGGCACACCTTCACAGGACATTAACAAATTGAGGCAGTCAGAGAAGGGCAGCCAAAATGGTGCAGGGACTGCATCAGAAGACATATGAGGACAGATTAACGGAGCTCATATGTATACCCCTTGAGCAAAGGAGGGAGAGAGGTGATATGATCGAGGCATTCAAACACCTTAAGGGCATAAACAAGGTGAAAAGAGTCTAACATGTTTAAATATAAGAAAAATAGCAGGACAAGAGGACACAGCATGAGATTAGAGGGAGGCCGATTAAGGGGAATGTGGAAATTCTTTTTCACAGAAAGTGGTGGATGCATGGAATGGCTTACCACAAAAGTGGTGGCTATGAATACAATGCAGGGCTTCAAACAGGCATGGGATAGGCATAAGGGAGCAATACAAATGACTATGAATAGATAGGCCACTGACAGAGCAAAGGGCGATAGCACATTTATAAGGTAGAAAAAGAAATGGGCAGACTGGATGGGCCTTGCGGTCCTTATCTGCCGTCAACTTCTATGTTTCTATGTTCTATGTTAGATGTTCTCTTCAAAGCTCCCAATTTTTTATGTGTTTTTGTAATAACAGACTTTATATGACTTTTACAGGTCAATAAAGAGTCAATATTAACTCCTAAATAACAATAATTTGAAACTTGTTCTATCACGGTTTGATTCAATGATGTGATCTGTACATCCGAGACACCCTGTTTTCTAGCACCAAAACACATTAATTTTGTCTTATTTACTTTCATTATTAATTGTGACTTGGTGAACCACTCCTGGACCCTAGTGAAGTCAGCCTGTAGGTTTCTCTGGAGATCCACCAAACCATTACCAGAGGCCACCAAAACCGTATCATCTGCATACATTCTTATATCTGTATGCCGGATCACTGATGGTAAATCATTGTTAAATATCAGAAATAACAAGGGTCCCAAAATGGACCCCTGTGGAACTCTCCTTTTAACAATCCTAGGATGTGAAAGATGGTTCTCTAACTGTAGTCTCTGGAATCGGTCTGTCAAATATGACATAAACCATGCTAGTGGATCACCAGAGAAACCCAAACAGACCAACCTCTCAGACAAAATGGAGTGGCTCACCAAGTCAAATGCTTTTGACAAGTCAATATAGATAGCTGCTGTATCCTTACCTTTGTTCAGGGATGTACATATCAGATCATTAAATTCGACCAAAGTCGACGTGGTTGAGAAACCCTTCCTGAAACCTGATTGATATTTTGTTAGTAAATCATATTTTTCCAGATAAACTCCCATTTGTTGGTTTACCAGCCTTTCCAAGCATTTGGATAAGACAGGTAAGATAGTAATAGGACGATAATTATTAGGAGATGTTTTATCTCCAGTTTTATAAATAGGTACCATCTTCCCTGTCTTCCATAAAGTAGGAAAATGTCCCTCTTGTAGACTCCAATTGAATATAGCTAGAATCGTGATGTGCTATGTATGGAGCAGCTATTTTAAGAAACGCCCCTTCTAAATTATTACCAGACCTGCAGATTTATGTGGGTTTATTCTAGATAATTCCTTAGTAACTTCCCGTAGTGTTAACTGTTTGAATCTAAAGGAGGTGTTGATTTGGATAATGTTCTTCACACCTGATGTCAGTTACTATTGAGTATCTCCTATTAATCCTAAATTGGGTAGATCAACAAAATAACCATTTAAGATATTTGATACCTCCTGGATCTTCTATTATATCTTCGTTTGTTCTCAATTTTAATTTTATTTGTCCATTATGCCCTCCAGGATTTGACAATTTTTTTATAGTTGTCCAAAATCTTTTAGGATTCATATTGTGATTTAATTTATCATATAGTAAAGTATTTTGCCCTTTTGTTAATTTTGACACTCATTTCTTTTAATTTTAAATAAATCCCAATCACAGCTTTCTTTTGTCTTTTTGGCTTTCTTCCAGATTCTATTTTTAACTCTAATCATTTTTTGCAATTTTTCTGTTATCCATGGAAATCTTGGAAAATCACTGTGTTTTTTTGTTATTATGGGGGCATGAAAATCACAAATTTTTTGAAAAGTATTAGTAAAATATTCAATACTAAGATCTAATTCTGGTATTAATAAACACCTCTCCCATCTTTCTAATTGAATACTCTACAAGAATTTAAACTCTGAAAAGTGTCTCATGTCACGGGACCAAGTTTGTTTCGGAAACTCTCCAAGCCTTCCCTTAGGATGTATAATAAGAACAGTCCAAACAGGATTATGATCACTAAAGTGAGGGGATAAAATTCCCTGATCTTTTACTTGAAGAGTTTGAGAAACAAAAATTAGATCCAATATTGATCAATTTTTTGTAGTATTTATATATCTTGTGGGTAAGTTAATCAATTGAATAAGTCCCATTTCAGTTGTGATTTCCTTTAGTTTTTTCCTCTATCATTTGCCCAGTCACAATTGAAATCCCCCATTAATACAATAGGTTTATCTTTTATACAATCCCCTATTTTTTGTAAAACTCCGTCTATAGCTTTTAATTTTGTTCGGGGGGAGAGTAAATCACAGCTACTACTAAATTTCGGTGAACAGTAGAAATGACTATATAATCTATATTTCCCTCATTTCCTGCCATCATTATTTCAGCATACCCCAATGCATTTTTAACAAAGCACATTACCCCTTCCCCTTTACCTTTTCTATCTTGCCTAAAGGTCTGATATGCTGGCACACCCAATTCAGTTGTACTTATTTTATCATTTTACCAAGTTTCACTCAAACCCAATATACATGGATTTTGTGAGTCTATAATGGTTGCCAGCAGGTCAGCCTTTTTAGAAACGCTACGGGCATTGTCATGTAAAACTGTTATTTCATTTTCAACATTAGGTCCTGGATTGATCTCAACATCACCCCCCAAAACCAAAACCAAATAACATGCATCCATAAAACTATCAGGTGACTTATTGAAACTTGGAGGTAAGCCCTTTAACTTAATACCTGCTCGCAAGTAATTATTCCAACAGTTAGTAAAAGCATTTCTTCTATTTAAAAGTAAATACCCTTCAAAATTGAGGTGGGTTTTTACAACAAAAGGCCAGACTGTTTTAGTTATTCCTAAATCAGATTCACTGAATATTGCACCTGCAAAAGTCAGTCCCAAGATAACATAACCTAACATTTTTACTAAATACATTATTTAAAATATTAAAAAGGAACAACAATATTCTCAGTAATATTTGCACTCGTTAGGCAAGCAGGATACCACCACCACCACCTTTCTTACTACCTTTTTGCACCTACCTGCAACAACAAGGCAAATATACCAGGAAACTGTGTCCCACTTACTAATTTATCAAAGCAGATCCCTTTGCTTACTTATTTTTAATTCGGAGTGGCGCGCCACTCACACGCTCGCGCGGTGAACAGCATGAACTTTTAAGCTTCAAGTCCCACCTCTGCTTCTCTCTGATAGGCTCCCCCAGCAGTCCGTCAGGGTTTTCAATCAGCTGTGCCTTTGTAAATTTCAGCGTGTAGATGTTCTTAGCGTTTGCAGTCAAAGAGGCAAGACTGAAATAGTTAGAGCTGCTGTGCATACAATGAGAGGGAATAGGCTGGAAATAATCACCTCTTTGAAGTGCTCCCCAACATTACAGCAGCACCATCAGATGCCGCACTTATCAGCTTATGTTTCCAACCACCATCCTTTATACCACCTTCACCCTCTAAAGCATTAATCACAGTATTTAAAATGCTTTCTGAATTAGGGACACTGACTGGTTTCAGTGCAAGAAATCTTGTTACAGGTAGGACATTTTCAAAAACACGTACATATATGCCCTCCTCCTCAGTCACACTTTTATCTGTGCAGAAATCAACAAGAAAAGAAAAGAAGTCACTGTCTTGTAGTAGACTAGCAGTAGTGCTTTGAATATCTTGGGCAATATAGTGAATGAAGACACGGCATTGCTTGTCACTACTGTAACTGTGACTTATAGCATCATCCCCATGATTTCTTCTTTGTAAATCTATCAACCCAGGAAAATCCCTGAAAGGCCTTTCGGTCCTAGCAACGTAATATGCAGTACAGAACAATTTACAAATTTGATCCATTTCTTTTTGTTCCATAAATTGTATGGATTTCTCTATTGGTCTTTCTCCAACTTTTGTTTTATTTGCAATGTATGCCATCTCAGCATTTTTGTGTGCTATGGACACTTCATGTGCTGAGATAATGTGTACTCTAAAAGTACTACATCCAGTTCTGAAATTATTTTTGCTTTGGTTTTTATCATAACTCTGACACCATGTACAGAACATGGCACATTTATCTGTGTCATACGTAAGCCACTTCCTGCCTTTTTTCCAGTATTCCTGAAATTTTCTAACTTTCGGGGCCTTAACTTGGCTTTCAGTACAAGCAGTAGCAATTGAGGAAACTTCAGTGGTCACAAGAGTTTCACTGTCTGGGCAAGGATATGGTGGGGTTATAGCTGTGCCTGTAGTAGTACTAGTACTTGGTGTTAGGGAATCCGGTCAGCTCCAGCAGTCTCATCAAAACGCTTTCTCTTAAATCCAAATTTAAAAAGACTCATGGTGTCTGCCTGGCTGTTCGGAGTTGAATTTGTGAATACTGATTTTAAGAATTTTTTATTTGTGTTACTCAGTATTAATAAATGCAACAAGGAAAAAAGTGTGTCTTGTCTTTTTTTTTTATAATAAACTTAACAAGAAAACCTGACTGTGTGTTGTCTGATTATTTATTATAACAGGTATTATAACAGATATTCAGACTTTAGATAGTCCACAGACAGTGTACTGTAGCCTGTAAAAAGCTAGAGATTTTTTATAATAGTATTCAGGTTTTAGATAGTCCAAAAACCACAGCGTAGAGCCTGTGAAACACTTAACAGATTTTTTATAACTGTATACAGATTTTAGATAGTCCAACGAAAGTTTTTTTTAATAACAGTATTTAGATTTGATTGAGATAGTCAACTCCACCTAAAGTAGCTTTAGCTAGTAGAATAATAGTAGATCCCGCTAAGATTTAGGTGTTCCAACAAGTTCACAAAAGCTTTTAGAACTTTAATTAACAATTACTTTTAATTAGATTTTCTTAGTTTGCAGAGTAGTTTTTTTTTTTTTTTTTTACAGATCCCTTTGTATTTAGAGTTTAGGTAATCCACCACAGATTATTTTAGGTGGTCCAAGTAGCTTTTAAAAAGCTTTTAGAATCAACAATTCCTTATACATTCCCTATTAGATTTTATGCAATACACAGCATACAAGCTTATTAAAGCTTGTTAAGAGATTCTTTTAACACACTAAGTTTGTAAAACTATAATGAGCTTTTTTTATATGGTTTAGTTAGGTAGAGTTTTTTTCTTTGCCTCAATTCAGTTCCCTTCCCAGCCAGTAACTGTGTGAATATAGACACACTAGTGATGAGTTGACTACTGACTTGCTGCTAGTCCTCACACAGTATTTGGTATCTAGCCTTTTTTTTTTTTTTTTTTTTATATATAATCGGTACTTCGAGCAGTGAACTGTCTGTCAGTATTAGTATAGGCTGCTGATCTTTATTTTTTAGTTAGCTTCAGTTAGAGAGAGATAGTTTATTATAGGTTTTAAATTCAGTTCCCCCTGCAACTTAGCAAGTTTAGATGACAGCAACTGTGGCTGCAGAGATCACAGAATAGGTCCTCCTCCTCTTTGCTGCAGTTGGTTGGTTTTTTTCCTACTATCTGCCTCTCCTGCTTTAAATTTTTAACACACCTAAACAGAGAATTAATATCAGGCACTCGCTGGATGGCTTTATCGAATTTGAATAGCTCCCCACAGGTTAAACTCAGTCTGCAATGCTGAAAATTGAGCACTGTCTGCAGACTTTAAAAAGTCCTGTTCTTAACTTTACTGAGTCTGCTTCTATTCTTTTGTCTCCCTCTTTAACTATTAACAATGTATGATCTCTTGTACGATTCCCGATTTCCTCCGAGTCCTTACAGACACCTTCACGGTCTGACGCTCACCCTCTGCCTCCTCTCTCACTCCCAAGTCCCACTCCCTGCCTATAAACACTCCATACCTCCACTTCTCTGACTGTACTAAAGAGAGCTCTTAAAAGAGCTTTTGGGTCTTTTTTTTTTTAATAGGAATGCAAATGAGAGCAGCACACTCGCAGTCTACAGCTACTGCACTCAGCATGGACCTCTGTCTCCTAAATCGTTGACAGAATGGCGCGCTGAGCTGCGTTCCAGCATAACGGTGAGTTAAGGGGGCGGGCGAGCTCCCAAACACAGTCACTCCAATTGGTTCCCGACTTCCCACCTGGTGCAGTGAGCCAATCGACCAGACGGACTCAGGTGGTATGGTTGGCTGATGACTGTGCCAGTCAAATCAGGGTGTTTCATTACCGTACCGTCAGCCGACAGCTACAAAGGCACACCTGCGTGATCAGCGCCTTCACTCCTCCAAAGGCTCCCCCCGCGCCCTTCTGAAAATAAAAAAAAAAAAACACTAGGACAGAAAAAGAAAACGGAGCTCTGCACCACAAATACCTTATGTGCCCCAGTGGGCAGGCACAAAACAGCAGTAGGTGTCCAGAGGTAAAAGTGCCTGCCCTGGGGCACCTAAGGTATAGGAATTTCGCACCCTGGACATGTTCAACATGCATGCACTTAAGGAACAGTCTGTTGAGGTTTCAGACAGTTAAGCAACATATGAACATAAGATAAAACAAAGGCTAAATAATACTTTTCAGTCCAAATGGCACTTTTGTACGGGGAAGCTATGCCAGTTAGTAATGTTTCTGTTTACGGCAATGAAATTCATACCTCCAAATTATCCATTTTTAACCGTACCTGAATAAACACTGCTGTGAAAAAACTGTGTTTTCAATGGTTTTCTTTTAATGGACAACATGCTGCACAGTTCTTTTCATGGAACTGGTAGTTTGGAGTTTTTACTATGTCACAGTTTGTGTACAGAATGCTAATTATGAGCTGCTGACCTATCAGAACCTTGCTCAGAGTTTGGTGCAAACAGTGACATAGTTAAAACTCCATATCACTGGTTCTATGAAGAAAACTAACAGAATGCTGTCCATGAAAGTGAAACAATACAAAATACAGTTTTTCATATCACTTTTTATTCAGGTACAGTTCAATATGTATAATTTAGGGGAATAAATAGTATTTTTGAAAATGATTTTATAAACAGCTGCAAATTAGAAATGATTTCCTGTCGCATGAGGCCACTCTACCACTGTAAATGTTGTCTCCATGGCAGTATTAGCATACATAATGTTTACAACAGTCTAACAATACAGGTTCAACAGAGAAATACATTTATATCGCTCATCACAGTTCAGCTTCGTTAAGCTGTGGGTGAGCTGATAAACTGCTACATGTCTATATTATATATTTCAATCTTTCTGTATATTTCTTTAAATGAATGAACATTTGCTGCAGTTATTTTGAAAATCCTTATTCCCACCATATTGCTAGTAGACTTCACTGGAAAGAAGGAATGTTTTAAATGGCACCCCCAATCAAATACAAAAACAAAGTAACATCACTCCCTTGCTTACTGTAGCTCTCTTTCTACCAATGGTATTCACTTTACGTTCACACTCAGGCAAACTCAAATATGCGTAAGTTGGCATACTTGTTGACATTTATTTACCATAACTTTTCACTGGGACACAACCTATAACTTTGAGTATGGCTCCCTGGGATGAACAGATGGCACATACGAACATACGAAATTTGCCAGCAGATAAAGGCCTAGAGGTCTATCAAGTCTGCTCGAATGTACAGCTAGCACCCCTTATTCTGCAGCTGCCCCTCCCTTCCACCCTTCCCCTTCATTAACCCTCCCCCTTGTCCTGTCCCATCCTCGTTTGAAGCAGTCCACTGTTCTACTGCATACCACTTCAGCAGGTAACGCATTCCACCCAGCCACCACCCTCTCTGTAAAAAAGTGTCTCCTCATCTCCCTCCTGAACCTTCCTCGCTCCAGTCTCATATCATGGCCTGCAAGGGATAACACTGAGTTGCAGTTGTAATGGTACACAAGCATGCCTCAGGTGGTTCTTAGGCACAAGGCACAGCCAAATGCCTTTAACCCTAAAAAGTCCATATAGTCCCTGCGAGTGAACACACTGAAGTGGATTATTGTGCTTCTGAAATGGGCATTAGGATCATTTTAAAAGTAATAAAGTCTTGTAGTTTGGGTTAGGTGTGCATCTGTAAGAAAATACTGCATGCTCGTGGGATGTCTCTTAAAAAATGAGATTTCCAAGATGTTTATAGTCCATTTTATATCTTACCATTACTACACACTATGTAGTGTGTTATTACGTGACATATAAGCTTGTGATAATGTAGAATCTCTACACAGCCATTCCACTGCTTGTCACCAACCATATTAACTAAAATATTCATCCAATTTTTATGTTTGCTTGTGCAGCAAATATCTTGTTACAAGAACAGGATTTCAGAGGCATGCAACTGTCAGGTCCAATGTAGCTCAGGCTGCAGTGAGCTCGGCAGTGACAGTACTGTTCTGTGTCTGTGGGACGGAAACTTCTTGTAGCTGATAGGAGTTGCTCGGTTCTTTCGTCTGCATTAAGTCACCCAGCAAGCAGCTGGGCAGTGTCATGCTCAGCCTAATACTCTTCCTCCCCCCCCCCCAAACGTGCAAACTCTGTCTGTGAGCATGCAGCCCACGGCACAAACTCCTCCTCTCCCTCCCCTCTCTCTGTCCTTCATGTAACACCCACCACCACCAAAGAAGTGCACCCCAACCCCCTTAAAATGTGCAGACACTGCAGTGCCCACTTCTCCAGTGCCACCAAACATCTGTGACACTAGGGTGCCCATTTCTCAGTATCACCCTTCCTGCAATTAAACATGGCCCCTGAAAGTTGTCTTTTTTTTTCACCCTGAAAAGCAGAAAACTGTCCATCAATGTCTTTTGCAGCCAACCCCCAAACCCACCACCCACCCTATCTTACACACCTGCTACCCACCCCATCTCGCACCCTCACTCCCCTCGAAATGGTCCACCACTGGTCTGCTACAAAAGACATCCTTCTCCTTCAACACCAACCAAAAAGTGAAGAAACAAGGTAAGTGCGGTCAATGTATTTTCAAAACGTTTTGATCTTTTTTTTTTTTAATCACTACTGTATTTTTCCTCCTTGCAGCCACAGTCCTGCTATTCATCCAGCCACCGCTCCTACCTTCACCCTCCGGCCTCAAGCCAACGCGTCATTGGCATATTCAGCTACCACTGCCTGAGAGGGGCCCTCAGCCCCCACCCGCAAGGATCCACTATCGGCACATGCCTAATTCAGGCATCGTCGGCCGGTGAAACGAGAGGCCATCAAGCTGCCACAGACCATGCTGCTTTCCCCTATTTCTCCCAATGGGAGCACAGACATGCAATGACGTCCACGCACTACGTGCAAACGTCTGCCGTGCTCCCCCTCTCTGAGCACTCACGCAGCTGTAGTTCCTCCAGGCATCCCCAGGGACCGCCACAGCGCGGCGTGCACCCACCCCTTTCCCCCGGACTAGGACAGCTGTCGTCAGACGCTCAATCCTAGTCCTTCTCTGCTAGACTCAATGACCCAGGCCTGCCTCAACCTGACTACCGGCGTGAGCGAGATGTGGTGTCCAGCGCCAACCTCAGTGCCACTGGGCCGGCCCAAAACATTTTGATCTTTAACTCATAACTCTGTCATTTACTAACTTTTTTTCCAACAAATTTTTAACATAGTCTTTTTGGAACCTCAACTCACAAACAAAGTGAGTGACATTTTTTAAATCTGGCTGGAAAGGAGATTTTGCGTCGCGCAGGTTTTGAAAAGTTCCACTTACCAGGTTCATGAGGTGGAGTAATACAAAGACTATACTGAAAATTTGGTTAAAAAATATGGTAAAATTACCAAGTTATGAGTGGACATTGAAATATTTCAGCGTTCACTCATAACTTCACTATTTTGCTATATGTTTCCACCAAACTTTCAACATGACCTTTTTGGGACCCAACCTTATGAACAAGGTAGGTTTTTCAAATCTAGCCCAAAATACAATTTCACAATCAATCTGCAAAATCTCCTGTTGGGAAGGATTTGAAAGATGTCACCTACCAGGTTCATAAAGTGGGTTCATAAAAAGACTAGGTTTAAAATTTGGGGTCAAAATCTTAAAAAAACACCAAAGCTAAGAAGGTACATTGAAATTTTTCAACGTTCACTCATGGCTTTAGTAATTTTTAATATTTTGACCCCACAGTTTCAACATAGCCATTTTTTCACACCATCTCATGAACGTGACAGATGCTATTTTTCAAATACTGCCTAAAACATGTTTTCACACTTGTGGCGCAAAATGGCATTTCAGTCAGTATTTTATAAATAACACCTGTCATCTTTAGAAGGGGGGGGGATGTCATAAAAAGACTATGATAAAAATTTGGCATCAAAATGTAAAATAAAAGTTAGGAAGAAACGCTGCTTACAGGGCCAGCCATTGGCCCCGTAGGTTGCATGTTGTGTTCCCGTGCTGATGACTCAAGTTCGGGGATGGGCTTGGGGAGCTAGCTGGACAGCACAAGGATGGGAACCAACACTGTCACGTGCAACCTCTCCAAGCCTGGGAAGGTACTGCATAGTCTTCTGTCATACAGGTGACTCCTTGTCATGGGCTGGGGAGCCTTCCTTTACAAGAGGTTGCCATGCATGTCATGGCCTACTTTTGTCATTAATTACCCATGTAATTAAACATGACCACCACTCGAAATTTCTAAGAAATCTCTTCCCTTGATCTTACCTCTTCAATGCTAGATTCATACACTGGATGTAGTAGGATGATGTTATCCCATATTTGTAATGGTAAATACTACAGCACTGTAACAATATATTTCGTTGTTACATAGCGCCCATTGCACGAGGCTGGAAACTTTTGAAACCTTCAAAATCCAATATACTGCTTCAGAAATGAAAATACATATGACATAAGACAAACATTACTACTCACTGACTCCACTGCAAATTCTTAATATAATACTGTCACAAATCCACTCCTCTACTGAACTCACAGTGACCACCCCTAAGTGCAATCCATGACAGGCAGGGGGAAAACAGGGATACCCTCCCCATGTCCTTCTAGAATGCTCACCGAGGTCATGACTGAACACCCACCACAAGGCCCCAGGGCTCCCTCTTTATTCTGAATAAGGGTACAGTACCAATCTTGAGTCTTGTAGCCAAATAAGAACCCTTTCTTGGTTGTTACACAAAGGGGGAAGATCCAGGCATTACAATCTCTTCGGGGTAGCTTTGTAACCCTGATTTTGTCCTCTCCCATGGGCATGCAATAACCTGGTTCAAATCCCTACAGACTCTCCCTTGAGACTTTCATATTCTCCCTATCTTTACCCAGATCTCCCTGTACAAACCCTTGTTCGATTGGAAGCTTATGGTGACACCCCCTTAGCAATAACAGTTTAGTCACAGATTATTATTAAATGTCCCACAACCACATACAATATGAAAAATCTCACTCAGGCAGGTTTGTTAAAAATGAATGTTTTTACTAAAATACTTAATAATCATACAGTTACAACTAAAAGATTTAGAATATTTTGGTCACAGAATAACACAAATAAAAGTGGAAAATACACATGAAAAACGTACTATAACTGTTATCTAAAATTCTACCTTAAGTGCATAGTAAATTGTAGTCCAGAAGAATAAGTCAATTCTGAAAAATCCTCTCTTCCTTTTCAACCACTGGCAGGTTGTTCTGTATCTTGTCAGGAGAGTGTCCAAAGTGCACTGCCATGAGCTTCTGTTTTTATTTATAGTCCCTCTGGCAGTCTGAAAAAAGTCCTGATCTAGTCCCAACTTTTAGGCCACTAGATGTTACTCTTGCTCTTTCCATATTTTAAGGAATTATTATTTATTTTCTCATTTGGATCCTCATATCACCACTTCCTGGCACTACTAAAAAAATGTAATCAGACTGTGGTAACTTTGCTGACACCTCCTGTCTACAACTATTTCTCCTTTTAATTTTAAAGGTTTATGACAGGGGAGACAGCTTCTCTCATTCTGAGATTTTATTACACCAATTAGCTAACCAGGGACTTCCATCCCCTTTTGAAAATGTAATTTTCAGCTTCCTAGCTAGTAGCTGTTTTCCTGGGTCACATAGGAATGTCACATATTTTACAATACCTTTTCTCTCTTCCTGTGACCTTTCAGTAACACTGGACATTTTTTCGTGGTATTTAACATACACAAAATCACATCAAAATAAATATGACAAATATATCTGCAAATAATGACTGGCAGTTGGCTAACTCACCACAACTACTACTCAGCCTTCATCATTCTCTGCAACACAACCAAAACCACCTGACACAACATGCAAGCAAACAATCAGCCTTGGCAAATGCTTGTTTGAAAAGTCCTCCACTTCTCACAACCAAGTGTGCAGTAATGCTGAAAAACTAACCACAATGAATGGGTTGTAAGACTGAAGTGCAGCACCTAGGAAGTGTGTTTTTTTGCAGCTCTACAACACACCTATATTTATTTCTGATCTCGGATTAACCATTTGAGCTCAGAGCTCTTTACATAGGTTCCATGTTAGTACATTTAGAACAAATAGGTGATAATACAGAGGATTGAGACAAACAAGGTAATAGAATTAGAATGAGAACATTTAAGTACATTTGGTCTTTAAACAAAAGAATGCAAAAAATACAGCGAAAACTAAAACTGGAATAAGTAAACAGTCAGATGCATACAGGAACAGACTAAATAATTGTGCCCAACAGGGAGCCTGTTAGTTGTCAGCAACACGAGGGGGCTAGCGCATAGATGTGCTGGAGAGACTGGATGGGGGGGGTTGAGCCTCAAGTGTAGGTTGTCCAAGACAGAGAGAGAGAGATCTGTTTGGCAGCAGGACAGATGGTAGGAGACGCCTTTGCCAGGTGCTAGCGATGGCAGACACATTGAGATTCCTGTATTAAATGGTTCTTTAGGTTCTTTTTGAAGGTTCACAGAGTGGGCAGGCTAATAATGTTCTCATGGAGGGAGCTGAACCACAACAGTGCCCGATAGGCAAAGGACCTTTGTACTTGAGATGTCTGATATTTTGGAGTCAGGAAGGACTGCAGTTCCGAATTTCAGGTGGGCCTGGGATTAGTGCTGGGAACTAGGAGTTGTTGGAGCACAGTCGGGAGCTGACCAAAGCAGATCTTTTTGGCCAGGAGGCAGGATTGATATTTTAAGCAACCAAAGAGTGTTAGCCAGTGAGCTTCTGCATAGAGATCGCAGAAACATAGAAACACAGACTTTGACGGCAGATAAGGACCGCTTGGCCCACCTAGTCTGCCCATTTCCCTACCTAGAGGATAAGCTGCAGATCCTATTTAACCAAAAGCCTATTTCTTCCTACCCCCCACAAAAATTGCCTTATGTCTGTCCCATGCATTCTTGAATTCTCCCACAGTTTTAGACCCCACAACCTCCTCAGGAAGGCTGTTCCATGCGTCCACTACCCTCTCTGTGAAAAAATACTTCCTCACATTGCCCCTGAGCCGCATCCCCCATCTTCAAATTGTGTCCCCTTGTTCTTGCACATCTCTTTTTCTGAAAGATGCTACCCTCTTGGACTTTGTTGATTCCACTGAGGTACTTAAACATTTCTATCATGTCCCCCTCTCCCTCCTTTCCTCAAGGGTATACATATTAAGCTCCTTTAGTCTCTCCTTGTATGGCTTCTCTTGCAGACCCTGCACCATTTTAGTTGCCCTCCTCTGAACTGCTTCCATCCTGTCTATGTCCTTGCGGAGATGGGGTCTCCAGAACTGGACGCAGTACTCCACATGGGGTCTCACCAACTGTCTGTACAGGAGGATAACAACTTCCTGTTTTCTGCTGGTGATACCTCTCCCTATAAGTCCCAGTATCCCCCCAGTCCTCCCTACCGCCTTCTCGCATTGCTTGCCAACCTTAAGGTCATCTGATATGATTACCCCTAGGTCTCTTTCCATTTTTGTTGTTGTTACTACCTCCCCCACCCATTGTGTAATCTTCCCCTGGGTTTTTGTTTCCCAGGTGCATTACTTTGCACTTCTTTGCACTGAATCCAAGCTGCTATACTTCTGACCATTCCTCCAACCTTTCCAAGTCCCTTCTCATCCTTTCCACGCCTCCTTGTGTATCAACCCTGTTGCAGATTTTTGTGTCATCTGCAAAGAGGCATACTTTTCCTTCCAGTCCCTCTGCAATGTCACTTATAAAGACATTAAAAAGGACTGGACCCAGTACTGAACCCTGCGGTACCCTACTAGTAACTCCTCTTTCTTCAGAGTGGACTCCATTTACAATTACCTTCTGTGTCCTGTTGTTCAGCCAATGTTTTACCCAGGCTACCACCTTGGGACCCACTCCAAGGCTGGTTAATCTGACTACTAATCTTTTGTGTGGGACTGTGTCAAATGCCTTGCTAAAGTCTAGGTAGGCCATGTCCACAGCCCCTCCTAGTCCACTACTTTGGTCACCCAGTCAAAGAAATCAATTAGATTCATCTGACACTGACCTTCCCGCTGTGAACCCATGCTGCCTTGGGTCTTGTGCCCACTGGCCTCTAGGTACTCAACAATTCTTTCCTTCAGAAGTGATTCCATCACTTTCCCTACCACAGAGGTCAAACTGACAGGTCTGTAGTTTCCTGCCTCCATCTTGGTCCCACTTTTGTGAAGGGGAATCACATCCGCCTTCTTCCAGTCCTCAGGTACCACACCATCCTCCCACGATTTGTTTAAAAGCGTAGTCAGTGGCGTCACTAGTTCTCTGCTTAATTCTTTTAGAATTCTGGGGTGAATTCCATCTGGCCCCATTGCTTTGTCCACCTTCAGTTTTAGGAGTTCTTTCAGAAACCTTTCTTCTGTGAAAGGACTGGGATCAACCCCCCTCTCCAGAGTGCTTCTGTTAATTAGATTAGGCACCTCCCCCACTTCCTCTTTTGTGAATACTGAACAGAAGTATTCATTCAGTATCCCTGCTTTATCACTGTCACTCTCTGCCCATGCACCATCCATTCTATTCAGCCTCACTACTCCTCCCTTTGTCTTTCTACACTCCCTGATATACCTATAAAAGGTTTTATCCCCTTCTTAACCGAGTTAGCTATCTTTTCCTCAGTTTGTGCCTTTGCTATTCTGACTACCCTCCCTGCTTCCTTCTGCCTTAACTGGTACAGTTTTCTGTCCTGCTCCTTCTGTGTTTCCTTATACTTCCTAAATGCTATCTTTTTCTCCCTTACCTTCACTGCCACCTCTTTTGAGAACCATAGTGCTTTTTCTTTCATTTTGATTTGTTTATTTACGCTACAAAGGTTTGTTGCCTCTGTGATGGCAGTTTTGATATTTGCCCATTGTTGCTCCACCCCTCCTTCTAGCCTGTTTGCTAGTGCTTTTCTAAGGCACTCTCCCATCTTGCCAAAGTCAGCCCTCCTGAAGTCCAGAACCCTCACTTTTGTATGGCTTGACTCTGTAGCAGAGTTTATCGTGAACCACACTGTTTGGTGGTCACTTGTTCCCAAATGGCTACCCACTTCTAGATCTGAGATCCTCTCACTGTCCCCATTTGAGAGTACAAGGTCTAAGATTGCTCCCTCATGAGTGGTTCCAAAACTAGTGGTTTGAGGCATGCCACCTGAAGGGCATCAAGAATGGCCCTGCTTTTGGATGTGGCTGCCGAAAAGGTGCTCCAGTTAACATCTGGCATGTTAAGGTCCCCCATCAACAGTATCACCCCTTTCTCTGCCATCCTAAGTATGCCTTCTATCACATCTTTGTCCATTCCCTCCCCCTGACATGGGGGTCTATATACAACCCCTGTGCAGGTGTGGGTTAGTCGGCGTGGTCCTAAGGTGAGCCTGCAGGCATTGTTAAGGGCAGTTTTTATATGTCGGAGGGCAGTATCTGTGGCAGAGCCATATATCAGCCGTCCATAGACCACTAGGAAACCGCTATGCTGAGGGCTTCAGGAGTCAGGCTCTGCCTATAGCGATAAAGCAGCCCTAAGCATTTGTTGATTGCTTTAGCTGTGATGTCTATGTGGAGGGCGTAGGAGAGCAAGCTGTTAAGAGTGATTCTGAGGTATTTGAAGTGATGAACACGTTCAAGAGGAACACCACCCCTATTACATAATGATAGCGGGTAGTTTTTGTGCTTGTTCTTAAGGCTGGTGAACAACATGGTTTTTGTTTTTTTTGTAGTTCATTTCAATTTATGGTTTTTGAACCACAACTCAACGCTGGTGAAGTCACGTTGTAGCTGTTGCTCAAGAGCACTGGGGTCAGAGCCATTAGAAAAGATAACCGCATCATCCACGTAGAGGAGGATACGGTACTGACTGGCTAGGGGGAGGCAATTCAGAAAACAGGCTAAAGAGGAGGGGCCCCAGTATTGACCCCTGTGGAACGCCTGAGCACACAGGCTTGGTGTCAGAGAGAAAGGTATCTATCCTTACTTGCTGTAAACGGCAGTGTAGGTAGCTGCAGAACCAAGCAGCCGCCACAGGGCAAGGCCTATGGCAGTGAGTTGGTCAACTAGGACGTTATGGTTGACCATGTCAGAGGCCTTTGTTAGGTCAATATAGATAGCCCTGACTAGCTGGCCAAGATCAAGGGATTTGTGGATGAAGCCTGTCTATTCCAAGAGGGCTGTAGTGGTGCTATGCCCAGCCCTAAAGCCATGTCGCTCTGCACATAGGAGCATGTGCTTGTCCAGATAATCCACAAGTTGGTCGGCAATGATTCGTTCAAGGGCCTTCGAGAGTGGTGGTAGTATAGAGATGGGACTACAGTTCCTGGGGAGGACACAGTCCCCACTCTTGTACACAAGGGTGACTACTGCAGCTTTCCATTTTTGAGGAATACTGCGAGACGGAGCGAGAGGTTAAGGTTATGGGTGAGAGGGGACAGGATTTCTTCGATTGAGAGCGAGATTAGTTTCAGGTCGAGGTTATCCCCTCTGAATCTCCCCTTCCCAAGCACTTTGCACAGATACTTCCTGGTTTCTCTGAAGGTAGCAGTCTTGAAGCGAAAGGGGGGATGCGATGGGGATTGCGTGGGTGCAGCAGGGATGGTGGAGGAGAAGAAGTCGGTGGAGAGAACATGCTGCAAGTTGGTGAAGGCATTGTTAAAGGTGTTGGCGATAGATTTAGGGTCAAGGATGAGGGAGCCATCAATGCAGAGCATGGCAGGAGCCGTTTTGGGTTCTTGCCCGGTGACCTCATTTAGGTTAGCCCAGAATTTGCACCAGTCATTCCAGTTCTTGGTTAGGGCATCTTTATAGTATATGTTTTTGGCTAATCGGATGGTCCTGATACAGTTGTTCCTCGCACGTTTGTAGTTCAGGACATCAGACTGCTTGCCAGTGGCCCTAGCTATATGCCAGAGGTGGTCACTATTTTTCATTAGTTCAAGGGTATCAGGGCTCATCCAGGGGTTAAAGTAGCCTTTGATCTTCCACTTTTTTATGGGAGCATGGGTGTCATGGATTGTACTGAAGAGGAGGATGATATGGTCGAGCGCGTCGTCAACATTGAGGACCGGTCGGCACTGAGAAGATCCATTTTGAAGCGGTCAGCGTGACTGGGTTCGAGAACCCTGCTGGTGACTGTTCTATGGGGCGGTTTGGAGAAATTATTAGCCCAACTGAACATGACAGGGGAGTGGTCACTGATGTCGTCCGGGAGGACGGAAGCATTAGAGGCATGGTCAGGTAGGTTGGTAAGCACCCAGTCACTCAAAGTACTAGTGCACGTCCTGTAGTTAGTCCTAGTGGGTGTTTCAATGAGCTGGGTAAAGTGAATAGCCTGAACTGCATCCTTGAATTGGTTAGCTTCAGAGGCAAGTCAATTAATATTGAAATCACCTAAGAGTATAACCTCAGAGCTTAGGGTTAGGCTTCCAAGATAGTCTATGATAAGTAGTAGTAGTAAAATGTTATTTATACAGGATATGAAGACAACTATGATGGCATGGAGACCTTAGGCCGAGTTCTTTGGGGGGATGTAGACAGATAGAATTGTGACAGTTTTGTTGTGGGCCCCAAGAAGAACCTTAATGGCAAGGGCCTGGGCGAACGACCATAGGCTGGGTAAATTTAGGACTATGCCCTGAAGGCTGTCCTTAAGGTAGATTGCACAGCCACCACCTCTTTTAGATTTACGATCTTGCCTAAAGATCAAATAGCCCGGCAGACTGATGTCTCCATTTGGGAGTGAGCCATGTCTTTACCACAGACAGTACGTCTGGATTATGTAGGGTTACCCAGGCTTGAAGGTTGTCAAACTTTGCTGTCAGGCTGCGGATGTTTAGTGACGCAAAGGTTAAGGTGCCTGTTTCGGTGCACTCAACCCCTGATATAGAGGGAGGCTGGGATTAGGGTGGATGTTGCCTGAGAGCAGTAGTAACAGGAGTACCAATCTGACCAGGTAACTTTTAAAGTGTTTAAAGTTAGCTTTGTGCTGTCTTTGTGGATTCATTTGAACTGCATGCTTACCAGAGAGAACAGCCAGTTTAGGCAGGACTCTGGGAGGGGGAAGCCCTGGCCGAGCTGGATGCATTGTAGGCCAGGGTGTGTTGTTAGGCATGCAGTGGGCACATGGGCCACAACTATGCACGGACGTTATAGTGGTGTAGATGCTGCCATAGGGGTGCTCCTGATAAGAGGACACCTGATCATGTGTTACTGCATTTATAATATACGGTAAGTAACACCACCACCCCCACTCCCCCACCCCCGAGTGCTAAAAAAATGTTATGACATTGTGCAGCATGCTATGTCACAGTGTCCAACTCATAAGTGAAAACTGCTGAAAGATGCCATTTACGCTCTTTTTATTAAATGTAAAGTTTATTCAAACCTTCCAGGAGCAGCACACTGTATTCATACAGCAAAGAAATCAACCATGGAGCCACAGATGTAGTGGCATCAACACCTTGCAGATGGGATAACATGTTTAAATGATGACATTAACTCATTAAAGTGGTTTCACTCTAGAAAACAGCAAATTAGAGTTCATAGCCCGGCACAAACCTCTCGTTATTAACTTTTTAAGCTATTGAGAGGAGGATTGGATTGTAAAATGCTGATCCTTGAACGAATAAGATTGATTCAGAGGTGCCTTGTTCCAACAGTAGTGATAGGAACAAGGCACCTCTACGAATTCAAATCTTATTCATTCAAGGGATAATGACAGTCCCGAGGTCCACTCACCATAATAGCTAGCTGTTCCAAAAGTTAGTAAATTTATCTTGTTTCTGATGTATGTTGGCCATGAGTTTTTCCATCCCATAGATCTCCTGGACAATATTTTCCCACTGTTCTCCATTGGGGGGGGGAGCTTTTTGCAACCATAGTCATGTCACTGCCTTTTTAGCTGTGTTGCCCAAATTTCCTTCTTATGCAATGTAGTAGAAAATGTGGTCAGGCCACTGAAGCAGCAGCACAATCCAGGGCATCAGGGGTCCCAAATCTGTGATCAAGGTATTTAACGTGGTCTCCACATACTGCCAGAAATTACTGAAAGTCAGGCAGTCACAGAAAATATGTATAGTGGTAGCTGAGCTATGGCCACTTTTCCTCCAACATGCCACCCCCCCAGTTTTATCATACTTGCCTGTTATGTGGGGAGTTTGGAAGTACCATTTTATGGTCTTCCAGCTGAACACTTGCCAAATATACAACAGTGAAATCTGGTACAGTCCAATACAACTACACAGCTAGTCCAATGCTGTGATCCGGATCCCTAGTTCCTTCTCCCATCTCTGGCTTATCAGAGCTGTTATGGGCTGAGATGTCTGTCTAATAGCCTTGTATGTCACTGAGACTGCATGTTCTGGTACTGTCCTACCTATAGTCTGCAAGACCAGTGCTTCCAAGGCAAGGCAAGGCAAATTTTATTTGAAAAGACGCCCATCCCAGAGGCTCTGAGCACCGAACATATCAAAACTTCATTATACAGATCATAAAAATACATAGCCAGCATACTCTGAACAAAAAATACAATGTTTCCAACAATTTAAAACAAGATTATATAAATACTACCCTCAGCGACAGTGACTAAACTCGAAATAGCCAAGGGTTAAATTTTATCCTAAAATTCTAAGACCAGGTGAGGGCTATAAAACACAGTCCGGGAAGGCTTGATTATACAAGAAGGCCTTGAGGCGGGCCTTGAATACCTCAACAGTAGGGGCCTCCCTAACAGCTGGAGAGAGCAAGTTCCACAGGACAGGGGCAGTGACACTGAATGCTCTGTCACCTGCTGTTTTTAGCCTCATCCTGGGAATAGCAAGGAAGCCCCTAGAGGAGGAGCGGAGGGAGCGGACCAAGACAGCAGGTGTAAGAAGGTCCTTCAGGTAGCCAGGGCCCAGGCCGTGTAGGGCCTCAAAGGTGAGCAAACCCACCTTAAAGAGGATCCTCCACCTAACTGGCAGCCAGTGCAGTTGATGCAGCACTGGGGTGATGTGACAATACTTAGGCTGTCCTGTCAACAGCCTAGCTGCTGCGTTCTGCACCAGCTGCAGTTGGCACGGGGTACCCCCAGAGACCCCGAGATAGAGCGCACTACAGCAGTCAAGCCTGGACGTCACGAAGGCATGCACCAAGGTGGAGAGGTCCAGTGGTGAAACTAGGGGCTTTATCCTAGCAATATTCCTCAGATGGTAAAAACTAGTATGGACAACAGACACCACCTGAAACTCAAGTGTCAATCCGCTCTCAAGAATAACGCCCAGATTACGCACCCTAGAGGAGGCCTTCAATGGTACAGAGCCAAGAAAAAGCCCTGTCTCTGCACCAGAGGCCAACCTATCATGCCCTCTGTTCAACTTTCCACCAGTACACCTCAGTCTTATCGGGGTTCCATTGGATATACTGACTCTTTGTCCTACTCCAACTCAACTGGGCCCCCAAATAGTGACAGACCTGTAGGTATCTAAAATTATCCCTACTGCGTGGTGACTATTGTTGTTGAAGTTGCTGGAAAGGTTTAAATGTTCCCTCTGTAAGTAAGTAAATGTTTATTTGATCGAGCGCCCCATTCTGGGGGCTCTGAGCATTGTACAAGTGTGTAGGAAACATATAAAAACAATAAATAAATAAATACAAACAATAGTAAGATAAAACAGTTAAAAATCCATTGTAAAGGGTTGGCCCGGTGGTGCTGAGGGTTGAGGCACTGGATGCCACACCTCACGCCATGCCGACGACCCCGGGGTCGGGAGTGACCTCGGGCATCGAAGGGTCGGCTGGGGGGAGGAGGACTGAGCTTTCCAGGGACTGCTCTCCTCCTCCAGGGAGGGGTGGGAATATTTCTGCTGTGCTGGCTCCTGGTAGAGACTAGGGGTCAGTGCAGACAGGTGGTCCACTGATGGGACAGCACGGACGGTATTGGGCATGCAGTGAGCGGACGTGCACACGGCAATGTCATTGATGCCTTGCACATCCGTGCTGAGAGGTGGGATTCCTACACTACAGGAAAAATCTTCCACTGTGCAGTATGACGTCCAGTCCTTCAGCACCGCACTACTCCAACTCAGGACAGCTCCTCCCGGATCCGGACCCTTGGCTTCCACGATGGTGGGGTACGTACCCACCGCGAAGCAGCTGGTGAGAAGAAAGGAGGAGGGAGTCGAGCTCGGGAACTGGGAGTGGCGTGGGGTCGCAGACTTGTTCAACAAGGGGGGACCATAGGTAACCCCCCCCCAGCCTGAGAGGAGGCAAAAGACACTGGCCAAAAAAATAAAAAAATCCAATTAAATAAAATATTGCAGCAGGTTACTAATTTAACTGCACTTCTTTTATCTATTATGCCAATTGTCTGTAATTACTTGTGCACTGTTGTATATAATGTATGCTCTGCCTTATCCATTTGTATGCCCCCAGGGTCTCCTTGTAAATGAGTCTGCTCAAAGTTGCTTTACCCTGGTTAAATAAAGATTGACTGATTAATCCAGAAATGCTTTCCTAAAAAGATGCGCCTTCAGTCCCCGCTTAAAAGCCTCTAAAGATGGGGCCTCCCTCAAAGATTTTGGCAGCAAGTTTCACAATACCAGGCCCACCACCTCAAACGAGCAGTCTCCAGAAGACTTAAGGAGGGCCCTGAGAACCACTAGGAGGCCCTCAGTAGAAGAGTGAAGTGAGCGCACCTTACGGGCAGGAGTCGAGGTCACTCAGGTAGCCAGGGCCCAATCCATGTAGGGCTTTATAGGTGAGCAAGCCCACCTTGAAGGTGATTCTCCACCTATCCTACAGCCAGTGCAGTCCGAGCAGAACGGGAGTCACATGACAGGACCTAGGAAGGCCTGTCAGTAACCTGACTGCCGCGTTCTGTACCAGCTGCAGTCGCCGGAGAACCCTTCCAGTGACCCCGAGGTAAAAAGCATTGCAATAATTGAGCAGCGATGTCACAAATGCATGCACCAATGGACCGGTAGCGCTGAGGGCTGAGGCGCTGGATGCCTAACCTTGCACCATGCTGGCAACCCGTGTTCAGGAACGAGCACGGGCCACCAGGGGTCAGCAGAAGAGGAGAAGGATTGAGCGTCCAAGGGACTGCTCTCCTTCATCGGGGAAGGGAGGTCACCAGCAGTCGGTGCTTGACTGCCCCCTAACGGCGGCTGGGAGACAGCGCACTGACACTCCAGAAAGGGTAGGAGAGGAGGTAGACACTTGGAGAAGCATGTACAAACTTGTGCGTTCTCTCCATAGGGCATCATTGCATGCCTCCTCTTCTAAGGGGGAGAAAATGAGGAAAAAGTGTCCCAGGCACGGCAGGATGAACACCGATCCCCGCAGGCCCAGCTCTGGTGAACAGGCAGTAACCTCTGCACCAGATCTGTTCCAGTAGGTTGAGGGATCCCTGTTGCTCCGCCATGGGAGGCAAGCTGTGGAGGAAAGCGGAAGGTAAGCTGCGAGCAGGAGATGGGGCTAGGGGATCAGGCATGATGACAGAGCCGCCTGGGGAGAGAGGAGAAAAGAAACTAACTGCAAAAAACAAACAAATGCATGCACCAGTGAGGGCAAGTCATCAGGCGGAATCCAGGCAACATTCCTCAAGTGGTAAAAAACACTCCTGATGATGGATGACACCTGGAACTCGAGTGTCAATTCATCATCAAGGATGATGCCCAATTTTTTCACCAAGGTGGATACCTCCAATGGAGTGGGGTTAACAAATAATCCTGTTCCCATCCCAGCAGTGTCTACATCCCGCCGACGACCAGGCTCAATCACTAGTACCTCCATCTTATCAGGACTGAATCTCAGCCAGCTAGAGGACATCCAGTCCTGGATCTCAGCCAGACATTTGTTTAGCACTTCCACAGTACCATCTGTCCTGGTTGCAAATGACATGTACAGCTGGGTGTCATCTGCATAGCAGTGAAAACCCAATCTGTACCATCTAATGATCACACTTAGGGGAAGCATGTACATTGCGAACAACACAGGTGACAGGATCGAGCCCAGAGGAACTCCACAAGGAAAGGGCTTTGGGCAGGATGAGAGATTTCTCATCACCACCCTCTGCGTCCTGCCTGTAAGAAAGGACTCAGATCAGTTGATGGCAGTATTGGAGAGTCCACAGAGCTCCCGAAGGCAATCCAGCAACGCTACATGGTTCACAGTGTCAAATGCTGGGGAAAGATCAAAGAGAACAAGAATTGATTGCTCCCCTCTATCCCTTGCCCTGAGGAGATCATTTTGCACTCTAACGCCGTTTCAGTTTCTATATAAGACTGAAAGTTATAAGTGGGTCTAACCTTAGGTCACTGCTTAAAGGTGGGATCTATTTGTGTTGGAATGAAGTGAGGGATAAAAGTGTTAATTTCCAAATAGCAGAAGGCCTTTTTTATGTCAACTATCTAGGTCAGAGATCTCCAGTTATCTAGGATCACCCCAGTGAGTTCGCCCAAGACAGCTCATGGCTGTGTTCGAATAGATAGAGAGAACAGCATCTCACCCAGTAAGGACATATTAAGATGCAGCTCGATGATCTTTCAGTACACTCTGGTCTGTGCAAATACCCAGTGCAGGGTGTGGGAAAGATGTGCCGCTCTGCAGTAACCTCTGAGCCCCGGAACGCGAGATCACCTTTATTTTTGGGGAGTTGCAGGGATGTATACGAGACTCTCAGGCATTGACCAGACCATAAAAACCTAGAAATCTGTTTCTTCTAGGTCTGAAGTCAGTTGAGGGGGGCAATTGGGAGGGTCTGAAATAGATAAAGAAGCAGGGGAAGAAGGTTCATCCTGACCGAGTCCACCCTCTGAATAAGAGGAATTGGTAATAGGGCCTATCTCACAAGTGCTTCCTGAATCACATTCTTGATGTTTGTATAGTTCAGAATATATAGTGGAGTCAAGTCCATGGGGATAAGAACCCCAGACACCGAATGGCCTGTCTGTTCCATTTATAGGAAAACCGCCTCTGCATTACCTCAGATAAAGAAAACGCTATCTGTAGCACCTCTGTCTTATCTTCATGAAGCTTACAGCCAGGCAACTGTTCCATTTCTCTCAGCTGTTGGTACAGAGCAGGAAGTGTGGTGTCTGGATTTGTGGTGTAGTCCAGGAAGTCGTCAGCATAAAATGCCATTTTGTGTTCTTTTGCCTCAACCTGTAAACCAGTAACAGTGTTGTCCACTCTAATAGCTTGGGCCAGGGATTCAACATAAAGGGTGAACAAAAGGGGAGAAAGAGAGAGAGAGAGGGAGGGTAACCCTCAGGGTGCCTCTGGATAAGGACAATTGGTCAGAGAATGAACTGTCTACCTTAACTGCTGCTTGGGGATCAGTGTAAAGGGCTTGTATGACTGTGCAAAGGGGACCTGGAAATTGTACAGAGTGTGCTGAAGAAACTGCCAAGAAACTCTATCAAATGCTTTTTAAGCATCTAAACGAAGTATAAGGCATGGAATGTTGTGATGCAGAGATCTTGGGGATGCGGGTACCCGCGTCCTTTATGCACATTTTGTGCATCAGGATGCTCCTTTTTTGGGGGGGGAAGTCGGGAGAGCTAGCAGGATGCTGGAGCATACAGGGTGGGGTATCACCAGCATAAACAGGGAGCTGGTGTTACCCCTGTATAGATCACTGGTGAGACCTCCCCTTGAGTACCTGTGTCCAGTTCTGAAGACCTAATCTCCAGAAGGACATAGAAAGAATGGAGGTGGACTAGATGATGGCAACCAAAATGGTGCAGGGTCTGCATCAAAAGCCCTATGAGAAAAGACTGAAGGACCTTAATATGTATACCATGGAGGAATGGAGGGAGGGGGGATATGATAAAAACTTTAAAATACCTTACTGATATAAATAAAGTTCAAGAGGGAAGGGAATTTTTCAGAAAAAAGACGCTCAAGGACAACGGGTCATGCTATGAAGCTGGAGGGGGGGCAGACTTAGAGGACACGTGAGGAAGAACTCTTCATGGAGAGGGTGGTAGGTGCCTGAAACAGCCTCCCAACAGAAGTGGTGGGGGAAAAAACTGTAACGGGGTTCAAGAAAGCATGGGCTAGACATACGGGAACCTCAGTAATAAGACAGGTGGGGGGGGGGATACACCGGAGAGCAAGTAGGGTCTGCTGTGAACGGGCAGACTAGGTGGGCCAAGCAGTATTATCTGCCGTCAAATTCTGCGTTTCTACGTTGTTTCTTTGGCTGTTTCACTTAAAATAAAAGCAGTCTGGGATTAAAGCAATTTGGAGAGGTGGGGTGTCAGGATGTACTGCAGAGCTGCATATTCTTTCTAATCACCAACTACACTGAAGCCCACTTATAAGAACATCAGATATGAGAGCATCCTATTTGTAAGAACATTTTTGGGATACCCCAGTTTTTGCACCTTATTTTCAATGGCAACAAATCCCATTTATAAGAACAGTCAGCCCGTTTACAGTAACAGTTTTTTTCCCAGAAGTAGTGGTAAACGGTCATTATCACCTCTGGATGTGTTCAACTGGGCTGAATCATCATCTAGTTTCCTCACTGACAGTCACTGAAATAGTGAATGGATTTGTGAAAGATGCCCTATGAAGAAGGCAACATGTACTCCTTCATAGTTAGGTGAGACACCAAATTAATTTTATAATAAGTTTTTGAGCAAGGGTGCTTATAAAAAGCTATATTACACTATTTTTAATAATGAGTTCTCCAAGCACTAGTTTGAGCCCAGTTTCACCATGTTAACCATACATTTTACATGGACTCTCACTGTTTTCAGTGAAGCCCTTTTATAATAATATCCCCTGTTATAAGAACATTTTTGCTTGGCATCTAAGGTGTGCTTATAACAGGGCTCCACTGTATTTCACGTTTACCTATTCCGAAAAGAACTTACAGTGAGTACAGTGCACACACACCGATAACAACACCACCCACCACATCAGTTATATTGATTCATTTCGCGGCTACTGTTATTGTTGGGGTTAATCTCAGATTAAAGAGCACGTTATAGCTGCCAGGTCCCAACGTGGAGGTTTCTCCTCCTGCTAAACTATTACCTGCACTGATGCCCCTGTGATCATGTTATTTGTTGTTGGCTATCTTTAATGAAAGTTCTGTCTTGGAGGGAGGGGTAGAAGCGGGCGACTTAGGAATGTGAAAGACTGATGTTACAATCCACTCTCCTACTGTCTCAACTCTGTCAGCTGCACTTGGCTACTGTAGAGTTACTGTTGTGTGCGTTCTCCATTTATTGCTGCCCTTTACGCCAGTTAAATTCACTGACTCTCAGTGTGCCCCAGCTCTGGCACCAAGCTGCCAGCTGCCAACATCGGGGGAGCAGCTGTGTTCCGTCAGTCCTCATAGCCACTGGTCCGTCAGCCCTCAACTGCCTTGGTTGCTCTTCTCTGTACTTTCTCAATCAAGTCAACATATTTCCTCAGATATGAAAACCAGAACTGCACACATACTCAGGGGTCAAAATGGGCACCGGTCTACTAACCACATGCTGGCAGATTTTGTATTGGGTAACATTTTCCTCTAGCTACTGTAGCCCTGCTGATCTGTATTGGAGATGGTAACATTTCAACAAGTACACCAGGTGAGTGAGTAGAAAACGTGTGAGGCTAGTGGATGTTCCAGTCATTAACTCTGCTGTTAAGTGCCTATAAAACTTAATTTACTACACTGAGGTAAACAAAGACCACTCAAAGATAACAGGTCCCGGGGTACGTTAGAGTAATATGGGCAGAACAGACAGACCATCAGTCTTTTTCTGCCATCGTCGTCTATGTTTCTTTTTTTTTTTAAACTCAAAAGGCTTTATTGAGACATACAGAATGAAACAATAGCCACAGTGCTTAGTATTACAAAAGAGCAGTAAATGAATATATCTGTCACACATTTCACTACAAATCATCTAGTATGGTTATACATCTGGGCCTATTAATAATTCTTATTCCTATGACAGAATGTCTATTTCCCTCCATAATACTGTCTCAGCTATACGGTAGTCCCTTTGAAACTAGCACCAAATGGGAAAATCAAGTAACCACAATGACAGGACGCAAGATTATGGTATAGCTGCTTATTTGAGTTATGCTGGACTCATTCTAGTATGCCTATCAATAAGTTAATTGTTCCAAGACAGGTATGCCCTCAATTTCTTCTATAAGGTGAGCAAAAGGTAACCGCCTGGTGTTGAACAGCTCCATCTTAAGAAGCAGACCAGCTGTGATTTCCTCCATTGTGTTACTTTGTTTACAGTTTGTCAGCCAGTTCTCTCTAGTGGGAGAGGAGTTTGTCATCCATTTCTGGGTGATAGGTTTTAATGCTGCAACTGTTAGTATGTTAAACAGATGTTTTTTAGCTCTACCTGACATTCTATGAGGAAGATCACAAATCAGGTGGAAGCCATACAAATCTTGAGTTAATGCTAAAGTTGCTTTAATCCAGGTCTCAAACTCCATCCAGAACGCTTTGATACTGGTACACCCCCAGTAAATACACATAGGGGTCCTGCTCTCCCCACACCCCCTCCAGCACAGATCCGTGTTACTTGTACCTATGTGTTCAGTTCTGTCCGGTGTTAGGAAATACCTGCTAAGGAGTTTCCATCTGAACTCCCGCCAACTCCTAGATGTGGTAGCTTTGTGAGTGGCCTGCCAGATCTGCAGCCATTCCTTCTGTGTTAAGTTGGTGCCCAACTCCTCTTCTCATTTACACTGTAAGTGTTCTACATCCTGTTGGCCTGTGTCCTTGTTTAGTTCCTAATACAGTGTAGATATTTTTTGTTTGGTGTCCTCTTGTAGTGACTATGTCCTTATTCTAGTTACAAAGTAGATGGGGTCCTGCCATCAGGAGTGGTCTGATTTCAGATTTAGTAATATAGGACCTTATTGTAGGAACCTAAAATGTTCCCCGTTCAGTAAATTAAACTCATTTTGTATTTCTCTGAAGGATTTAAGCATCCCATCAGCAATGAACTGACAGATAATGCTACAATCCCTGTGTCCCCCATCTTTTAAATGTATTATCTATCTTCACCGGAGCGAAGTTGGTGCTTTTCCATATTGGCACCCATTGTGTCTGTGTAGTTTTATCCCCAACCTTTTCTTTACCCCTAGCCACTGTTTGTAAGTATGTTTTGTCCATTTACTGTAAGTGAGTTCAAATCCATCATGGATTTTGTTTTCCAAGTCACTGCTTCTAAGTGGAATGCCGTAAATGATCTTCCATCAGCCTGTTCTTCATCGGAAATGCTTCTATACACAGATGATGTGGTCATTTTCAAAAGTGGAAATGATGCGGGAAGCTTAAATGACACCCTCCAAAAAGAATGTATTAACTTACAGCATTGGATGGATGCCTGAGGGATGGTCCTAAACATTAAGAAAACAAAAACCATGGTTTTTAGCAGAATTAAAAAGAATGGGAATAGCAAATTTCTTTTAAAGGCTCTTAACGGTGAAGTTATAGAAATAGTCAACCAATTTAGATACTTGGGAGCTACACTGAACAGTGCTTTAACCATTGAACCTCATGTAGATAGTTTGATATAAACAGTAAATCAATGCTTGGGCTGTTTATATAGTGTGCCAAACAATCTCACACCCTTATGGCGAAGAGCCCATTATTGTCAGTATTAGATTATGATTTGATAATATATTCAGGTGCCGGTAGTGGGGTGCTAAATAGATTAAAATTAGCCTATAACTCAATTTGTTATTTTATAACAGGGCCTCCCGTTTAAAACTCACCACTGTTTACTTTACCAAGTTACATGACTAACTAAAAGGAACTAAAACTGCCCTATACAAAGAAAATATTGATTGTGGGGATTTATTGCCCACCTAAGGTTAGAGCCCAGGCCTTTAACTGTCTACAAGACTGGTTGTTTGATTATAAGGACAGCCATGAGATACTGATGGCAGGAGATTTCAATTCCAATTGTCAAAATATTAATGAGTTTCATCCATTGTTTGATTTGCAAAAAAATGTGGGATTAACTCAACTAATTCAAGAACCTACGAGAATAAATATGGGATCAGTTTCAACCTCTTCAATTTTGGATTCGATTTTTACCAATACTGTGGACAATTTTATTAATAACAGGGTCTTACCTGATACAATCTCAGACCATCAATTTATATTCTGTAATAGGGTTCAATGTAAAAGGTTGGGTGAGAAAAGGAGTATTAGTTGGCGCAGCCTTAGAAATTTCGACTATATTGATTTTATGTTGGATTGATTTTATGTAGGAATCACAGAAGGAGCAGGACAGGGAACTGTATCAGTTAAAGCAAAAGGAAGCTGGGAAGGCAGTCAGAACAGCAAAGGCCCAAACCAAGGAAAAGATAGCCAACTCAGTTAAGAAGGGGGATAAAACCTTTTATAGGTACATCAGGGAGCGAAGGAAGACCAAGTGAGGGCTAGTGAGGCTTAATAAAGAGGAGGGAGGGTGGGCAGAGGGTGACTGTGAAAAGGCAGAGATACTAAACAGATATTTTTGCTCAGTATTTACAAATGAAGAGGGGGAGGTACCTAAAACAAACAATAGAAACACTCTGGATACAGAAGTTGATACCAGCCCATTTACAGAAGAAAGGGTTCTGAAAGAACTCTTAAAATTGAAGGTGGACAAAGCAATGGAGCCTGATGGGATTCATCCCAGAATTCTAAAAGGACTAAGGGTAGAACTAGTGACACCACTGACTACCCTCTTTAACAAATCATGGGAGGATGGGGTGGTACCCGAGGACCGGAGAAGGGCAGATGTGATTCCCCTTCACAAAAGTGGGAGCAAGGCAGAAGCAGAAAACTACAGACCTGTTAGTTTAACCTCAGTGGTAGGGAAAATGATGGAATCACTTCTGAAGGAAAGAATTGTTGAGTATCTAGAGGCCAGAGGGATTCAGGACCCAAGGCAGCATGGATTCACAGTGGGAAGGTCATGCCAGACAAATCTGATAGATTTCTTTGACTGGGTGACCAAAGTAGTAGATCAGGAAGGGGCTGTGGACATGGCCTACCTAGACTTTAGCAAGGCATTTGACACAGTCCCACACAAAAGATTAATATACAAGTTAGCCAGCCTGGGTGTGGGTCCCAAGATGACAGCCTGGGTAAAGAATTGGCTGGAGAATAGGACACAGAGAGTAATAGTAAATGGAGTCCACTCTGAAGAAAGGGGGTTACTAGTGGGGTACCGCAGGGTTCAGTATTAGATCGTCCTCTCAATGTCCTTTATATGCATACTGCAGAGGGACTGGAAGGAAAGTATGTCTCTTTGCAGATGACACAAAGATCTGCAACAGAGTTGATGACAAGGTGGGGTGGAAAGGATGAGAAGGACTCTGGCAAGGTTAGAGGAATGGTCAAATGTATGGCAGCTTAGATTCAATGCTAAGAAGTGCAAGGTAATGCACCTGGGAAACAAAACCCAAGGGAAGAGTACACAATGGGGGGTGAGATACTAACAACAACAAAAATGGAAAGGGACCTGGGGGTAGTCATATCAGATAACCTAAAGGTGGGCAAGCAATGTGAGAGGGCAGCAAGGAGGGCTGGGGGGATACTGGGATGCATAGGGAGAGGCATCACCAGTAGAAAACAGGAAGTTATTATCCCTCTGTACAGACAGTTGGTGAGACCCCATCTGGAGTACTGCGTGCAGTTCTGGAGACCCAATCTCCGCAAGGACATAGACAGGATGGAGGCTGTCCAGAGGAGGGCAACTAAATGGTGCAGGGTCTGCACCGAAGACATATGAAGAGAGACTTATGAGCTGAATATGTATAGCCTCGAGGGAAGGAGGGGAGAGGGAGACATGATAGAAACTTTCAAGTATCTCAAGGAATCAACAAAGTCCAAGAGGGTAGCATCTTTCAAAAAAAGAGGTGTGCAAGAACAAGGGGGCACAATTTGAAGATAGAAGGGGGCAGCTCAGAGGTAATTTAAGGAAGTATTTTTTCACAGAGAGGGTTGTGGATGCATGGAACGGCCTTCCGGAGGAGGCTGTGGAGTCAAAAACAGTGGTGGAATTCAAGCATGCATGGGACAGTCATAAGGCAATTCTAGGGGGTGGGGGTAGGAAGAAGTAGGCTGTTGGTTAACTAGGATCTGCAGCCCATCCTGTAGTAGGGAATGGGCAGACTAGATGGGCCTAGCGGTCCTTATCTGCCACAAAGTCTATGTTTCTATGTAATTTCCCTACTCTTTTCGATAATGCCATGGGATCTTTAACATCCACCTGAACTACCACCAATCCAGGCAGATGGGACCTTGGTTTAACGTCTCATCCGAAAGACAGCACCTCAGAAGTGCAGCACCCCTCTCATGCTGCACTACAGTGTCAGTACTGGGATATTAACCCAAGTGCCAGATGTGGGAACTGAACCCACAGCCCTCTGATCACCCGGCCTCAGAGGCAAGTGTGCTACCTACTGAGCCACTGACACTGCAATGGCATCAGGCCAAAAGAAAAGGTAATAAACAGGATTGGGACAGATTTAAAAAACTCTGTAATGAATACGTTAGGGAGGTTCGAGGGGCAAAACAATGTCATTTTACACATCTGCTGGATAAAAATAGTTCAAAAGATCCTAAAAATTTTTGGAAAACAATAAATACACTTACTAAGGGTCAGGGGCTGATGAATTAAAGGTGTTAAATATCGATGGTCAGATGTTACCATTATCGCAACAGGTGTTGGACTGGCTAAATGGGTACTTTAGCAAGATGGGAGTGACTAGTTCAGCCAATCAATCCTGCTTTCCTGGATCTTGTCAATCACTTCAGTTGAGAGATAGTGGGTATATTAAACCCTTTGTATTTGAAGAAATAAAAGTAGAAACTGTGATTAGAGAACTAATAGGCTTAAATACTGCTAAGGCTGTGGGCTTGGATAATATTTCACCAAAACTGCTTAAGTATGCTGCTCCTATCATAGCTTATGCCCGACATACTTATTGAATAAATCATTAACCACAGCAGTATATCCATTAGCTTGGAAACAATCCAAGGTCATACCTATATTTAAAGGTGGAAAGAGGACAGAGATGGATAATTATAGGCCTATCTCTCTTTTGCCCCAGATATCTAAATTATTAGAAAAAATAGTAGCTACCCAATTAAGAAAGCATTTGGACTCCTCTGGTTTATTAAATAGTATGCAGTCTGGTTTCCGGAAATTGCATAGTACGACTTCTGCACTTGCCAAAGTAGTGGGAGATGTGCAGGCGGCCCTGGACTGGAGGACATGTGTGGGGTTAATATTTGTGGATTTATCCAAGGCTTTTGACTCTTTGGACCACCGTATCTTCCTGTACAGGGCAGCATCTTTTGGGGTGGTGGGTTTGAGCGGAGAGTGGCTGGAGTCGTACTTGACAAATAGCAGCCAGAAAGTTTCATTGGGTTGTTGGGAGTCATGTATTTTGCCTGTTGAATCAGGGTCCCACAGGGCTCCATCCTAGGACCATTGCTGTTCAGCATGTACATAAATGGCCTGTCTTTTTGGGATTCTGAAGTCAAGTACCATCTTTATGCCGATGATATTATTATTTATACAACAGATGAATCTATCAAAGTGATACAAAAAAGGCTTCAGTTAGCCTTTGATGAATTACAGATTTTCTTAAGGGATAGTAGGCTGGTTCTGAATGTGAAGAAAACACAGGCCATGTTGTTACATCGAAAAGTAACACACTGAATGGCATGGCCCTGGGATTGGTTGCCCTTGGGGGGGCCCCGATCCAACAGACACATATGTACAAATATTTGGGTCTTTGGATTGACAGTTCATTGTGTTGGGATATACATATTGGCAATTTGGCCAGGAATGTGAACAAAAAAATAGGGTCTCTTTATAGGGTTAGATTAGCAATGAGTATGGATGTAAGGAAACAAGTAGTAAATACAATGATCATCCCTATGTTTGATTATGGGGATATATTTTATTCTTGTGAGAGAAAACAGGACCTAAA
Organism: Neoceratodus forsteri; assembly: GCA_016271365.2. Classification (NCBI taxonomy): domain Eukaryota; kingdom Metazoa; phylum Chordata; order Ceratodontiformes; family Ceratodontidae; genus Neoceratodus; species Neoceratodus forsteri. Next base: position 751,903,166 of record CM028132.1, read on the forward strand.
AAAGTTAGGAGCAAGTTATAACAGCTTGGCTAGATTTATTCTAGGGGACCCTAGACTAACTCACAGATGCCAGCTTTATGATCGCTTAGGTTGGTACACGCTGCATGAGCGTAACCATGAACATTTGCTGGCATTTGTTTATAAAGGACTGAAGGGGCCAAACCCAGGATATGTTGTAGATAAATTGATCTACAGAAATAAATTGGCTTCCCTGAGAAATTGTCGAATGCCAATCTTGAGGTTGCCTAGTTGTAGTCTGGATGTCTGACAACAATCTATATACTATAGAGGGGTGTTGGGCTGGAATGCAATTCCTGTGACATTGTTTTTGGAAAATATAAATAATACTTGGCCCCTTATTCAACGTTAGCATCAGATTAGCTCATGCCAAAAAAGGCAATGTTGTACAGATATAGAAAGGACATCTGTAGATGTAGAGTGTAGGGTACCTATTAGTAAGAGTGATTTAGCATTATAGGGATTTATTTATTTGTAATAAATTGGGATTAACTAAAATTGTGTATGATGGTTTTGTTGCTGCGTGAGAATTTGAACTGAAATGTTTTTATTTTTTCTTTCTGTTTTTTCTTGTCATTTATTTATTTAGTTATATTTTATTGTTAGTTACACTACATGTGATTGTAATATTTTATATTGTATGTTTTGCCTACTGTACGGGACCTCGTTGAAAATTAGCTTTATTCAATCGAGTTTATCCCTTATTCACACAAATTTCGTTGAATAAAAACATTTTACTACTACTTACTAATATTGACTACCCTCACCGGATGACAGAGTAAAGTTAAACAGCTCAGTCTTTTTCCATAAGGCCATTTGGGCAGGGTCCCAGATTCTACAGGGGAGTTATTTCCATTACAGCAAAAATTACAATGTACTAGATTGCAGGATTTAACCTTGTTTAAGGTTCCCTTCTGAAAGACTTGTTTTGGGCAAAGAGCTTTTGATTACATTGGTTTAAGTATTTACAACCGTCTACCACAATTGGTTAAGTTGTTAGATCTATACCTGTTCTTAAGAAAAATTTCTTGAGTATTTTAGTTACACAGTTTACATGTAGATGTAAATGATATTTGTATTTGTGAACCATTGTACTGTATGTATTGCATGTTATGTTGCAATGTGCTGCTCGCACTTGAAAAAGGGCAATGTTGCTCAATGTGCCTTTCCAGGGTAAACATTGAAATTAAATACAATTTGTTCCCACTGCCACTGTTTTCCAAGCTGTTTCCTTGGAGTGATCTAGTAGATCATATGAACATACGAATGTGCCAGCAGAAACAGACCACCCAGTCTATCTAAGTCTGCTTGAGTGTGCAGCTAGCACCCCTAGTTTGCAGCTGCCCCACCCCCCTCCCATTTGTCATCCCACTGCCACCTCCCACCTCCCCCACCCTCACTCTCCCCTGTTCCCTGTTCCATGCCCTTTTGAAACTGTTCACAGATTTACATGATACCACCCATTCTGGTAGGGTGTTCCATTTTGCTACCACCCTCTCTGTGAAATAGTGTCTCCTCATTTCTCTTCTAAATCTTCCCCCCTCTATTCCTAGAGCATGCTCCCTGGTGACCCTCCTCCTCCTTAACTTAAAGACCCCATCTGCCCCATCCTTATTGACTCCCCTCAGATACTTGAATGTCTCTATCATGTCCCCCCGTCCCTTCTATCCTCCACGGTGTACATATTCAGGTCTCTCAGCCTGCTGTCATAGTCTGTCCCTTCCATTCCACAAATCATCTTTGTTGCCCTCCACTGCACCCCCTCCAGTAGCCTGATATCACGCTTCAGGTATGGCCTCCAAAACTGCACACAATACTTTAAGTGCGGCCTTACTTCTTGATATGCGCTATTTACTTATCTATTGTTTACCTTATTTTGTTTTTATACTACTGATGTGGAACCTTTGTAAATTAGTTGTATTGCTCAAAGGTGTTGTAATCCAAGACTCAATAAATAAATAAATTCCCAGGTATCTGACTGAGTCTGCTTCCCATTTACCCAGTAATTTTAGTTTAGTTTCCCGTGTAATTTTTTTTTTAATTTAATATATTTTATTGATTAATTATTCATGACAGTATACAAGATCGATGGCATTGAAACAAACCATTGTACAAAATGCCCTAATATATCGAGAGATAATGACAGGAAACAATACTGTACATACCCCTTCATCAAGGACTGTTGAAAAGGATGTAATAAAGTTAACTTTCCCTCCCAGTCCCTCCCCTCCCTCCACTGTGGTGCATGTTGATTCTTATTTATTTGGCTAAGGAACCACTTAAGTAAAGAAACATAGCTATTGAATCAGGATCTTAAGAATTGAGACTGACTAAGAAAACTAAATACCGCTTATCTCAGCCGCAACATATAATTATTACCAGACTAAACATAGAAGGTTGACCAGATGAGAAACAGGAAATAACAATGGCATACATAGATTCCGGCATAAGTAAAAAGAAAAGAGGAGAAAGGGAGAAAAGAAAGCATGGAGGAGACCGCAACCCATTATATATCGAAATGTCATTTAAGATACAGGGCATATAACTTGCCCCATTTTTTAGTGAAGGAAGGTAAACGGCGGTTCACCTGAGCTATCAGGTTCTCCACCCGGAGTGCAAAGGTAATCTCATGTAACCATTCCATATAAGTTAACACAGATTGGTCTTTCCAATGTCTAAGTACTAGTTTTTTAACCGCCATTGATATTAGAGCCAAGTGATATCTCCTTTCCTTCACTTGTATTTCGGAATAATCACCCATGATACAAGTTTTAGGGGAGAAAAGGCCTTGTAATCCCAATAACGGATCAAGAGAGGTTTCTATTTGCTTCCAAGAGGATACTGATACACATGACCAGAAAATATGTATCACAGAGCCCTCTTCTTTATTACACCTAGAACATATTGTTGAAGCTGTACGCTCATCTGGGCCAGTTTAACCGGAGTGTAATAAAGTTATTTAATATACAATATTGTGTAACCCTGTATCTGTCTTGAGTATGATAGACATGTAGATCTTTCCATATATTATGCCAGTTAATGTCTCTGTCTGGATATAGGCTTTGCCAGATATTGGGGCCGCACTTGATGGGGCCACTGGAAACGATGCAGTAAATTATACAACCTGGAAATACTATGCGGATTTTTAATAATTATGGAGACTTGATAAAAAGTCAGCAAGATAGGAGACTCTAGCATTGCTCCCAAACCTTTACACAAAAGATGCCTCAGCTGAAAAACCTTAAAGGCCATCGCTGTTGACCATTTAAATTTTCCTAAGATCTCACCCGTATCCAAGATACGACTTGGAGAGTAAAAGTCCCTCACACTACAACCAGAAAGAGATGGTAACCAATTACGAGTTATCACAGAATTACCTATCCGAAGGTTTGGATTTAAACAGATGGGTTGAGAGAGATCCAGAGTTGGGGAGATCTTAAAGTACTTGAACAATTGAGAGACCACCCTGAGGGAGATCCCAAGAGGTAAGGAGCGAAATGATGCAGGGATATTTTTACTAGGTATGTAAAAAAGAACTCTGGGATCAATGTTATGACTGCTAATGAAGTCTAATTCAGCTTGCAACCACAATGGTTTATACCCTTGGTAAACTGGGGAGTCCGGTGAGGATAACCATTTCCCACATTTGTTCAAGTGTGAGGCCCAATAATAATAAAATAAGTTGGAGAGGCGAAGCGCCCCAAAATCTTTTGGGTGGGATAATTTGTTATAAGATTTCCTAACAGACTTATTATTCCAAATAAAGGAATTTATTCCAGAGTGAATACTCTGGAAATAAGACATTGGTATCCATATTTAACATATTTAAGGGTAGAAAATCTAGGTAACACATTCATTTTAATAATATTTATTCTGCCCCACAACGATAAGGGAAGCTTTGGACCACCTAGCCAGATCCTGTTGAATATCCTCCATAGATCTTCTAAGTTCAGTTTCATGACAGGGATGAGTTAAGAGTAATATGAATCCCTAAATATTTAATAGAACGTGTAGTCCATTTCATCCCAAAATTAGCAAAACTTGAGCTGTGAGTGAGATGGTTAAGAGGGAAGATTTCAGTTTTATTAATATTGAGTTTATAATTAGAGTACTTACTAAAATCCTCAATTATATCCAATGCTGCTTTTAATGAAAGGGTTGGATTTGACAGGTGTAAAAGCAAATCATCAGCGAAGACTGAGATTTTGCCATACCATTGACCACAGGAATGCCTGATATAAGTGGGGATGAGTTTAAAAGCCTAAGAAGGGGTTCAAGGTATAAATTGAATAAAAAAGGTGAGAGGGGGCAACCTTGTCGCGTACCTGATGTAAGAGGGAAGGGATCGGATAGTATCCCATTGCAGTACAGTCTAGCTCTAGGCGAGGCATACAATGCCTGCACCCATGTTATAAACAGAGGGGGAAATCCCATAGCTTGTAACGTGGCCCAAAGAAAAGTCCAGTCCACCCTATCGAATGCCTTTTCTGCATCCAGGGATACTAAAATCATTGGGGTAAGGGATGACTTGGCTGTATTAATAAGATATTGTAATTTACGGTGGTGGTCAGTTGGGGATCTATTAGCAACAAAGCCAATCTGTTCCGAACTAGTTTCCCGTGTAATTGTTCCACTGACCCGTATTATCTCAGTTTTGGAAATATTCATTTTAAAGAAGACAGGAAATCATTTCTAATTGGCTGCTGTTTATGAAGTACTTATTCTCAAAAATGATGTGCATTCTCCTAAAATACCCATATTTTATTGTACCTGAATAAAAAGTGATAAGAAAAACTGTATTTTGCATTGTTTTGTTTTTATGGACAGCATTCTGTTACAGTTCTCTTCATGAAACCAATAATTTGGAGTTGTAACTATGTCATGGTTTGTGCTTAGAACCATAAGCACAGTTCTGATAGGTCAACAGCTCATAATTAGAGTTCTTTACAGAAACCATGACCTAGTAAAAACTCCAAATTATTGATTCCATGAACAGAACTGTAGCAGAATGCTGTCCATAGAAACAAAGCAATGCAAACTACAGTTATTCCTGTCACTTTTTATTCAGATACAGTTAAATATGGATACTTTAGTGGAATGCATATCAATTCTGAGAATAAGAACGTTATAAACAGCTGCTAGTTAGCACAAATTTCCTATCCCCTTTAAAACCTGAAATCGCTCCATATCTTCTTGTTAGTTCAGAAGGTTATCTATGTTCTTTTCTGGGTCTCTTAAATAAATTACAGTGTCATCAGCGTACAGTGAAACATGGTTTGCTATCCTCCTACTATTATTCCCTGTATTTCTGTACTCCTCCTGGCCACCTCTGTCAGGGGGTTCCATACTCAGGGCAAACAGAAGAGGGGAAGGCAGGCACCCTTGTTGCACCCCTCCTGATCCCAAAGGGTTCAGATAGAGTGCCATTTGTTCCGATTCATACTGTAGGTATCGTGCACAGCGCATAATCTCTGTTTCTTATTCAGACCCCTGCATATCTGAAATGGTGCCTGACCAATGATCTCTACAGGCCAGGGAAATTATAATATCCCAACCAACCTACAAAGTTTCTCTTGATGGATGCCATGATTCTGTTTGTCCTGCTAGTGGTTGCAGCCCATGATACTGTTCCCAAGAGAAATGGCTAAGGATAAAGTGAACAGTACAAACTGTAATCTTCTAAGTAAATACCCTTCCAAGTGAATGCTACATGCATCACAGCCATCATGTTTCTGAAGCACCCTGAGATTTCCAGCGTCTAATCATATCCTATTCTGATTTTGCTTGTTCTTGCATATTAGGCACAGAGAAGAAGAACTTTGATAAAATAATAGCCCAGTGCAGGTCTGTTTTGTCGAAACACAGCCAGGGAACTTACAATAGATGTAGAACAGTAGTAAGTGCTAAACTACTAGCCAGGGAATGCATCAATAAAACAAGTATCACTTCTCACTCCTTCTACAAGCCTTCTCATGATGCTTTTTGAGCTAGGGTGTAAGCTGGAAGAACAACTGATGCTATGGCCATGGAAGAGTGGGATACTTTCCCTGAGATGTGGTGGAGACACTGTGTGGAGGGAAGGAGGTGCCTAGACAGTCTTCCAAATCCTCCATGTATGGACATATGGGGCCATTTGTCCCAGTCATCTGACGATCCTCGCCATGACTCCTACATTCTTTAGATGACAGTTATTGTTCTCTAATCACGAGTATCCTGTGGTTGGCTCACCTCATGCAGCAGAAAAGTCTGATTCTCATGAGACAGCTGTCCCGTTACTACGCTGAGGATAACAGCTGTGATACGGCTTTTTTTTTTGTTAGGAAACACTGTTACAGATACTGTCTTATTTGTAGATCTTGTTCCAGATAAGTACCTTGTAGTCAGTGTACTGCCAACCTCACCTCATCACATTCCAATTAAAGTCTCTTGTGGTCAGTGGTACTCCCACCCTCACCGGCATTCTAAAAAAGTCCTTGGTAGTCAGTGGTACCCCCTCTCTCGCCCATCACATACAAATGAGTCCTGGTAGTCAGTGATACTCCCTCCCTCCATGATACCCCATCCCGCCCAAAACCAGTACCAAGTAAGTCCCTGGTAGTGCATGGTACCTCTTCTCTCACCCAAACCAGTGCCAAATAAATCTCTGGTAGTCAGTTGTACCCTCTCTTTCACCCCAACCAGTGCCAAACAAGTTCTTGGTAGTCAGTGGTATTGCCTCTCTCACCCTAACCCATGCCAAATAAGTCCCTGATGGTCAGGGGTACCCTCCTCACCCCATCACATGCCAAACAAGTTATTTGTAGTCAGTGGTACCCCTCTCCCTCACCTTATCCCATTCCAAATAAATTCCTGGTAGTCAGTGGTTCCCCCCTCACCCCATCACATTCCAAATAAGTTCCTGGTAGTCAGAGGCTGTACCCCCTTCCTCACCCCATCAAGTGCCAAACCGTACCCCCTTCCTCACTTCACCAAGTGCCAAATAAGTCATTAGTGGTCAGTGGTAGCCCTCCCTCACCCTCTCCTGTTTCATGTAAGTCCCTGGTAGTCAGTGGCAACCCCCTCCATCACCATATCTAGGGCCACTGATTTCCCATTTTCAAAAACAGGCAATTCCATTTAATGAAATCTTAAAATTATTTTGGATGGATCACAAGAGAGTTCTTGGCACTCATGAAAGAAACACACTCCAAATGGGTAGCCTCCAAACAGGCGTCCACTCCTGTCCTCTGGAACGATTATAGGAGATTGGGCATGTAAACGTGGATAGTAAGGAGGTCCAACACAGTGTCAGGATGCCAAATAAAATAAGTATTTATTCATACAATGGAAATAAACAAAAGTGGACTGATTTTGTCAAAAGAAAATAATCATAAACAAGAAGACATCAAATAAAGGCATAACAGTTCAGTATAGCTTCAAATGGAAACAAAATCCCACCTAGAAAAGAGCTAGAGGTCTGGTAGGGTCAGCACCCTATCACCAACTAAAAAAATGCTCCCAGACCTGATCCTTTTATACAGGAGTAGGATCAGGTGACCAACTAGGTTCCGCCCCTTTTTATAACTAAAGACTAAAATCTTCCAGAACATTTACTTTTTAGATTAGAGTTAAAGAAAACCTACAATAGTTTATTAGAAACACAATGACATAAGCTAGTAGTAATAATAATAAGAGAAATCCTTTCTATGTGTGTACTTCCAAACAGTCAGGCTCCTCCCATCACTTCTGACTATAAACAAACTGAGAAAATGGCTGCCTGGCCCTATAACAGAGTCAGAGGGATGGAGGAGAGCCCAGGCTATAAGAAATACTAAATAGGTAAGACTATATTTTCTAGCACAGCAATACAAGTTTTTTTTTACTTAAAACATAGCATACAAAGCATAAGTCTGTTAACATACAAGAGTCTCTTTTCAGAAAGAAATGTGTTTTAAAAAGAAATAAAACGGGCTGCAAAAGCCTGAGGAGACAAACATGCTTATTTTCAGTCTATCACACAGAAAATAGCAAGCACCAAGCAGCCTCATTTTAACACTGAACTTTAAACTGCAGGTAACATTAACTGAAGAACCAAACTACAGGTTACTTTGTGCACACATTCTATTTTGTTTAAAAAAAAAATCATCTCTGCAGTTTATTTTGCTAGGAGGTGACAGAAGCAGCCAGAAAGACACTCAGCTTGTCTTTCATTTCACCCTGTAGTTTCAAACCCTAAGCTACAAGAAGGCAAATAAGGGCTGTTTTCACTGGGTTTGTCCTAGCTAAATGATTTAAAGGTGTAATCAGGGGCACAGTGCACACATGGAAGAGCAAGAAGAAATGAAAGAAGGAAAGAAAATAGGGATACACAGAACAACTACAGGTGGCATTCCTGATAGTTGGGGAACACAGGGAGAAGAATTAGAATAGTACAAGACAAAGAATTACTGTTACAACAGATTTGATATAAAGAGAAAGCGTGCTCATTCCAGGATACACACAGCCCCTATTACAGGGCAGTTTGTTTGCATTTGTTTTGCAGTCTCAGAAACACGATTTCAGGCTTTAAAGGGATAACCTTGCAAACCCATGACATTTCTGGAGCTCCCTTGGCTCCCCCTTTACTCCACAATCTCACATCACAATTATCAACCTAAACTCCCCTGCTGGCACTCCGACAGATCCATCGGAGGTCACCCAGGCTTTCAACATAAAGTTCACTGACCTTACTGCCCACCTTAGTAAACTACCCTCCCAGCAACCTCCCAGTCCAGGTGACTGTGCTTGTGACCCACCCCTTCTCTCCTCTGCCTCCATTGCCCCCCCCCACCTTTCTATTTGAAGGCCATCTCCTAAAAGATTACCACCAAACTACTCAAGAGTCTCCCTACCAGGTGTAGCCCTGGTACTGATGGCCTCTACCCCTCTCTGCTCAAGCTTGCAGCTCCTGCCACCTCCAAACCTCTGACTTTCATTTTCAACCTTACCCTGGCCTCGGCAACCATGCCCAACTCTTGAAAGATTGCCAAAGATGTCCCGATATTTAAAGCCGGGGACCCTCTTTCCGCAGACAATTACCGACCAATCTCCATCCTCCCCCACCTGAGCAAACTACTTGAGAAAATTGTCCACCACCAAATTACAGATCACATTGACAAGTACAACTAACCTTTGTGCATACAGCAACACAGGTTCCAAAAGAACCATAATACCACTTCTGCCCTAACCCTCCTAACCGACCATGTCTACAGAAACATGGATCAGGGTAAAGCCACTGGTGCTGTGTTTGTGGACTTGACCAATGCCTCTGACCTGATCAACCACCCCCTACCGCACACCAAACTCCATCAGCTTGGTTGTTCTAATGAAATGTTGCGGTGGTTCCAGAGTTATCCATCAGGCCATTCCCAATCAGTAACAATAGGAACTGCCACCTCCCCGGGATTGCCTGTCTCCACGGGTGTCCCCCAGGGTTCCATTTTGGGCCCCTTACTGTTTTCTATATTCATTAACTCCCTCCCCGCCAACAGCCTTACCTGCTCTGTCCTGCTGTATGCCAATGACTTAATTCTCTTCCATAGTGACAAGTCACTACAGAACATATCGACAGTACTTACTCAAAACTATGGTCATGTCCATAACTGTTTTTTGTCTAACATGCTCCTGGATGATGAGAAGAAAACCAAGGCTATGCTCCTTGGATCTAAGCCCTACCGGTCAAATACTGAGAAATCCAACTCCTCCCTCAAGGTGCTCTCGTCATCTAGGCATGCCCTGCAGAATATCCCAAATTTCAAATACTTGGGTGTAACCCTTGCCCCCTCCCTCTCCATTACCAAACATGTTAACACCATTGCACGCAGAGTAAACCTGAAACAAGGCACTGCTTATCTGCAAAAAAAGTACCTATCCCCAGAGACCAGGTTAGCAATTGCCAGATGAAATCTGCTCCCCATCCTCGACTACTGCTCCCCTATCTCCTTCTCCTCAACATCCTCTACCCTTCGCCTCAGACTCACTTTAGCCTGCAATAGTGTTTGCCACTTTGCATTACTGGCTCCCTATTCATAAATGACTGACAGATTGCTCTCAACAAACGTTATGTCTGCACCCTGTTTCTGGACCTTAGTAAGGCCTTCGATACGGTGGATCATGATCTGCTCCTAATGACCTTAAAAAAAAAGTTGGGGTGGATAACCTGGCGCGAAATTGGTTTGCCAACTACCTTACAGACAGAGATCAGCAAGTAAAGGTCAAAGGCGTTGTGTCTCCAAAAAACACTCCTAAGAGGAGTGCCTCAAGGATCAATACTTGGCCCACTGCTCTTTGCTATCTATATAAACCAAATAGACAGCGGCCTACAGTCTGCGAAAATACACCTCTTCACTGATGACACAGTGCTCTACATTGACAGACCAACACCAGAGTTTGCCTGTGTGAACCTCCAAAATGAATTTGAAGTCCTTCAGAAAAACCTGCTTGACCTGAAACTCTTAGTAAATGCAAAAAACAAAACAAAGCCATGCTTTTCCCTCCTTTAGTCCTTTCTACGAAAAACAATCTAGCTGACACAAACCTCCAAATAAGCAACTTCCTGGGTGAAAAACTGGACTTCGTGGAGAAATTTAAATACTTCGGGGTCTGGATTGACTCCAAGATGTCCTTTTTAGACCACTTAGAGCTCGCCAAGAAATTGAGACAAAGACTTGGTATCTTCTTCTGCATCAAATACTCATTGACTCCGCAGGATAGAAAACTCCTTGTCCAGGCTACTTTTATGCCACTTCTGGACTATGCGGACTTCTTGTATAGCCACAGTACTAGCTCGGCTCTCTCCAAGCTTGACACTCTTTACCACAGAGCCTTCAGGTTTATCTCTGATGCACCTTACTCCACTCACCGCTGTGCCCTTTATGCTTCCGTGAGTTGGAGCTCACTTAGCTAGAGGAGGCAAAAAATGCTGTACTCTGGACCTACACAAAGCCATCACTCCAGAAGCTTCCTCAGTACCTCATAGGCTGTCTGCCCATCTGCCCCAGTATTTATCCCTTAGAAATCTCACCTACATATCCTTGTTATTCCCAAAGCTGGAGCACTTTGGTAGAGCCTCCATAAGCTACGCCCTTCCAGTGCTCTGGAACAAGATACAAAAATCCCTAAGGCTCACTCACCCTGTAACACTTTCCCGATTCAAAGCCATGCTCCAAAAGACCTTCTCTGAGGTCTGTCACTGTTTCAAATAGGGAAGTAGCATCTCAATGGCCAACCCGCCTTTTTTATTGCTTATACTTCATCAGCCTTGTCCACTAGAATATCAACCTAGGAGACACTGTTTCTGAATAGTATACCACCTACTGTCAACCTTCAACCCACATCTGCTACATTCCTTACATCCCTCCCTCTTCCTACCTCTGTACTGTCCTTACCTGCGCTCATCTACCCCTCCCCCCCTTTTATCTTTTTCCTCTTCTACTCCGTCTTGTCACTACCACATCTGGACTGCTCATACTTGTCTACATACCCTATCCTTCTCCTTCAGCGCTGCCTGGTCACTCAATCTTCCTAACTCAATCACAAATAGGCTGCACTCTCCAGCATGCTGCACTTAGGTCATACAGACCCTGTCATTCTACAGTTACACAAATTGAGTACTTCTCTAAACTGAAACTACATAATCTTTACTTAATGTGTTTAAAATGTGTCTAAATGCATTGAATTATTGTCCTTCGTAAGTGTTTATGTAAATAGCTTGCTACTCTTAGCCTGCCGCATATTACACGTACTTCCTTGCCTTGTGTATGCCTTGTGTGATTATATATGCTTCATATATGCTTAGGTTATGGCCCGTCTGGCTACTGTATTGTTCCCAGGTCCATCTTGTAAATGAGCTTGTCTCAATGGTGTTATGCCTGGCAAAATAAAAATATATTGATTGACTGATTCAACCCACCATTGTGACTTATACCAGTCTCTCGGATGGCTTCCACTCAAGGGCCGCTATGATTACGCACTTGGCTGCATCAGTGATAGCGCCCTGCGAGGTGGTGTCGAGTACCCATAAGCCTCCCTCCTCAAGGCCCGGATTGCTTCCAGGTGATTTTACTTTGTGAAACCTAGCCCCCACCCCACCCGAGGTCCCCAGAGTCTACACTGTAATAGGAGTAAAGCTCTGTCAGTGGCTGCCCCCTCCCTATGGAACAGAATCCTGGGACCCCTCCACTCGCCACCTCGCACCACTCCTTCAAAACCCGACTCAAAACCTGGTTATTGTCTGAATCCAGCAGTTCTTGCTCACCAGGATGACCCCTCTCCCTTCCAGGATACCCACTACTACTCCCCTCACTACAGCACTTTGTTTCACCGGCCCAATCTATATCCCTGCTCCACTTACTCTACCTGCCCTTCCCCTATTATTTTTTTTTCTGCTTACTCAGATCTCTCCTTTACACCTCTCCCTTCCTAATGTCCTACCTCTTTGCCCTCTGTTTCTGTTCTTTCCTCTGGCTTGCTAACCATTGGTGTGTATTCACAAACCTCTGCTGCACTTTAACTCTCTGCACTTTCTCCACTTCCAGTACAATCATCCTTCACCTCAGGTGTTGTTATCTTGCTATGTAACTGCTCTTGTGCACTGATTTGTAGTCTCTGTAACTTGTGTTGTAAAGCTTTGTATACTCCATCGACATTATCATTTTATTGTACTGTACTTTAATCTGTGGCATTTGTTGTGGCTTGGTTCGTGCCTGAAAACGGTCCTTGTATCAGTGTACTTACCCAGTTATCAAAGACTTTAATTACATATTTTTCCATTTTGTTTTCCAAAACTGAGAGCAAATCAGCATGTTTTACATTGAAAATGTGGCCCACATGTGGGGGGGGGACACAAATTTGCACCAAGTGTGGTTGTAAATGTGGTGCTAACAGGTTTCTATATATAAACCACTGACTCAAAGCAGTGTTTAAAAATGGCAAATTCTATTTTTGAACCTGGGTTTTCTGTTTTTACTGAAAAACATGTATTTAACCATCTGTTCCCAACAAGTCCCTTGTAGTCAATGGTACACACCTCCCTCACCCCACCCCTTGCCAAATAAGTCTCCGGTAGTCAGTGGTCCCCCTTTCCTTACCCCATCCAGTGCCAAACAGGTCCCTGGTAGTCAGTAGTTCCCCCCATCCAATGTTAAATAAGTCCCTGGTAATAAGTAGTACCATCATCCATCTTCCCATCCAGCGCCAAAACAGTCCGCAGTCGATACCATGCCAACCCCAGCACGCCACCCAGTGCCAAAACAGTCCTTCACAGTCAGTAGTAACCCCTGCAGCACGCCACCCAGTGCCAAAACAGTCCTTCGTAGTCAGCAGTATCCCAATCCAGTGACAAACAAGCCCCTGGTGGTCAGTAGTACACGCCATCCAGTGCCAAATATGTCCCTGGTAGTAATTAGTATGCTCCATTCAATGCCAAACAAGTCCCTGGTAGTAAGTAGAACATTCCATCTGGTGCCAAATAAGTCCTTGGTAGTCTCAATAGTAAACACCATCCAGTGCCACATAAGTCCCTGATAGTAAGTAATACACTTCATCTGGTGCAAAATAAATCTCTGGTAGTAAGCAGTACACTCCATTCAGTGCCAAATAAGTCCCGGATAGCCAGCTGATTTAAGATATACTAGCCTGGACCACACCTCAAATATAGGCGATATAAATACCAAATGAAAAAATGTAATGTATCCAAAGTATTGTATGGCACATACATTAAACAAACAGCAGGAGATGAAGTCCAAAGGATAAACCTCTTTTCATTCATATTTCCTTAGTAACAGAGGGGAAGAAAAATACAGGAATTAAAATACTACATGAACTGAATTGTGTGTTGAATTTTCAAAATGTATTTAGTCTAAGTGCAGTGGCTGGTAAATCTTAATATCATTAATATGACAACACCCCTTCATTCAGTGAACATACCTTTCAAGTTAGAGCAGTGCCTGCGTTAGTGCTGAGGGCTAAAAAATCTCAGCTACTGTGGCTGACATGAACCAAATTATTTTAGCTACATGTGAACTGGATTAGCCACTATATCAGGTCAGTTGAACAGTAAAAATTCATAATGCCCAAATGCCTTAGACAAAGTGGCGTGAGGGAACTTTAGCCAAATTTCATTTACTGTAGCCACTGGCGATGGTGGTGATTCTTAGCCCCCATGCAGCGTGCCATCAACTTATTCTCACTCTTTCGGAATGAGGCACTGTTTAAAAACACAGGGCACTAGTCACAAAAAAATATACAGCACAGGCACAGAATGGGAGAAATTTCTTGTGAGTAGAACCCCAGATCTGATACTCAAATTTAGAAGATTATCAGTGCAATTCACTGGTTGTCTACTTTTTTAAGGAGGGGTTCTGGCCAAAATGTCTAATAGCAATAAATTTATAATCAGTATATCTCAAAGCCTGATGCTAAAAATGAGAGCTCAAAGTTGCTTTATTTAAAAGTTAAAAGCTGTTTCGTAACCCTGATTTCACTACCTGTTCAAAAAAGCTGGTTTCAGTGAAGAGTTACTGATGATGTCAGCTCCAGAACTCACAGCCTAATCCTCCCTGCTAGTAACCTGATAGGGCTTATTTCTCCCAAGTTACATAAAAGTGTAGTTGTAATAAAATTATGAGGCATGCATTTCCAGAGTGTCCAGGTACACGGTACTTAAGAATGGCCGGGGGGGGGGGTTGGAATGCAGTGGTAAAAATGGCTTTGCAAATGCCAAGGTTGTGCATAATTTTAGAATACTGTAGGGATGACATTTCAGAATGGCACCAGGTTGCAATTTTTTAATGAAGCAAGGACACAATCTCAGAAAGTAGCTGGGAAACACAATTTTTTAATGTGTTGGAGACACTGAAATTTGAAATGTGATAGTGTCAAAAATTTTTAGAAAGGCTGTGGCAGAGATGCACAATTTCTGAATGAGGGGATACAGCCATGTAATACAGTAGGGATGCATAATTTCATAACGTATCAGGGATGCACAATTTTAGAATGTGGTGGCAACATGCAATTTCACAATGTAGCATGGGCACAGAATTTTAGAATGTGGTGAGGATGTGCAATTTATGACATGCTATTTTAGAAATTTGCAGAGACACAACATTTTGGAATGTAGCAGGGGCACACACTGTTGAAATCCAGTAAGGATGCATAATTTTGGAACTTGAAAGTGACATGCATTTTCATAATGTGACCAGGATGTGCGATTTGGGGATTTGGCAGTTAAAACATTTGGTAATGTGGCAGGAAAGCACAATTTTGGAATGTGACTAGGATATGCATTTGTGGAATGTAGCAGGGATGCACAATTTTGGAACGTGGCAGGGATATGCAATTTTGGAATGAGGTAGAGATGCACAATTTTGGACAGCAGTGATGAGGCCACCATTTTGGAAGGTAGTGGTGACACATCATTTCAGAATGTGGCAGTGGCACACAATTTCAGATGGGGATGCACAATTTTGGATGTGGAGGTGACATGCAATTTTGAAACATGGCAGGAATGCCATTTTTGGAAATGTAAGGGACTCAGAGTTTGGAATGTGGCGGTAATACAGTTTCAGAATGTGGGGGAGATGTACAATTTTGGAATGTGGATGGGACACAATTTCAGAATGTAGCCAGAATGTGCAATTTCATAATGTAGTGAGCACATACAATTTTAAAATGCAGCTTGGATGTGCAGTGTCAGAATGTGGTGGCCTGGTGGGGATGATTAGTTTCAGAATATGATGAACACACCCAATTTCTGAATGTGGTAGTAGCACACAATTGTGGAATGTAGTGGTGACAAACCATTTCTGAATGTGGCTGGGGCACAATTTTGTAACTTGGTGGTGACATGCAATTTTGAAACATGGCAGAAACACACATTTCTGGAATGTTATGGGGACACGCAATTTTGGGGGTAGCCCGTGAATCGCAAGTCAAAAATCACAACAACAAAATTGCGCATCGAATATAGTGAAACAATAATTGGCGACCACACAATAACACCACTGGGACAGAATAGCGATTTGGGATGTGCAAAAACGGCAACAGTTTAAATCACAATCAAAGATCCTCAGAGTTCCCATCTATCTGCGCCCCAAAAAAATATCTGTTTTCCTCACTGGTCCTTGACATTACTTGAGATTTTCACATGGAACCAATTTTGGAATGTGATAGTTACAATATCAGTACTGTATCTGTCTGAAACGCACAGTGTCAGAATGTGGTCGCATGTGCAAGGTCAGAATGCATCATAGACATGCAATGTCGGAATGTGCTGAGGACGGGCAATGTCAGAATGGGGCAGTTATGAACAATTTTAGAATCTGGAGAATGAGAACATTTTTGCAGTGTGGCAAGGACAAACAATTTAAAAATAAATTTGTGCATCCTGATCCATTCTGATAGTGCGCATATCTACTACATTCATAAATCGCATGTTGTCAACCACATTCTGAGATGTGCCATCCTGCCACATTTCAAGAAAACCCATCTCCAATATATTCCAATGTTGCCCATCCCTACCAAATTTCTACTTGCACATCCCTGCCACATTCCGAAATTACATGTTGCCACATTTTGAGATTGTATGTTCCTGTCACATTCCGTGATGGCATGTCCTTGTCACATTCTGAGACTACATGCTTCTCTTTTCAAAAAGATGTGCCTCCCCCATACTGAAATTACACATTCTTACATTTTGAGACCGAATTTTCCTGCCACATTCCAAGACTGTGTTTTTGCCACCCCACATTCCAAGATTTCATGCCTCTAATTCTGAAATTGTTCTCACCACCATTCTGAAATTGTCCCCACTACATTCCAAAACTGTACTCTGCTTTCAACACAGCATTCAGAAATTGTGTCCCTGTTGCACTGCAAAATGTTGACACAAGCTGCATGCTGAAATCTCCTCACTGCAGTATTCTGAAATTGCACACAACCTTGACTTTCCAAAGCCATACATACCACTGCAGTCCAAAACCACCTCCTGCCACATTCCAGGGGTAGATCTGAACACTATTTTCAATTCAATTCAAGTTTATTGCAGGAATAACTCCATTGAGCAGGCTCATTTACAAAAAGGTCCTGAGAACATATATCAGGAACATGTACAGAGAATGACAAGGCATAGTACATTCAGTAAGAGCTTATAGGTTTGACATTGGGTACAAATGTACGTTATATGCAAGACAGATATGATATTTACAAGGCAACAACTTCTGGTACAAAGCAAACTAACAGAGGTGATAGTCTAATAAATTTGGCACAAAATACTAATATATGTGAGCAGTAAGCAAGGAACTGTGAGGGTGGTTGAGGGAGGAAAGGGGGGAGAGTGAGGGGGTAATGAGGGGAGCCAAGCGAGAAGCAGGAGAAGAGGAGGAGGGGGAAAGATAGGGAGTGCCAAGCAACAGGGCTCATAGGTTCATAGGTTCATAGGAAGATACGAAAACGAGGGACGAGCCCAATTTGACTTCGCCACCCTTAACCTGGGTGGTAATAATATTTAGTTTCACCCATATAATTGTCCAGATTACTTCTAAACAATTCCAAGCTTGCACTATCTACCACTTCCTGTGGCAATGAGTTCCACACAGGAATGATTCGTTGTGCAACATAATTTTTTCTCTTGTTAGTTTTGGCTAGATATGACATAATTTTTATATTATGAGATCTAGTAGTGTTTAAGGAGTGACTCCATTCTAAACATAGGGTTTCGAATAAGGCCTCATCTCTGGTGGCACGATAAACTAAACATAGATCACCTCTAATAGAGTGATATTCCAAAGAATAAAGATTTAATTTTCGAAGTCTATCTTCATATGGAAGCATTTTTACATTTTTTATATTTTTTGTAAATCTTCTTTGTACTTTCTCTCTTAAGATCTTATCTTTTTTTAAACTTGGTGTACAAAATGAGGAAAATGAGGAGCAATAATCAAATGTTGATCTTATTAGACTGCTATACAACGAAATGAGCATATCTGCTTCTCTGCTTTTTAAATTTTGGAAAATACAATTTATTAACTGAGGGGAGGAGATAGCGGAGGATAGGAGTGGAGTAGTGGAGATGATAGGGTGGAGCAGTGGAGGTGGTGGGGGAAGAGCAAAGACGGGGGAGGAGGGTGGCAAGGGGGGAAGGGGGCAAATGGGAGGGAATAAGCAGGAGACCAAGGGGTAGGACAAGAGGGAAAGGAAGAGACAGCGTGGGGGGGAGGGAAGATAGAGAAGACCAAGGTGAGACAAGGCATGGGACAAGGCTAGGACTTGTGGCAGCTGCAGATTACTTTCATTTTTCTAGTGGTTAAGGCTTTGAAAAAGTTAACTGAAACAAGGCTGGATAGCTTTAGGACGGACTGCAAGCTGTTCCAAGCAGCAGGCAGGGTATAAGAGATAGCATGCTTGCCGAGGAAGGTACGTGTCCTAGGAACATCTAGGAGAATGAAGTCTGACTTCCTAAGGGAATAACTGCAGCGGAAGATATGGATATGGATAAGGGGGGATAAATATCCCGGTAGCTGATTCAGCAGGATTTTAAGCGTCCAGAATCCAGAGTGTAACAAGCGTCTAGTAGAGAGCGACGTCCAACCGACAGCTGCATATAGATCACAGTGGTGAGCTCTAAAGGGAGCTTTGGTGATGAACCAAAAGGTTCTATCATAGAGGACATCCAGTTTGTGCAGATTGATAGACGAAGTGGAGTTATAGATTATGTCCCCATAATCGAGAAGAGGCAGGAATGTGGCCTGGACAAGCCTTGTTCTAACCTCAGTTGGAAAGAGAGACCTATTTCTGAAGAAAAAACCTAGTCTGGCTTTGAGCTTGCTAGTAAGATTGTCGATGTGTGTACTTGCCATAAACCTAGGTATTTGAATTTAGAAACCACCTTGAGAGGTTCCCCTAGGGTGCTAGTGATAGAGGCATTTAGCAGATTTGGAGAAAAGGAGGGGAGGGTATTGTTGTGGGTAATGAACATGGCCTTTGTTTTTTTGGCATTTAGGAGAAGCTTTGAGTTGATGAGATTCAGTTCAGCTTGGAGTACATCTCAGACTTCAGGCAGGGTTGGTTTGGAACTGTACAAAACTGTATCATCTACGAAGAAGTGAAGCTTGGAGTTAGTGATATTGGAGTCTAGGTTGTTGATATAGAGAGAAAAGAGAATAGGGCCTAAAATGGGCCCTTGAGGAACACCCCTGGTGATGGTGGACGGAGGCTGAGAACAGACCATTTTACTGGACCAAGGCACAGTGCAAACTGCCTCGCGCCAGTGCAATCATCCCAACTTTTCTTGGTCTGGCTAGTGTGATCTGGCAGTCAGTGTGTACCATCTCTTTAAAGTTTATTCATAATGAGATGGTTTTCAAGCCTTTTTTTGTCTTTCTCCAAGGCTGCTCAGCACTCACAGCCAATCCACCTATCTTTATCCCCCTAGGAACAAGTGACTACCAAACAGTGTGGTTCATAATAAACACAGCCATAGAGTCAAGCCATACAAAAACAAGAGCATTGGACTTTAGGAAGGCTGACTTTGGGAAAATGAGAGAGTGCCTCAGAAAAGCAATAGCAAACGGGCAAGAAGGAGGGGTGGAGAAACAATGGGGCATAATCAAAACAGCCATCGCAGAGGCAACAAACCTTTTGTGTGAAGCAAATCAACAAAACAAAATGAAGGAAAAACCACTATGGTTCTCAAAAGCGGTGGCAGGGATGGTTAAGGAGAAAAGGATAGCATTTAGGAAATATAAATAAACACAGAAGGAGCAGGACAGAGAACTTTATCAGTTAAAGCAGAAGGAGGCAGAGAAGGCAGTCAGAATAGCAAAGGCACAAACTGAGGAAAAGATAGCCAACTCTGTTAAGAAGGGCGATAAAACATTTTATAGGTACATTAGGGAGTGAAGAAAGACCAAGGGAGGGATACAGAGACTTAATAAAGGGGAGGGAATGTGGGCAGAGGGTGACAGTGAAACAGCAGGGATACTGAACAAGTATTTCTGCTCAGTATTCACAACGGAAGAGAAAGGGCAGGTACCTAAAGCAAACAAAAGAGAAACTCTGAATAGGGGGTCGATACAAGCCCATTCACAGAAGAAAGGGTTTTTGAAAGAACTCTTGAAACTGAGGGTGGACAAAACAATGGGGCCTGATGGGATGCACCCCAGAATTCTAAAAGAACCAAGGGTAGAACTAGTAACACCACTGACTACTCTCTTTAACAAATCATGGGAGGATGGGGTGGTACCTGAGGACTGGAGGAGGGCAAATGTCATTCCACTTCACAAAAGTGGGAGCAGGGTAGAGGCAGGAAACTACAGACCAGCTAGTTTGACTTTGGTGGTAGGGAAAATAATGGAATCACTTCTGAAAGTAAGAACTGTTGAGTACCTAGAGGCCAGTGGGGCACAGGACCCAAGGCAGCGTGGTTTCACAGCAGGAACGTCATGTCAGATGAACCTAATAGATTTCTTTGACTGGGTGACCAAAGTAGTAGACCAGGGAGGGGCTGTGGATATGGCCTACCCAGATTTTAGCAAGGCATCTGACATAATCTCACACAAAAAAATAATATACAAGTTAGCCAGCCTTGGAGTGGGTCCCAAGGTGGTAGCCTGGACAAAAAACTGGCTGGACAACAGGATGCAAAGGGTAATAGTAAACAGAGTCCACAGTGAAGAAAGGAGGGTAACTAGCAGGGTACCGCAGGATTCGGTAATGAAACCAGTCCTCTTTAATGTCTTTATAAGTGACATTGACGAGCACCTGGAAGGAAAGGTATGTCTCGCTGCAGATGACACAAAGATCTGCAACAGGGTTGATACACAAGGTGGGGTGAAAAGGATGAAAAGAGACTTGGCAAGGTTGAAGGAATGGTCAAATATGTGGCAGCTCAGATTCAATGCAAAGAAGTGCAAGATAATGCATCGTGGAAACAAAAACCCAGGGGAAGAGTACACAATGGGGGGTGAGTTAATTAATAACAACAACAAAAATCAAGAGACCTAGGAGTAATTATATCAGATAACCTAAAGGTGGGCAAGCAATGTGAGAAGGCAGTAAAGGGGGCTGGGGAGATACTAGGATGCATACGGAGAGGCATCAACAGTAGAAAACAGGAAGTTGTTACCCCTCTGTACAGACAGTTGGTGAGACCCCATCTGGAGCACTGCTTGCAATTCTGGAGATCCCATCTCCACAAAGACATAGACAGAGTGGAGGCTGTTCACAGGAGGGCAACCAAAATGGTGCAGGGTCTGCACCAGAAGACATACGAGGAGAGACTAAAGCAGCTTAATATGTATACCCTTGAGGAAAGGAGGGAGAGGGGGGGCATGATAGAAACTTTTAAATATCTCAAGGGAATTAAAGTACAAGAGGGTAGCATCTTTAAGAAGAAGAGACGTGCAAGAACACGGTGGCACAATTTGAAGATAGAGGGGGACAGCTCAGCGGTAATGTTAGAAAGTATTTTTTCACAGAGAGGGTTGTGGATGCATGGAACAGCCTTCCTGAGGAGGCTGTGGTGTGAGGAACAGTGGGAGAATTCAAGAATGCATGGGACAGGCATAAGGCAATTCTAGTGGGGGCTAGGAGGAAGTAAGCTGTTGATTAACTAGAATCTGTAGCTTATCCATCAGGTAGAGAAATGGGCAGACTAGGTGGGCCAAGTGGTCCTTATATGCCATCAAATTCTATGTTTCTAAGCTTCTAGGTCCCAGGTGTGCCCCCTGAATGCTGGGATGGGGGTTCTTTCAATTTGATCACTGCCCACCATGTCTCAGCCTGTTGAATTTGAGTGGGAGTCATGCTCTCTGAAAGTCTGTGATGCCGTGCTGTGCCTACAGATTAGGACAATGAAGAAGACGAGCCGTGAGTGCAGAAGGTCAGCGGATTTTGAAAAAGGTAATTAATTTGTTTTTCCCTCTAAAAAGCACTAAGCACTCTCTTAATTGGGCAATGAGAGCAACATCTTTTGTACAGAAGGGCAGGCCAGAAAGCATCTGAGTGAACCGCAGCCCAGCAAGACATGCGTCAGGGCCCCCCACCTGTGACACTTAGCAGCTAGCGAAACTGACTGGAACTTCATCCTTGGCAGCTGAGGACAGTGGGTGCCAACATGTGTGGTTAATTAAATATAATATCCCCCCATTTTCAGAGCTATGACAAGCAGGCCACTTACAGTACAGGGACCGGGGTCAGGAGAGGTGCAATCGGGTCAGAATCAGGAAGTACCTGCACTCAAGGAGTGAAGACCCACACACTCTCTTTCTTCTTGAAGATTTAAATGCATTTATTATGTGATATCCAAAACAGTGAGGGAGCATGCTAGCTGCATACCATTTGCTTGTCCTGGTGCTTTGAGATAAACTCTCTTTTTCAGGGGATGAAAAAGAGAGTTTATCCCGGAAAACAGAGACAACAGATGTCCTCCACAACCTGCTCTTCACTCTGTTTTGAGGTATCGTCAATAAATACATTTAAATCTTGAAGAAAAGAAGGAGTGTACATCTTCACTCCTTGAGTGCAAGTACTTCTTAATTTCATACTCATTAGCTCAGCTGGCACCTGTTCGCTCATGCACCAGGCCTGCACTGAGATTTCGTGGTGTGACTCTAGCGGAACTTTGCAATCAGGTCAGAGGAGGCGGCTGAGGATCTGTACCTGGCAACTCTAAATTAAATACAGGCAGGGTGATCCAGGCAATTTTTTCTGGGGGCCTACTGCCACAGGGCAAATACTGGGAGGGCTAATCTGACTTGTATTCAAATGTGCTGTATAGTCAGTGTTGCATTAGGACTGGCAAGGCAATCAAACCACCCCAAAGTTCCATAAAACAAGGCAATAAGAGAGATTAAAAAGTACTTTTTGCTTAAGATGTTTCCCACCCATGTCTATTAATTTAAACTTCAGGCTAGTGCAATCACTGGGGGCCAGTGCAGCTGGGCACCACTTTACCGAGAAGGGCAGTGCAAAAAAAAGGCTAATCATGACCCCTGACATTCTATAGTACAGAACTATGCAACTGGAAATTCTGGAGATCCATGCACTACATCAATTTCAAGCCCCACCCCACCCCCCAACGATTACTACAAGTACCATTTCTTAAACTTTGGAGAAATCAAATAACACCAATAAGGCTGCTGGCTGGGAATATTAGACTGTGAGTTCTGGAGCTGATGTTATCAGTAGCTCTTCTCTGAAATCATTTTGAGCAGGCAGTGAAACGGGTTACAAAACAGCTTGTAACTTTTAAACAAGGTAGCTTAGAGATCTAATTTTTGGTCTGAAGCTTAATGGGGATATGCCTATTCTAATTCTGCAATTTAGTACTTTTTTTCATATAGGCTTTTACCTTACTCCTTGGCAGGCAGGGCGGCTGAATCAGCCCTGTCCTAGTGCACCGCGGCCATCCCAATGCTCTGGTCTTCCGAGGTGGGTGGGTCACCAGTGCCAGTGGGGAGGGCTTCATTAAGTACAACCTCCATGTTTTTTCCTCCAGTTTTTCTCCCGGGGCATGGCGTATGTACAATGAGCACGCACACTACACCCCCAAGGAGGTGCTCCAAGCTCTCTGTACGCCAGCCTTTCCCCTAGTGATGGGACTCGCACGTGCTACCACCTGGCTTCTGGCAGTCGAGCAGCAAGTTACAGTAGCCTCCCTCCCTGAGGAAAGAGGGCTGTCCTACAGATGCTCAATCTTCCCTCCCCGTGGGGCCCCCCTGAGCGACTTGAGTCCATTCCGGAACACAGGTCATCGGCATGGAGGCATAGATGCCTCAACCTGCCATGCCACTCGGTTGGCTTGACAATTTAGTACTTTTGACCAGAACCCCTCTTTAATCTTACTCCTATAGTAAAAATTAATGATTCACTGCAATGGGGCAGTTCAAAAATCTGTCGCCTGAGACTCAGTCAGAGTTAGTGACAGCCCAAACTGGGAGTGCAAACAGGATGCAAGGTGACCCCACAGTCCTATAGCCACAGCTCCAAGGTCAGTAGACCAGACTGAGTTTACCAGTTGAACTAATCTGAAAACAGTTTACTGCGATAATACTTGCTCATACAGCTATTCTCTCCTGCACTTAATTCCCTTTAGTGTAGATTTACTATTCCAACACTACGCCACCATGGAGCACCCTACGAAAATTAGGAGAATCAGGATTCAGACTCAGATCTCCAAGCTAGCAGTCCTGTGCTCTAACTATTGGCATTTTTTTTGTGTGTAAGTTTCTGGTCAGACGCATCTCTGACACAAACTGATCCCAGATCAGTTTGGCTAGTAAACTACTCCAGGAGTAGTCTGGCTGGTAAACATATCCCACAACAGTTGTTATGGGCACAATCAACCTGCTTCAATCCTCCCCATTCCTCCACACAGTTGCAATGTCATGAGTGTCAACACTTGGAAGGGCTCACAATACAGGCATGGCACAACGAGGCACAAATCAAGGGGATGTTACTAAGTAGTTGTTACAACCACATAGTGACAGCCCCTTCCAACTGTTCAGAATTCTCATCTGCTTTGTCCAGTGGTTACATTAGAATGGTTTAGGTGAGGAAACTCTCACCTGTAGATTTGTAGGGAATGGGTAAAACTGGACACAGTCATGAACCGGAAAAATGCCTGGAACCAAAAGGCTCAATGATAGTTTTTCTTCAAGACACCCCCAACGGGAAAGCTCCCTGGAACCCACTGCCCCTGGATTACCCCAGACCTGCTGGAATGTCCCCCTAACTTGCTAAAATGCCACCCACCTACCAAAATACCCCAACTGCCTAATACCCCCTGCAATCCGCAACCTTCAGAAACCCACTGCCCCTGCTGAAATACCCCCAACTGCCAGAATGCCCTACACCTGACCGAATGCCCCCTCTGACTTGCTGGAATGCCCCACCAAGTAGAATCCTATCAAAACACCATCTCCATCCCACAGGGGTATCTTCAGCACTCCTTCTGAAATCTCCCCCCGAAACGCAATGCCTTGCCACAATACCCCACAACTACCAAAACGCCCTCCAACCTGCTAGAATTCCCCCTTCTACCAAAAACTCCCCGACCTGCCATGATTCTCCCTACCCACCTTCAGGACCCTTTACCACCCCCCAGAAACCCCTTGGCCTAGTGCAGAATACCCCAACCTGCTGAAATGTCCCCAACCTACCAAAATACCCACCCTGGCCTGCCAATGCCCCACCTGAAGAATACCCCTCAACCTGCTAAAATTCCATACACCTGGGAATCCCCCCAATCTTCCAAATTCCAGGGTGTCCCTGTTAAATGCCCCACAACCTGCCAGAATACCCCCACTCTAGACCTTGCAGAATCACACCCATCCTTCTGGAACACCCCTCCCCAACCCACAGAATACCACCTGCTCTTCCAGAATGCCTCTGACCTGTCAGAATTCTCCCCTTACCATCTCTCTCTGGTGTTTTGTGTTTCAGTCACAATCTGAACTAATTAATGCAAACTGCAGTAGTTTGCGTGACTGCTTTAGGCAGCATCCACCCAAGCAGGTAAGATGTGGGTTGTGCAGAAGCCCTCTAGTGTAAGGGTGGGGTGGGGATGGGGCCACTAGACAGTAGAAATCGATGGCTTGGTGACAGCCCTGATTCTGGCAATTAGAAGCCATGCAGGCAGGTGGGGGGGGCTGTGCCAACAACTGTAAGGGCCCCCCTGCAAAATATTTTGTGGGGCCCACCTCCCCACCAATAAATGTAAAATAACCATTAGTGCATATGAAATTTTTTATAGCATGAGTTTTTTTTATATCAGTCCTGCTGAACATACATAGTTTGTCCATGCTGCCCCGCCCGCCCGCTCGCTGGCACCATGATCAGAGAACTGAACAATGTAATTTGTTCCTGCTCCTCCTGGGGACACTAGCACCAAGATTAGATGTTTTGAGTAATGGGCCCTATTGCTTCTTTGTTCTGTACTCCTCCCCAAAAAAAAAAAAACATGTGAAACTGGAACTGGAATCTTCTGACACCACTGATAACAGACCCAGTTTCAAAGGGATAAGCACTTTCTAAGTGAAACTTGCAAGTTCGTCTGTGAGAAAAGGTTTTCTTAATGCTGACCTGTGAGTTAGTGGGTCTCCTAACACAGTGTGTGCCCTACTGCAACCGCAGCTCTTACAGCCCCTGGCCACTGCGGGGGGGAGGAAGGGGTCATTCTGGAGGGTTAGTGGGCCATTCCCGACACGGAGGGCCTGACATGAAAATTAGAATTGATCCATTTCAGTTCCATGCGCGTGCTGGTTTAAGCTCGATTCCAGTTTTCACCCATTACCGGCTTGTATGTGTGAGAAATGTCTCTAGATGGTGGAATGCTCCTATAGTATTTAATGAAGAGAGGAACAGTAATAACTCTCATGTGAAAGGTGTAGGAACCGAGTTGTGAGTTTCTGGCATGCTCAATTGAAGCTCAGAACATTTTTGCTTTGTAAAATTTCGTCATCCGGTTTTTACGTCAGTTTCAGCAAGCGCTTCTCTGGTTGAAGCACTGACTTTCTTTTACAGCCACGTGTAGGGATAAATTTGGATACAACAGAATCATTAACCGACCTGTAGCTAAGAGGACCCCGATATTTGTTCACCTGCTTAGTCCGACAGCAATAACTAGAGATGTTCGTGTGCGGCGTCATTTCTAATAAATGATGTATCTTCATATGTACAGCTTGTTCGACAGGCACTGTGCATAGTAGTCAACCAGTACAAACACAGCAAACTTTATTCGCGCTGACAGTTTAGTTTACAGCAATAGCAGTACACTGACTGCACACGTGAAGAAATTTATGCTACTGTTACACCTGGGCCCGTCAATAAATGTCCAAATCCTTTACTACAGTATATCTGCTATTTAAATGACGCGTTCTTCTTGAACTTGCATTGTTTCAAAAACGTCTGTCTTACCTCTGCTGAAAACGAAGCTGGTTACAGCCTTGGGCGCCGCCATGTTACAGAGAAACTGGAATCACGTGATCTGTAGTGAAAAGAATTTCTAATGCAGTTGCTGCAGTTTCATTTTTTTCTGGGAAGTACATGGCGAGGTTTATGATAATGAGCTTGCATTTGGACTCGGAGCACACATGTGAGTAGAGGTCAGTTTAGTATGACCCCTGTATTCCTGTATGTCTTCATCAAAATATAGATCAATTGCAGCACATAGTTCTCCAAGTTTGTTTACAGACATTCTAAAAGAAAAACAAAACTGTGAAATAAGGGAGAGCGTGTTTTACAAGACTCCATTAAGTTTTCCATTCATACAGAGAGTTATAAACTGGTAAGTTATGAAGGTATACTGTATGGCTCGCAGTGGGCCAAATTAGAGCTATGTATACTGTCTGTAAGGCGCCACTGAGAACTCCTAACTACAGTATATATAGTGGTCTTGGCCTCTAGATCCCCTTGTTCCTAGGGTTACCACCTTTTAAGAAGCCCAAAGTGGGACAGTTTTTACTGAAACATGGTTTTTCACAGGACAATATATAGGATAGTGCTTGGGGAACAGTTAACAAGAGGGCTATTCTTTCACCGAGTTGGCACTAGGACGACGGATTACCTCGGGCGCAGCTCGAGAGGTAATCTGTCATAGATGCCGAAGAATAGCCCTGTTGTTAACTGTTCCCCATGCACTTTTCTTTATATAGTAGAACGTCGTTCTCCATCAGAAAAAAAAAAGTCACTACAGCATCTTTCTGTTTAAAATCATTTTTACTGAGGTCGTAGAAGTGAAAATAACTACAAGCGTTTAACATTTTTAGTGTTTAAAAATTCACATACAGCAGCACCCGGAACAGCAATTCACGATCTGCGGGGAAGAGAAAAGGGGTCGGCAGTGAGTATCACATTTCATCACATTTTTAATTGAGACCTCAAGTGTGTATCCTGTCAATGTAGTGAGCCCTGTCAGATGTTGCTCGAGGACACAGTGTGTGATGTACGCAGTGCAGCAGAACAAAAAGTCGTTCTGCTGCACTGCGGACGACACTAGTGCAGCAGAACAACATTTCGAAAGAGATGGATTTCGATGGAGAACGACATTCCACTATACACTATAGTAACATTGACCAATACAAAGACTTTCTTTCTCTATAGAATCAGAATTAAGACTGTGTTGTACTTTTTTAGTTGTTTCTATTGTTTCTTATTTTACAGTATTCTAGTTTCCTGTAACATTTAGAGGAAAGTTAATAAATATTTTTTCAGCTAAAAGGTCAGTACATGTAGTGTTTTTCATGTTTTATTTTTCAGGACACAGCTGCCTACATCAAGACTGTCCTGCGAAAATCAGGACAGGTTGTAACCTTACTTGGTCCCCCTACAGAACAGGTTAATAAACACAGTTTCAAATACTGTAGTTGGCAGTAGGAAAATATATATTTAACAAACTCAGCATGGGGAAGCAAAGGCAGGGTTAGTCACGTGGACAAACATCACCCATGGGCAAAGCCACTTTTACTCTGTAATTAACCCATAATGCAAACCAGGAGCAGTGCAAATGAACATGAATTGAATGGCTCAAATTGTCCCTTACAGCAAGTGTTAAAACCTTCAGTAGGGGTCAGGCTAAAATCCAAAGATCCGTACACCAACCCTTATTCCAAAAGTCCTGTAAGGGCACAGTTTGAGGGACTGTAAAACAAAGAGCTGCAGACTGGCCTGGTGACATGTAGTGTGAAGGCATTGAATGCCTTACCTCCTGCCACACTGGCAGCCTGTGTTCGGGAACGAGCACGGGTTGCCAGGGGTCAGCAGGGTGGGAGAGGATTGAGCGTCCCAGGGACTGCTATCCTGTCCTGGGGGAGTTGGCCAGTTGTCTTGGCCCTTGACTGCCACTGGCTGGAGGCCTGGTGGTAGTGCAGTCAGCAAGAGGTTCAAAGGCAGGGGCCGTAGTTCTGCAGAATGTGTGCACCGCCATGCACACGTCCTGACTTGCCTCTGCGGCAGAGGCTTACACAAGAAAAAAGCGTAAAAAGGGATCCAAAGGTGATTCATTGCTATGCACGCCTCCCCAGACCCATGCCAACACCTGGATGCCTGGAGCAACTCTGGGGGAGACCCCTTTCGGATCCACCACAGGGGAGTAATCTGCCGGGAACACGGTCCAGATTGGTCCGGGAGAGGAGAGTGCCAGCTTGGGGAAGGTGGGACAGTTGCAGGGCTTCACCTGAAAAGTAAAAAGCTTGATGAAAGCAAAAAAAAAAAAAAGGCTGCAACACTCTAGTGTACTTTTCAGAAATGACCTGCCCAGCACCTTGAGTGAGTCATTTTTGAAAAGTACGCTGGTGACCTGCATGGATGAGGTCTGCACAGCCCTCTACTTATGGATCACCACCATCCAGTTACTCTACCAGGCATTCCACACTCTGCTTTCTGACCACTCATTGCCATGTCATCGCTCAGCTACTTGCCATTGTGTGTTTGCACCGCCACTCTCCATCATCTGGGCACTCCACCACTCAACGTAGTCTGGTCACTTCCTTCTGGTGAGCCCACCCACAAACTGTATGGACATCAAGGATTCTGTCTGTAGTCCAGGGCAACTTCTAGCTATGTCAGTCACCGCTGGGATTAAGTTGAAGAATGCAGGACCTTTCCCTGGCTCGCTCAAACCCCTCCTTCTTTGTAATCACAGAGGGACCGGCTGCTGGAGGGGGGAAGGAATGTGGGTTCAACTCTACTTGGAGGGTGAAGATAGTTTAGCAGAACAACCCAACTTAACCGCTACAAGGGCAGCTGCCCCTTGCAAGACCATCGCAGATGCAGCAACCAACCTTTTTTGCTGGGGAGAAGGCACCCGCTCCTTCATCGCTATCCCATCATCTCCACCCCCACATGCCTGACCTCCCCTCTGGACACCCTCAAAGTAGTTGCAATTAACCTGGGTTTGCGGTCTTTCTACAGCCTTCTCACAAAATTCCCCTCATATTAGACCCCCCACCTTCCCCCTGCAGCTTACCTCTGCTGCTCCTAGGGACTGGAGCTCCTTAGAGTGCTGTTGGAATGAGGGACACTTTGCTTCTCCCCCCTCCCAAGGCTCACCACTCTGTTGCTACTATCACCACTCCTGCAGTACCTAAGAAGCATCCAACCACTGAAACTATCACTGCTGTACTGGAGAAGCCTCAAAGCAGCCACACACCAGTGCTGCTGCTGCTGTCCCCTTTATCTATGAGGAAAGTGAGAGTGTTACTTGAGGTTGACTTAATATGTGCACTCTCACCACACTCCGGTGAGGAACCTGATTAGTCTCGGCTGACAGGAGACCAGACAACTGCAAGGAGCCACCACCAAGCATGTGCACAGGTTACAACAGGGTTCCTCCCTGCAGAACACCTGGGACCGATTGCTGGGGTCAGGAGCCCCCTTTTTTGCACACAGTCTAACCTGATATCTGCTTATGTTCATTGAAGGGGTACGGAGGAACTAAAATGTATGGGCCTGGTGAAAGTCTTATCAGTGTCAATGTTGCTGAGATGGCTTAATAGAGGAAGTAATTTGGGATATATAGTGCCTTTCATAAATCCCAAACCAGTTTACATTCTAAGAGAAATCGGGGTGAAAATGCTGCCACTGTTTCCAGCACACACGGCAAGGCAAACAGCAGATAGATTGAAAGCTAGTACAGGGACTTTAGGGGCTCAATTCACATACTCAAAAAAGATGTGTAAATATGGTGTGTACCTCCATACCATGTAGATCCTGTTTACAGTCTGTGATTCATAATGGCCAGTGGACAGCAAGCACAGGTACAAAAATGTGCATAGCGAGCATAAGCATAGTAACACCCACGGAATGCCCCTTGACCGTCTGTAACATGCCTGTACGAACTACACAGCCATGGGCACTGTGGTTAGTGTATGCATGCACAGCAAGGAGCATGCTTGTCCTGATCCAAAGTGCCTGCGGAACCAGAACTATTCCAGCGTACCACATACTGCAATCAGTACTGTAAAGTGGCATGCCTAAACAACCATCTTAATGACCTAACAGAACTCTGGAATTTCTGCCATGACACATTGTAATCACCAGTAGTTCCCAGGCTGCATGCTGGTATTGTCACAAGGTGCATCATAACAACAGCATGCTTTATGTAGGGACTGTCCGCTTGCCAGTGGACTAATGGTATGTGGTACACCGGAACAGCACCAGCACCACATGATGTCTAATAAATGGATGTCACACAGACATACAGGGCATTAGTGTGGCCTGTTCTGCATGAGTGGCCAGACATTTGACTACAGTGTGCAGCAGACCACTGTCTCCACACAGCTATAAACATGGTGCTGTGACTGACAGGACATATGTGTAATGTTACTCTTCATGACCTCCTCACATAAATGAACATAGACCAACTGGCACACACAGATGTATGACCCATACTGCAGAACAGGACAAAACTATGGCACCAATCAACAGAGAATCATGGGCAGTGACACACATTACAACCCAGTATAGGCAGTACACAGTACTGGATAGGCAGTGGGACAGAACATTCAGATAAATAAATAAATGACTTAGTTGAGGATAGGACAGGTGCCCAAGTCAGGTATGGATAAACAGATGAGGATGGAAAAGGGATTGCATAACAGGTAACAAAACATGCAGTCACTCCTCCTTACCAACTACTGCCACCTGCACCTGCATGCTGAGGCCCCTACCTGCCAACCATTGTTGTCAACCTGGAAAAAAATGACATGACAGGGTGGTGTCAGAACCTGTAACATTACATGAAATTGTGCAGAGCATATAGCAGACATCCCCACCTAAATGAATGTTCAGAACACAGACTCTGACACATGATGTGATGACGGGGTACCCCTACTGCATTAACCTCTGGCCACAGGTGGGACCATTCCATGCAGTAGTAGGTGTCATCAGGGATTCACTGTTCCTTCTCCTTTGACAACACTTTCCCAGTTGGGTACTACCTGAGTACAATACCTTACCTCCCCAACTGGAGTAGTTAAGAACTGCCAAGAGTAGGGAATGCTGCACCAGATTGACCTGGAGACCTGCAGGAATGTGAGACACTGGCTCTGTAAGCAAGGACACTGACACTTGGATTGTTGAAAAAAAAGTAAAATTTTACTGAAAAGGTGAAATAAATATCTGAAACAACCACGAATGGCACAACACACCTTGTGAATAAATGGCAAACAAATACACATAAAATTAGCAGTACAATTGTCACTTTACTTCTTTCTCAGCAGGGCACACCCCCACACTAACCTTCTTGCTTTCTCTTTCCTGGAGACTGCAGGCATTCACCACCCACCAGCCCTCCAGCTGCCAAACAAGCTAGTCCCAGGTTAAGTGCCCTCACACTGGCCTTAATCCATGAGTTTGTTCACACTGAAACCATAAGGGTGTGCAGTGACTATTAGGCCTTATCCTACCTCAGTCAGCTAACTGACACCTTCTGCCTGATACCTACCATGGTATCTGTCACACAGTTACTATACTTATCAATTTATATTTAAAACAATTATAAATCTTTAGGCATTTCTACACATAAAATCACTGTAAAACAATCAGGGACAACAGTGGCATAAAACATATTGGATACTGGTGCATTAAAAGCTGTGACATTATCCCCCCTCAGTCCTTCAGATGACGAAAGACTCTTTAAATTTCAGGAGGATTGAGGTAAATTCTCTGTAAAATCTATGTCACTTAACTTTTAAAGTAGTTCCTAAACTGTATCAATAAGGTTTTGGACAATACCACACTCTCTTGGATTTTCTGAAGAAATTATTTTGTTGGAATTGCTGAAGAATTGTTGGAGGGCCCTCCTTGAGTTAGCAGTTTCTTGGTTGAAGTCCGGAGAAGCGATGACTTCTTCAGGCTGCAGCTTTTCTTCTGTGAGGAAAACTTGACATAACAGGATCATCAGGCACTTGAAGCAACAAGCTTTCTATTCTCACCCTGTTCTCACTTACTGCCCTATCCCTACACTGGGATTCAGGTGATCCCCCCAATCCTTCACTTAATTAAATTAAAGGCTGTCACTATCAGGCTATATCACTGTATCAGGCCTCTTCAGACAGGACACCCACTTGGCTTGGGCACCTTCCTTCTCGGTCGCTCTCCCTGCTTGGGCTCACCGCACACTGGCTGTGCAGCTACTTTTATGCCTAAAACTCATTTGCATATGCTAATTTGTCACTGAGTGGACACGGACCTGTCCAAGGGCTAAGCACCATTTAGAATCCCTTTTCTGCAGACATAAGCCACAGTGGAATACTCCGTTTTGAAATTCAGCTGCCCCTCTCAACATTCCAAGGATTCCTTTTTTTTTTGATAACTCTGAGTCTCATTTTTAAATACATTTCGTCGTCACAAAAAATAAGCACTTTCTTTAAGTCTAAGCATGTGTTCACTATAATGGCTGGAAAGCTGTCATCTTTAACTCTGCTGATTTTTTTCTGCACAAAATGACCTCTTGGAAAGCTAAGTTGCTAAGACTTACATTCTTTTGTCATTAAACTTCATAAATAATTATTTCTAGACACTTTTCTCTTCACTTTCTATTAAAAACAGTGAGCCAAAGTTGAACTTTCCAAAGAAAAACAATTGAACATGACCCAGAACCCCAGCAATTTCTGGCAGACCCTTAATGACCTTACTGGTCAAGCTAAAAGTGATTCACCTTCCCTCCTAATTAATGATTAGGTAGTAAGTGACCTTGTACATGTGACCACCTTATTTAATTATTTTTTGGGTGATTTTCCAAGTATCATTCAAATTTCACAAAAATGGCTCATACACCAGTTGATAATCCTCTCTTTGATCTGCACAGCCTTCCTAAGTTAGTTATCTTTCCCCTGACCTGGTCTTGTGCTATCTTAATAAATTAAACCCTCATCCCTATATTGGCATAGATGGCATAGATTTTAGGCTATTAAAAATTGCTTGTGAAGCCATTGCTCTCCCACTTACAAAACTACTTAACCGCTCACTCTGTTACAGAATTTAACCCTGGACCTAAAAACAGACCACCATACACCCAGTCCATGAGTCTGGATCCCGGTCAACCATTTTGAACTACATTCCTATTTCACTGCTGGCCCCTTGTCAAGAATGTTTGAGCACATTGTGTTAGATCAAACCATTGTTTTTTTTTTTTTAATCCAAGTACAATCTGCTGACCCATGTTCAGCATGGTTTCTCTCTTCTCCACCATACTAAAACTGCCCTCTTGAGGTTCACTAACTACATTCATCAAGCCACGGATTCTGATAAACTTGTGACCTCCATGTTTGTGGACCTCACCAGGGTTTTGGACCTGGTAGAATGTGATCTTTTATTGCAGTGCCTTACCCGTTGCTATTTTTCCAGAGAAGTAGTGTGTTGCTAGTTTTTCCAGAGTAGTAATCTACCCCCTCACCCATTCTGTACTCTGCCTCTGGTTTTATGCACCCAGATTGCATGTTTTTGCATTGAAACCCAGCTGCCATGCCCTTGACCATTTCTTGAGCTTTTTCAGGTCTCTGTTCATTCTCTACACCCCCTTCAGAGTGTCCACCCTTTTGCAGATCTTGGTGTCATCTGAAAAGAGGTATACCTTCCCTGCCAGTTCTTCTGCAGTGTCCTTTATAAAGACATTAAAGATTACTGGACCCAATACTGAGTCCTGAGGAACCCCGTTGGTCACTGTCCTTTCCCTGAGTGAGGTGCCATTCACCACCACCACCCTCTGTCACCTACCCATTAGTCAGTTACATACCCAGTGTACTACCTTGGTTTCCAACCTTAAGTTTCCCAGTTTTTTTATGAGCCTCCTATGTGGCATGGTGTCAGAGGCCTTGCTGAAATCTAAGGAGGCTATGTCCATCCCAATCTAGTTCTCTGGTCACCCAGTCAAATAAATCTGTCAGGGTTGTCTAACATGATCTCCCTTCTGTGAATCCATGCTGCCTTGGATCCTGTAACCCATCAGATGCAAGGTAATGTACTGGTCTTAGATGTGACTATGTCAGTTTCCCCACTACTGATGTCAGACTGACTGGCCTGTAGTTGCCAACCTCTTCCCTGCTGCCACCCTTATGGAGCAGGACTACATCTGCCCTTCTCCAGTTCTCTGGGACAACCCCTGTATCTAGTGAGTTATTAAATAGAGCTGTCAGAGATACAGCCAGTACCTCCCGTAAATTCTTAAGTACCCTTCAATGTATCGCATCTGGCCTCATAATCTTATCCACTCTCAAATTCGAAATTTTCACAAGTCAATTCAGGACTGTTTCCTCTACAAATGGACTTGTGTCTGCTTCCCTTCCTCCCGTGGTCCTGTAACCTATATGCGGTCCATCCCCTTCCCTTCCACTGTGAAGACCGATCAAAAGTGTCTTGTCCTGGCCAAATTCCCCCCATTCAGTAAAATACCAGCAACAGCTTAATCTGGTTCTGTAAGTCAGTCTACAGCTGTACACGTACTCCGCTTCTCTTGCCCCCAGGTCACACCTGGAAACAAGCCATGGCTTACTGTGCCTCTCCCGGTCATAAACTTTAAAATAAATAAAGTGTGTGTTCAGGATTTCTTTTTCCTGATCATCCTCTGCACCCCTCAGCCTCACAATTTCTCCCATTGTCTTTCTTTTGTCACTTAAAGAAAGTGAAGATGTCTTGTTCCCCTATGTTACCCCCGGCTACTCTTTCCTCAGTTTGTGTCTTAGTGCCCCTCACTTGATTTCAGGACTATCTTACTGGCTGAGAATACAGAACTGCTATCCAGAACTATTACTCCAGTTTTTTTAATGTTAATTGTGGAGTTTAGCAGGGCTCCATACTGGAACACCTTCTTTTCTCATTTTTTTTAAATGACCTGCGACTAGCCTATCCATTATCTGAAATGCTACTCTAGGTTGGTGTTGCGGTCTTTTTCAAAAATGGGAGGAATTTGGCTGTCCTAAATGACATCTTGCTATAAGATTTTGACAACCTACAATGCTGGTTCTCGGCATGTAAGATGGTCGTGAACTTAAAGAAAACCAAGGTCATGACCTTTGGAAGGAACAAGAAATGCCCTGATCATGAGTTGTGTGTAAAAGCTATAGAAGGTGAACCTGTATAGTAAGTCAGAGAATTTAAATATCTCAGTTTTCCTGACTGCACCCTGTTGTATGATCAACATGTGGACCTAACAGAACTGTACATCAACAATTAGGTTCTTTATTCCGTATTCATCAGAGTCTGTTACCAGAAGTGAGAATGCTCCTGGAAAACACCCTACTATTATTAGTTCTGGATTATGACATACTGTATTATGCTATTCAGCCACATGTACTAGAGTGTTTTCCAGGATAAAAGTGGTAACAGTTCTGTTTGTAGATTTATTACTGGACTCTCACAGCATAGCCACCACTGCTTATTATATGATACAGCCCAACTGCCCTCTTTTGACGATCAAGTCAAATTTAAAATGTCCACTTTTTTCCAAAAATAACACTTAGTAAAGTTCAGTTATCCATCTCTGTCCTCTTCCCAGTCCACCACAATGACTATAACACTAGGTCATAGGACCATGTACATTTTGGTATTGCATTCAAGAAGACCCCATGCAGACAAAAAGCTCTTGACTTTGCCAGAGCTTGGTTTTACAATAACCTCTCCAACTCTGTTAAAGGTTTCCAGTCATTATACAGTATGTATTTAAAAAGCAGTTACATCTCCTGTTAATTGTGCCTAATGTTACTTGTATGTTTTTAACTTTTTTATGTTTTTTTTTCTTTTTTATGCTGGTCACATTTGAAAACAGGCAATCTTGCTCAATCTGCCTTTTAGGGTAAACAGTAGATTAAATAAAATTAAATTATGCTTAATGTTAATTACAGTGCTCATTACAGAGTGGGTGATTGGGACAAATGCTACCCTGTTTTCAGTTTTGACCCACCTTTTCCTCTCCCTTGGGGTCAATCTGACATACTGTTTCAGTGGTTTTGCATTGTTGCTTTAAGAATCTGGGTTTGGTTGAAAAATATGATCCACTATGTTTTTCATTTAACTCCTACTTTATGTACCCAGTGGGTCAGTGTCTAGCATAGCCAAAAACCTGAAATGAACCCTATAATGGTATGTTTTAAATTGTCATGGTGTGTTTTTGTATGCTAGTCGCATTTAAAAATTGGCAACTTTGCTCAAGATGTCTTCCAGGTTAAACAATAAATGAAGTGTCTTCTGTATGTGCAGTTCCATATGTCTGTGGGGTCACAGCCTGTGTGCTGTAACATGACAACCATGTGTGCAATGTGAATGTGAGCTGGAGGAGGTGTGTGCACACATCCCCAGGTCTGGTTTTGCACACCTCTATCAATATATCAAATGTTTAGGTGTGTCACTCAACTTGCACGATGGAGCAGAGAGGTGTGGTGGCTCTAGTAACATGCCCATGATGCATATGATGTATTTGCCACAAACATGGCATGTACCAGTCTGCCAGGTCATGTCACCCTTGAACAGTCTGTTCTGTTTAGAAACATAGAAACATAGAAGTTGACGGCAGATAAGGACCGAAAGGCCCATCCAGTCTGCCTATTTCTTTTTCTACCTTATAAATGTGCCATCAGCCTTTGCTCTGTCAGTGGCCTATCTATTCATACTCATTTGTATTGCTCCCTTATGTCTATCCCATGCCTGTTTGAAGCCCTGCACTGTATTCATAGCCACCACTTCTTGGGTAGGCCATTCCATGCATCCACCACCCTTTCTGTGAAAAATTTCTCACATTCCCTTTAATCGACCCCCTCTAATCTCATGCTGTCTCTCTTGTCCTGCTATTTTTCTTATATTTAAACATGTTAGACTCTTTCACCTTGTTAATGCACTTAAGGTGTTTGAATGCCTCAATCATATACCTCTCTCCCTCCTTTCCTCAAGGGTATACATATTGAGCTCTGTTAATCTGTCCTCATATGTCTTCTGATGCAGTCTCTGCACCATTTTGGTTGCCCTTCTCTGGACTGCCTCAGTTTGGTTATGTCCTTGTGAAGGTGTGACCTCCAATACTGCACGCAGTACTCCAGATGAGGCCTAACCAGTGTCTTGTAAAGAGGGATTATTACCTCCCTCTTACGACTTGTGATACCCCTACTAATACACCCTAACCCCCTAGCCTTACCTACTGCTTTAGAGGTCTGCTTGGATGATTTCAGGTCATCAGTGATGATGATGCCTAAGTCTCTTTCTTCCTTTATGACTGCCAGCAACTCCCCTCCCAGCCTATAGGTGGCTTCAGGGTTTCTCTTCCCTATGTGCATGATCTTGCACTTCTTTGCATTAAATCCCAGTTGCCACTCTTCTGACCATTTTGCTAGTTTATCGAGATCTCTTCTCATTCTGCCCACCCCATCTGGATCATCTATTCTGTTGCAGATCTTGGTGTCATCTGCAAACAGACAAGCCTTACCCTCTAGTCCATCTGCAAGGTCACTAATGAAGATGTTGAGAGGACTGGCCCCAGGACTGATCCCTAGGTACCCACTTGTGACTTGCATCTCTTCTGACTGTATACCATTTACCACCACTCTCTGTTTTCTGCCCGTCAATCAGTTTGCCACCCAGTTGACCAACTTCTGACCCACCCCGAGCCTACCCAGCTTATTTATTAATCTTCTGTGTGGAACAGTGTCAAAAGCTTTGCTGAAGTCAAGGTAGGTGACATCAACTGCTCCCCCTTGGTCCACCACTCTGGTTACCCAGTCAAAGAAATATATGAGATTAGTTTGACAGGACCTTTCTTTTGTAAACCCATGCTGTCTTGGATCCTGTGCTCCTATGGATTCCAGGTGTTGCACTATCCTTTCCTTAAGGAGTGCCTCCATAATCTTGCCCACTACTGAGGTAAGACTGACTGGTCTGTAGTTCCCTGCCTCCTCCCTGCTACCACTCTTGTGGAGCGGGATCACATGAGCCCTTCTCCAGTCTTCTGGGACCTCTCCTGTGCTCAGAGACTCACTAAACAGTTCTGCTAATGACTCTGCTAGTTCCACCTTTAGCTCCTTAAGTACCCTGGGATGTATGCCATCCGGTCCCATTGTATCCACCTGAGCTTAGCAAGCTCTTGTAGGACCCTTTCTTTAGTGAAAGGAGTAGTGCTCACCTCCCTCCCCCTGTGTCCATGGTGCTGAGCTGTGGGCCCTGCCCTACCTTCTCTTCAGTAAATACGAGCAAAGTATCTATTTAGGATAGATGCTTTTACATGATCCTCCTCCTCACATGCTCCCTTTTCTCCATTAAACAGCAGTACCCCTGTGGACTTTCTCCTTTCACTAATGTATCTATAGAAAGTCTTGTCACCTTCTTTTACTGTTCGTGCTAGTGTTTCCTCAGTTTGGGACTTTGCCTTCCTTACTGCCTTCCCTGCTTCCTTAGGGCAGTTTGGTATGCCTCCCCATCTTCATCCACTTCTGTTCCCTTATATTTCCTGAAGGCCAGCCTTTTGGCTCTGACCTTTTCTGCTACTGTATTTGAGAACCAAAGTGGTTTCCTTCTTCTTTTGCACTTCCTTTTCTGTCTAACACAATGGGATGTTGCTTCAAGTATTGCATCCTTAATGCTTGCCCACTTTGCCTGTACCCCCTCACCTGTGTTTCTTTTTGCCAGGGCTAGCTTAACTCTGTTGGCCATCTTATCAAAGTCAGCTCCTCTGAAGCCCCATATTTTTGCCTTGGAATGGGATGATTTAGATGTAGTAGCCAAATTGAACCATACCATGTGATGGTCACTGGCCCCCCAGGTGACTTTCTACCTGGAGATCTGTGATCCCTTCCCTGTTAGTCAGTACTAGATCTAGGCTAGCCCTGTCTCTTGTGGGTTGTTGTACCAGTTGTTTGAGGCCCTCCCCCTGCAGGGAATCCACTATGTGTCTAGTTCTGGCAGATGTTCCTGCTGGTATTGACCAATCTGTATCCGGCATGTTGAAGTCTCCCATTATCAGAACCTCCCCTTTAGCTGTCATGTTTTGTATATCCTCTAGCAGTAATGTGTCTGTGTCCTCCCCCTAGTCTGGGGGCCTGTAGATAACCCCAATTCTTATGGCTGTCCCATTTCCTGTTTCCCAGGGTGACCCACAGTTCTTCTGGCTCCTTATGTGTATTCTGAATTTCTGTAGCTTTGATATTTTCATTAACATACAGGGCCACTCCTCCCCCCCTTTTTGCACTTGTCTCTTCTGAACAATACATACCATGTACTGAAGTCTCCCAAGTGTGGTTACTGGTAAACCCGTCTCACTAGTGCTGCTATGTCCAGTTTAGCCTCTGACATTATTGCCTGCAGGTCTGGGATCTTATTTCCCAGGCTGTGAGCATTTGTGTACATGATCTTCCATTGGGCAGATTTCGGTGTGTTAGTTGTTGGGTGAGGTTTGGCTTTACCCCTGTGCGTTGTATGGGGAGACAAACCTTTTTTCTTATCTAGTGATGCAAATGAACTGCAAACATGCTGAATCCCTGTTTGACCACTAGCTGAGGGGGGAGGGGTGTTCTTCCCATTCGACGTATGGGGGTGCTGCACCCCTCTCCCCATTTGCTAGTTTAAATATTCTGCCAAAGACGTCAAACTTCTGCCCCAATGCACTGACTCCCTCCTTAGTCAGATGTAGTCCATCAAATTTAAAGAACTTTCGCTCCCAGAACTGTTGCCAGTTCCCTACAAATCTGTGTCCTTTTTCCTGGCACCAGCCCTTGAGCCATGTGTTAAGCTCCCCTATCTCCCCTTCTCTGACCTTCCATCCATCTTCCCCCCTCTCCAAGACTGGAAGGATCTCAGAGAAGGAGATGCCGGACGAAATGGATGATAGTTTGTCACCCGGCCTGGTCAGGTGTTCCTTGGTCTCCACAACTGACTGGCTGGCGCGATCATTAGTCCCTATGTGTACTAGGACATCAATGTTTTCTCCTGCTTTGTGAACAGTTTTAGCAATGCGGTCAGTGTCTCTCCATGTTGATGTACCTGGGAGACATCTGACCATTACCCCTGGCTGGAGATGGGTATCAACTCCCCGAATCATGGAGTCTCCTATGATCAGAAGTTTTTTGGATTTCCTTTTTGCTTTTTTTGTTTTGGTTCCTGATTTGGGTGAGTTTTGTTGTGCTAGCTCCTGTGCAGTGTCCCTGCTCTGCAATGTCTTCTGCCTCTTTGTTTGATTTCAGAGATAGAGGCAGATACCTGTTTGTAGTGTTTATATGGTTTTTGGAGGTAATATGTTGGAGAGCAGAGAGTGATGGGGCACCCGATTTACCCCTCCTAACCACCTGCCAACCTCCTGGTCCAACTACCCTCTGCGGTCTGCAGGATGTGTTCATGTCCCTAACCAGTGAGGTTGTGGATGTATCTTGCTGGGGTTTCAGCATACAGTATCTGGTCTGTTCATCTGACTGTAAATTGGGAAAGATGAACATGACAAAACAAAAGTTGGTGCTGTATACCCTCCATCTGTTGGCCACCTTTACCTGTGATGGGCACGGGGGGGTTCTATTGCATGGTCGTGGTGTTTTGGATGGGTGAATACATGTTGCTATCATGCTGTGCATTCTGTGCTATCCCATTTCTGTGCAGCCTATGCAGTTATGGCTACCTTCAGCTGTTATTCCAGGATAACATGCAAGTGGCTGACACCACTGTACGTCAGGGAGGGATGGCACAATGTATCACAGAGGAAGCCACCAAACTGTTGGCTGGTTCATACAGTCCTACCCTAGACTAGGACATTGACGACTGGGCAGAACCAGATGAGCAGTGTCTCCAGTGGCCAGGCCCACAGCTCTGATCACCAGGAGAACCCCTGACTGGGGGTGCAGCAGTCACTGCTATTTCACCAGCTGACCAGTCATGGCGTGTCAGGAGTATAGGCCCATTTTTTTTGCTACGTCCTGGTTACAGGGTCTAACACCATGTGTAACATAACATTCATGTTGCCATGTGACCTGTGCCCTGGTGTGATGTGTCCTGGGGATCAAGGCAAACATCTATAGGCCCATAATGCCTGTAGTCAGTAAATAAATATAAATACATCCAGTATATATTTCTATATGTAATTATTGTGTCTGTGTCTTGTTTGAAGTGGTGCAGTGTGTATTGTCCAATTGTGGCAGTCTGTGCTGAGTTGTTTTGGCGTTTAGCAACTAGACAGCACATGTGGGTTGTGTAGTGTGTGGTACTGGAATGCAGTGTTTTTTTTATTTTGCAGGGTTTAAAAGTATGGCTACATATCAGCTGCACACACTTAATTTCAGCCCTTCTCGACATTACTGTAGTTCTTCCAGTTGCATAGTGTCAGGCCCAGTGTTCCACATATGGAAATGCCTATATAGCAAGTTGGCATGACAAACTTATGTAGGTAAAGGAATGCCTTCAGCTGCTGGTACACTGACAGGAAGTGTGGTGCCTTCTGCATGGCACTTAAAGTGTTCTTTGGATAAGCAGTCAGCTGACTTCTATGACTTTTGTGCATAAGTGCTTATGTGCAATCACTGTGTGTCCGCTTAAGCTTTGTAGTGTTTCTGTGGATTGGGCCCTTAGTGACATGCTCTGGGTTGCATAGTTGTACTGCAAGTGGTGGTTGACTGGGTCAGCAAGGGACTAAGTGTGGGTAGATGGAATGGTACTTGTGCAAGATAGTACAGTATGTTATTGTAGTAGGATACTTGTAAATGAAAATGTTTGTATCACAGAAATTTGTTTGAACACTTTGCAACATAGTTGTGGCTGTTCACACTCTCTGTTATGGACTAGGGCTACCACCCTTTAGAGGTACCAGAAAAGCGTGGGAGCCCTCCTGAGAAGGGTTCCATGGCTAGAGGTGCCACAGGAACAAGGTTCTTTTAGGCTAATCTTAGCTTTGGGAAGGAGACCATAAGGAGAGAGGTGAGCCACCAGAGGAGACGGAGAGGATGGTGGGAGCAAAGAAAATGAGCTTCCAGAGAAAACTTGAGCATGTTCCCTTAAAGCAGCAGTGCAACAAAAAAAGTTATTCCAAAAAACTAATTTTCGGCTATGGTTATGAAAAATATTGGCAGAAGTGTTGATTTGGGTTCTCTGGATGCTTTCTAAACTATGTACTGTACATTTGCATTTTTGTCTGGGTTCTTATCCTCCTCAGATCTTCAATATGATTTCTATACAAAAATGAGGCGGCCATCTTTTTTTCTTGAGAAATAATTATCTTAAAACTTTCATAAAATTCTTAAATGATAACGGAAACTGAAAATTTCACCATCAAAATAAATTGAAAGACATATGGCATTGATTAGGAAGAAAAAAGGTGGGGTCAAATTTTAGCCCACTTTCGTTGCACTGCTGCTTTAAATAGCCCTAAAGGGGAGAGGGAGCCATGTGTCACTCATGATGATCAGTACAAAAACTAGAAAGTTTTTTTTTTCATACATACTTTATGGGGGGAGCTGGCAGGCAGCTACAGCTCCTCTCATAGAGGAACCCATCTCTCCAGCCCCGGCATCCCCACACTGAGCCTCCCTGGGAAATCCCCCCACCCCCCCGTGACAGTGCCTGGGGTGAGGAATGTAGACTTTCTCCCCTCCCCTGGAAAGCCAGCGTCCAGATTCCAGGGGAACAGCACAGGCGCAGGCGGGGCCATCATGGAGCCTGCCAGCTCCATTTTTATGTTTTCTCCCCGACCCCCCCCCGACATTGGACATGCCGACTACATGCCTCCCAATCTGTATTGCCCTCCAGCCACTGCTAGAGGGCAATCGGTGAGCAGGATGGCAAATCCTCCCTCCCCGAGAGAGGAGAGCAGTTCTCCGGGCACTCAATCCTCTCTTACTGCTGCCGACCTCTGGTGGTCCAGGCTCGTTCCCGAACCCGGGTCACTGGCGTGGCACGAGATGTAGCATCCAGCACCTCAACCTCCAGTGCCACCAGGCCAGCTAACTGTGGAGAGTTTTAAGAGAATGTGGAACAGGCACAAAGGCCTGATAAGGAGGCATGGTGGGTGAATAGACATGAACCTCTACAGGGCATGTACTTCCCCACTGTGCAGACTAGATAGACTGTAAAGCCTTTTTCTGCTGGCACATTAAGCTAAATAAAGAATATCACTTAACACTTCATGCATTAAATCTCTATAGAGTCTGCTATAGTGGATGGCTTGTTGAATGGATAGCGGAAATCGGCTTCCAATCGAGGTGAGTTACTCTTCGATTCAACAGTCCCTGTAATTTTTTTCTAAAAAAAAAAGAAAACTTACTCCGATAAATCCTGTAAACTTTCTAAAAAGAATTATTTGAAAGAGT
Source organism: Neoceratodus forsteri (assembly GCA_016271365.2). Taxonomy (NCBI): domain Eukaryota; kingdom Metazoa; phylum Chordata; order Ceratodontiformes; family Ceratodontidae; genus Neoceratodus; species Neoceratodus forsteri. The sequence goes on from CM028132.1 coordinate 751,947,457, forward strand.
TACTGATGCCTCAAAGCAAAGTTAAAAAAAAACACATAATAATTAGGTACAATTCTGCGTGCATTCCATTTATATTTTATTTGTTTTTCCTCCCTATTATTTATTACTAAGGAAATTTGCATGAATATTTGATCTCTATTCCTTATAGCTCCTTTACAGTCAATCTGCCTCTATAGCTTACTCCCTACTTCAAGTCATAATCCTCTGTTGCGAATCACAATCTGTTGCCATGGGAGTAACTGTGATGTCACAAGCAGAGCTCTGTGACTTCAGGTAGGGAGGAAGCAGCAGGAATAGATGAATTCTTCAGGAGCAAAGATCCTGTTTTCATACAGATGACCTCAGTAATAAATAATGGGGAGGAGGAATACAGCACTAATGGGAAATACAAGCTGGACTGTGTCTAAATATTAGGTTTTGTTAAAGTTTTCCTGAACATGTCACCAGCTCTTTAAATGCTCCCTATTCTGTGTCTTCAGGATTTTTATCCTGGCCCTGACCTCCCAACTGGCTTACTGGTGAGGCGGAATTTGGTATGACCCTTACTTCAGAGAGTGTCCAACCTGTAACTGCCTTGCTTTGTTTGTTGAAAATGAGGCTCTTGTATGATTTTTTTTTCCTCACAGGATGCCCCTGTCTGCTGTGCTGATTCTCTGGCTCTTCCTGCCTTGCTGAACCTCTTCCCACTAAAAATTGAACTACCTACTCATTTGCACTTCTCTCAGCCACTCTAACTCCTGCTGATTGGTAAGAAACAGATGATCTAATCCTGATTCATAAATGCAGCAGCTGGAATTACTTATCCCCTTCCCTCTGGAACTCTTGCAGCGTAGCAGACCACTGTGGAATGTTCAGAATATGAATGCTGCTCTGTTTCTCCCCAACCCAAATCTGAAATTTTAAACTGAATCAATTTAAAGAATGTTTCCAAGTTCCTCAAAACTATTCTTTTAAGTATTTAAACATGTAACCCCTTATATTCCTAAAGAGACCTGACTCTGCTTTATTCCTCTCTATTCCTGATAAACTGGAACTATTTTAACACCCATCCACAGTGGCTAGAAACCAGCAGTCCCCCAAAAGCACTGTAACTTAATTCTGACTGAAGAAATCTGTTTAAAATGTACAGAACACCTTAAAACACCCTACTCCCCCATAAACTATCTCCTGCCAGACCACCTTAACAACAAAGTCCTGTTTGAAACCTGTTCTAAATATGTTAACCTCTCCTCTGGGTGAGCATCATTATACTGGTGATCTGGGTTTGGGAACGGACCTCAGCCACCAGGGCATGGTGGGGGAGGGAGGATTAAGTGAACCAGAACAGCTCCCTCAGGGAGGGAGTTTTGCAGCTCCACTGCTTGACAGACACCCAGCATAATCTGAGTGTCATTGCAGCTTGGAGGTCCATACGGGGGAGCTCCCAAGAGACACATGGATGCACCTTGCAAGAGCCTGTGTGTTACTGCATGTTGGAGCTCCAGAGGAGAAAGATGAAAGCAGAAAACCATTCACTCATGCTGGGTGATACTGGACCCTTGCAGGCTCGACATTGCTGACCAGGCAACCCCAGCAACTGGATTCTACTTCCCCGGGTATAGGCAACCCACTGGGGAACCTTTCAAAAGGGGTAAGTTTTGAGGACAAGCTGGGGGCGAATGTCCTGGGGAAGGTGGGTGATCTGGCTGTGGGGGTCTGGCTGATTGAGGGCCAAGTAGTTGAAAGTAAGATAAAGCTCGATAGAAATGAAAAGGAACCCTCCTGGGCTTTTTCTAATGGCTGTTGGAGTTTTAGTTTAATTTCGTTTTTATTGCACAGAAAATCATTTAAACAAGAGCCTGTTATCAAAGAATCCTAGAGTCAGAAACATATTTAACATATATATGTTATGTGGTAGTGCACAGCTCACAATTACACAGCTAGAGCCTTATATAGCAGTATAAGGAATACGCTGTTAAGAGTCATCATACATTAGAAGTAATTGCAGGTGCTAGAGGGAGTGGAATCCAGTTGTGGTCTTGGCCACCTCTTTGCTCCCTTGGGAGCTATTTAATTAACAAAAGCCCCACCTGGCTTTCCAATCTGCAACAAAAGCGACATCCAGATTGGTGGCACCTGCCACATATACAGTAATTTGGTGATTCCAGCTGCACTACTGCTGCCTTCCCTCCGCTTCAGTCATAGTATGGAATCAGGCTATGGGCTGAACTCCATAGGGGCTGGAGTTTGTTTACTTTTTTATTTATTTATTTCAAAAGTTTTACCAGGAAAGACACACTAAGCTGGTATCAGCTCATTTCCAGATGTGTCCTGGGGGAGTGGAAGACAGGAGAAGAGAACAGATACAAAATACAGTGTATAAAATACAATAAAATGGAAGTAAATATGTCAAAACATACAGTTCATGAATGCTTAAAGAATAAATTGACAAATAGTAAATTCCCATACAGAATAGCCAAAAGGACATTAAACAGCAATCAACACAGCAAAATAAGGAACAGAGGGAATGATTGATATTAGGGGAGCAGGGTAGTGCTGGTGTCATTGTTGGGTGTGTTGCAGGTGAATACGAGTCCAATCTAATATCATATGCAACTGCAGGAGTGAATAGCGAACTCGTGGAGCAGAGATATTAGACCAGAAAAGTAAGGAGCAGAGTGAATAGAAGGTGGAAGAGAGAGCCCATAGTTTAGGAAAATGGAATGAGAAGGCAGCTTGGCCAGCAGTAGATTTCATTTAAGGGAGAACAAAGCAATGAGAGCAAGCATTGTGAAAGAAGTAAGAAAATGAAGGTGGGGGAGAAGAGGAGAGAGGCAAGATATGGGGGGGGGCAAACCAAAATTTGGAGATAAAGGAAGCACAGTGGGTAAGGTGCCTGGCATCAAGAGAGGGGAAGGAGAGGGAAGAATACAAGGTGCAGTGGTGTGTATGCAGAAGTTTATCAAGGGCAAGGTGACAGAAGGAGTGAAAGAGAGGAGTCCAGTATAGTGAAATTGGACTTTGGAGCAACACTAACAATGTAACTGTAGTCAAAAATAGGGAGAATCATCTTAGTGAGGATTTCTCTGCGTGCAGGAAGTGGAATGTTTCGCTTATTTCTGTATAACGCCCCAAGCCTGGGGTGGAGCTTCTTGTGGATAGCATCAACATGAACAGAAAAATCTAGGTGGTGATATAGCCAGACTCTCAGGTACTTGAAGGAGGACACATCTTCAGTAGTTGCACCACTGAGGGTATGAAATGAGGATAGGGAGAAGACTCTTAACAAGTCTCTGCCTGGTGCCAAAAGTCAAAGCAACTGTTTTCTTAACATTGAGGGATAACTGATTATCTCAGAACCAGTCAAGAGTTAGCAGCACTGTGTTGAATCTTTGCTATAGGTAAGGTCATGCCTTTGCAAACATAGTATAGCAGCACTCACTGTCCTGACCGACTCCACCAGCAAAACCAGATGCTGTGAACAGCTGACAAAAAAGTGCTGCATCCTTGGAAAGATAAAACTCGTCCTGGGCCTGCAAGACCACCTGGATTAACTTTTAAGTAAAACTGTTCCCACAAGACCACAGGGACACCATAAAGGAGCACTGCGGCACGAGGGAGACACTTCTAGCCCATTGGACTGCCAGGGACTGTAACCCTGAAGCCCCAAATAATTTAAGCAGCCAGAAATGGGGTCTGAGAAACCTAAAGCTGCCCCTCCAAACTGAACTCCCCAATTCTCTTTCCCTCTCTTTATTTTCTGTTTTCTGTGTTATCTTTCTGATGGAAACTATACTATCTTAAGCAAGCTTACCTATTTTTTTTTTATTTTGTAGGTCTAGATGTACGTCGGAAATCCAGACAAAAACAGCTCCAACTGTCATGAGGGTGCTCAAATAATGAATATATAGAAAAACAACAAACTTGGCACTCCTCGAGTTGGTGTCAAACAGGCATATTTATTGAAACGAAAAGAAACAGACACCACAATCAGCCACAGGTTCAAAACAGCAAGATGTCCCAACCAGTTTCGTGCTATCTGCACGTCATCAGGGGGTGGTACACAGTAAAGACTCACTAGTACATATATGGAAAGAATTTAAAGCCACAGTAACCAGAACATTTAAAATCATAATAATACTAATGATACAGGGATTTACTAGATACCACACCATGTATACATTTATGTAGATGTATTCCTATAACAACCAAAACCTAATTAATTAGTACATTGATGGTCCAAGTGACTAGCCACTAATATTACAGTTAAAAAAAAATTCCTAAATTACCTTACAAATGCACTGTATTAAAAACATGTACTACAGCAGCTACAATCTATTAATGTCATGAAAATGCTATTCTATACTAGACAGGAGATCTGCTCCCAGCCTCTGGGAAATGCAAGTTGATGCTCTGTGTCCTAAGGTTATTAGAGATCAATTTAACCTATAAAAGAAACAAAATTATATTATAAATGAAAATGCAAATAATATCTAATTAGCAATTATTTCTCAAGAATTAGGGAAGGGGAAAGGGAAAAAGAAAAAGGGGAGGGGAGGGGGGAAATTATTTAATATTAATACAATATTATATCATCCGGTCTAGGGAAGTGGTTACCTCCTATGTAAACAGGGTAATATATCAATCTTATCATTCAAACCTGGGGCCATAAGGGCTCCCAAAGTATAAATCCAGTAGGATTCCCTGTATTTCAATTTTGCATCCAGATCGCCCCCTCTAGGGCCAAGTCGAACAACTTCAAGTCCACAGAATTTGAATAGGTGTTCCTGAATATCTCTTCTATTCATAAGTCTATTCATATTACAATGAATCGAGAGTGCATTCCTGGTGTCATTTTTGGCAATTGAATGAAAATGTTCACCCATTCGTACTTTCAATGCTCTAGTTGTTTTACCAACATAGAAGGCCCTACAATTACAAGTGCCCAAGTAGACCAAATTTTGTGTACTGCATGTAATGAAATCCCTAATATCATAGGTCTTAGTCCCATTACAGCTAGTAAAGGTACTGCACTTAAGTATGTGGTTACAGAATTTGCAGTTACCACAACTATGCATACCCCTAGTAAGGGGAGGTCTACTAGTGTGATTTTTCATAATTGGTGGTCCAGTGTAGTTGTGGACTAACCTATCCTGAAAATTTGGGCCTGTTTTGTACACCATTATTGGTTTATTCTGGGTGACTTCAGACAACAGTGGTTCTCCTTGTAAAATATTCCAGTTAGCATTTATAATATTGGCAATTGAATTTGAATGTCTAGTGTACGTTGTAATAAAATTAATTCTGTTTTCTTTCTGTTGTTCTACTTTTGGTTTTAAAAGATCCGATCTGTCAATACAACCTACCTCTCTAAATGCTTCCTGTGTAACATGATAGGAGTAACCCCACTCCAAAAACCTACCACACATATCCATACCAAAGGCTAAGAAATCAACATCACTACTACAGTTTCGCCTAACTCTCAACATTTGTGCCTTAGGTATATTGGCTACCATATGGTGTGGGTGGCAACTTGAGGCTAACAATAAAGAATTCCTATCTCTCTTCTTTCTATAGAATTTTGTACCAAGGCAACCATCTTTTTCCTTGAAAACATTAACATCCAAAAAAGAGACAGACTGGAGATCATGTTATAATGAGAATGTTAAATTCTCATCACTGTTTTGTAGATATTGAACAAATGTATTTAATTCCTCAAGTGTGCCACGCCACTCCATAAAAATATCATCAATAAAGCGACACCAAATATCTATCATGTCATAAAACGGATTACACTGACTGTCATAGATGGTACACTTTTCACATTTACCTAAATACAGATTGGCATAATTAGCTGCAAAAGTTGCACCCATTGCCGTTCTTTTGATTTGTAAATAGTAAGAATCTTGGCAAATAAAATAGTTCTTGGTAAGAACGTGTTCAGCACATTCCAAAAGGAAGTTTTTCTTACCATGCTTTATTGTTGGATCCAGGGACCACCAATAATCTAACGCCTGTAAGCCATCCTCATGGGGTATATTGGTGTACAATGAGTTAATGTCCATGGACACAAGATACCATTCTGGTTCAACTTGCATATTATCCAAAATCTTTAGGAACTGACCTGTGTCCCTAATATAAGAGGGCAAAGCTGTTACATAGTCCTTAATGTGAACATCCACATATTTGGACAATGGCTCAACCAATGAGCCAGTACCAGCTACAATAGGACACCCAGGGAGGTCCCACAGATTCTTGTGAATTTTTGGCAATGTATAAATACTAGCTCTAATGGAATTAGTGACAGACAAAAATTACATTTCCCCGTGGTCAATTAGACCCTCACATTCAGATTGAAAAAGAAAGACATCAATTTCTTTTTAAAATACTTCTGTGGGGTCCAAGGTCAGTGGTTGGTAGAAAGTCACATCACTAAGTTGTTTTTTTATTTCAGCAGTGTACTTCAATGTATTCATTACCACCACTGAACCACCTTTATCTGCTGGTTTAATAGTTAAATTAACATTTGATTCCAAACTTTTGAGAGCTTCTGTCTCTGCTTTAGAGATATTAACGAAGTCAGGTGGAATGTCTTTATCCAAAAGTGTTCTAAATTGTCTCTCACAAACAGACTCAAAAACTTTGACTGCATCACAATATGGTGGCATAAAAGTAGAGGAAGGTTTAAATTTCCTTACCTCTGCTGTTACTTGTGATGTATCACAAATACCACCATCAACATAAGCTGGTCCCAAACACATATTTTTCTTTGCAAAAAAATCTTTGAGGTTTAAATTTCTAGTAAAACGATGCAGATCCAAATAAAGTTCAAACTGTTTTGAGTCCTGTGTTGGTACAAATGATAAGAAGAAATACAGACCGTAGACAAGGAGGAGTTTATTCTGAATTACAGCCAAAATCTTTATTACGGAATAGGAGTGATTCTCCCAATTATAACACCTCTGCAAGTGAATCTGAATATGAGGATTTTTTAGAAGGGGACTTGGAACAGCTCAATACACGACGGACTGTACAATTCCGGGAACCAGCTCTAGAACAGAGGAATTTATGGGGCAAGCCTTTAGCCCAACTATCAACTCCAACAGGAAACCCACAAGGAGGGGTGGAAGGAAACACAGGAGCCAGAACAAGGGGCAGAAGGGGCAAATAACATCTAATACCATCGTCATCAATATCTCTGATGTCATAATTAATAAGGATCAACTTTCGGTTTTGCAAAAGGGTTTATTATTTGTACCAACGCAGTACATTGCTGAAATAAAAAAACAACTTAGTGATGTGACTTTCTACCAACCACTGACCTTGGACCCCACAGAAGTATTTAAAAAAGACGTTGATGTCTTTCTTTTTCAATCTGAATGTGAGGGTCTAATTGACCACAGGGGAAATGTCATTTTTGTCTGTCACTAATCCCATTAGAGCTAGTATTTATACATTGCCCAAAATTCATAAGAATCTGTGGGACCCCCCTGGGCATCCTATTATAGCTGGTATTGGCTCATTGGTTGAGCCATTGTCCAAATATGTGGAATTTCACATTAAGGACCATGTAACAGCTTTGCTCTCTTATATTAGGGACACAGGTCAGTTCCTAGAGATTTTGGATAATATGCAAGTTGGACCAGAATGGTATCTTGTGTCCATGGACATTAACTCATTGTACAGCAATATACCCCATGAGGGTGGCTTACAGGCGTTAGATTATTGGTGGTCCCTGGATCCAACATTAGAACATGGTAAGAAAAACTTCCTTTTGGAATGTGCTGAACATGTTCTTACCAAAAACTATTTCATTTTTCAAGATTCTTACTATTTACAGATCAAAGGAACGGCAATAGGTGCAACTTTTGCACCTAATTATGCCAATCTGTATTTAGGTAAATGGGAAAAGTGTACCATCTATGACAGTCAGTGTAATCCATTTTATGACATGATAGATATTTGGCGTTGCTTTATTGATGATATTTTTATGGTGAGGCGTTGCACACTTGAGGAATTAAATACATTTGTTCAATATTTAGAAAACAGTGATGAGAATTTAACATTCTCATTACAACATGATCTCCAGTCTGTCTCTTTTTTGGATGTTAATGTTTTCAAGGAAAAATATGGTTGCCTTGGTACAAAACTCTATAGAAAGGAGACAGATAGGAATTCTTTATTGCTAGCCTCAAGTTGCCACCCACACCATATGGTAGCCAATATACCTAAGGCATAAATGTTGAGAGTTAGGCGAAATTGTAGTAGTGATGTTGATTTCTTAGCCTTTGGTATGGATATGTGTGGTGGGTTTTTGGAGAGGGGTTACTCCTATCATGTTACACAGGAAGCATTTAGAGAGATAGGTTGTATTGACAGATCAGATCTTTTAAAACCAAAAGTCGAACAACAGAAAGAAAACAGAATTAATTTTATTACAACATACACTAGACATTCAAACTCAATCGCCAGTATTATAAACGCTAACTGGAATATTTTACAAGAAGAACCACTGTTGTCAGAAGTCACCCGGAATAAACCAAGAATGGTGTACAAAAGAGGCCCAAATTTACGGGATAGGTTAGTCCACAGCTACACTGAACCACCAATTATGAAAAATCGCACTAGTAGACCTCCCCTTACTAGGGGTATGCATAGTTGTGGTAACTGCAAATTTTGTAACCACATACTTAAGTGCAGTACCTTTACTAGCTGTAATGGGACTAAGACCTATGATATTAGGGATTTCATTACATGCAGTACACAAAATGTGGTCTACTTGGCCACTTGTAATTGTAGGGCCTTCTATGTTGGTAAAACGACTAGAGCATTGAAAGTACGAATGGGTGAACATTTCCGTTCAGTTGCCAATAATGACACCAGGAATGCACTCTCAATTCATTGTAATATGAATAGAAGGGATGTTCAGGAACACCTATTCAAATTCTGTGGACTTGAAGTTGTTCGACTTGGCCCTAGAGGGGGCGATCTGGATGCAAAATTGAAATACAGGGAATCTTACTGGATTTACACCTCGGGAGCCGTTATGACCCCAGGTTTGAATGATAAGATTGATATAGTACCCTGTTTATACAGGAGGTAACACTTTCCTAGACCTGAGGATATAATATTGTTTTGATATTAAATATTCCCCCCCTCCACTCCCTCCTCCCCTTTTTTCCTTTTACCTTTTCCCTTCCCTAATTCTTGAGAAATAATTGTTAATTAAATATTATTTGTATTTTCATTTATAATATAATTTTGTTTCTTTTATAGGTTAAACTGATCTCTAATAACCTCATGACACGGAGCATCAACATGCAGTTCCCGGAGGCTGGGAGCAGATCTCCTGTCTAGTATAGTATAGCATTTTCATGACATTAATAGATTGTAGCTGCTGTATCATATGTTTTTAATACAGTGCATTTGTAGGGTAATCTAGGAAGGTTTTAATTGTAATATTAGTGGCTAGTCACTTGGACCATCAATATACTAATTAATTAGGTTTTAATTGTTATAGGAATACACCTACATAGATGCATACATGGTGTGGTATCTATTAAATCCCTGTATCATTAGTATTATTATGATTTTCTATAGTCTGGTTATTGTGGCTTTAAATTCTTTCCCTATATGTACTAGTGAGTCCTTACTGTGTACCAACCCCTGATGACATGCAGATAGCACGACACTGGTTGGGACATCTTACTGTTTTGAACCTGTGGCTGATTGTGGCGTTTGTTTCTTTTGTTTCAATAAATATGCCTGTTTGCCGCAAACTCAAGGAGTGCCAAGTCTGTTGTTTTTCTAGATATATGTCACACCTTCCCTATTCAATAAGTCCAATCTACTAGAAGCTTCACCCCAAACTTAGTGTGCTTTATAGGAATAAAGGGAGTATCTCAGTTCATGTCTGATGAGAGATTGTCTTGAAGACAATACTCTGCATCTCCAAATATGGTTACATTGTACACAGTGCTGCTGCCAAGCCTACCCTGGCCAGAGTGGACCCCTCTTTCACTGCTTCTGCTGCTTTGCCCTGGACAGTCTTCCCCCCCCCCCGCACTCGCCACTGCTCACTGTACTCCTCACTGTCCTTCCCCTCTGTCGTCAAGGCAAACATCAAGAAGCATAGGAAAACCAGGAGCAGTTTAAAATTCACAAGTAGTGTCTTTTTATTATCAATAATGGTAAAATAAAAAAATTAAATTGTACAGGATAGCTATTTACAAAGGCAGTACAAACAAAGAAAACAAATTCCTTCATCTGAGGGAATCTATAATTCTAAATTGCAGTCTCTCTCTCTCTCCCCCTCCAACAAAAGATTACTCTTTTATAATCAGAAGTCTTTTGCCTGGCCGGCCTGGGCTGAGAGTCGAAGTGCTGGACGCCTTGCCTCGTGCCACACCAGCGACCCAAGTTCGGTAACAGACTTGGGTAACACTGGGGCTGGCCGGGGAGGAAGGATAGAGCATCTGGAGTACTGCTGTCCTTCCCTGGAAGGGGGGATTTTTGCTGCGTACCGTCGGCCGACACCTAGCAGTTGCTGAGGGTCAGCACAAACCCACAGCCACAATGTCCAGGGTGATTGGCTGCCTCTGCAGAGGTGGAGACTGCCTGCCCGCCTAGTGCATGAACATGGGTGTGGGCAAAAACAGAGGAAAAATGCTGGGGCTCGACTGGACCCGTGATGTCCTGACCACTTAGGTGACTCACTCCTCATCACCAGATATGATGTACTGGGAGTGGGGCACCAACACCTAGCCCTGCGGAGGGGAATCCAGGGGAACCCGGGGTGGATTGAGCTTGGGATCGTAAGCCGGAGAATGTACCCTTTGAGGGAGGGGTCATAGCCCTAGTCAAGCCTGCAGAGAGGTAAATTACATATGGAAAAGAAAAAAAATAAAAGTCTATGCCTGGCAATTAATTTCTGCATACTGAGCTCCGGAAGAGACAGCCTGTTTCTCACAAAATATACAGTATTAGAACTTTGTCAATTTCTTTCCTTGCAGGTGCAGCAAAATAGAACATTGTGTCCCAGAACTAATCTCTTGTTGACTAATCTGCAAATGAGTTCGTGGAGATCAAACTGCAGCTCTGTGTTAACCCCCTGAGTTCCAAATAACTTTTTCCAATCATTTCAATAATATAACTATATACATTTTCAAACCAAGGGATCGCAGTTTTACACAAACAGTTTCACACAAAGATTCACATATATTTTTACAACCATAGATCGGTAAGGGGGAAGAAAAATAGAAACAGCAAGCAACAGCAAGTGAAGGCAGGGAGATAGTGGGAGGGGGAGAATCGTGAGACTGTCGGAGTGATCAGTTCGTAGTTCTCACAAGAAAATTTGATTGCACAGTCAGACAGACAAAAGACAGAAAATAGGATAGAACAGATCCTTGCTTTTAACTGTTTCTGCATAACAGATGGGACAGGGTCTCATTCAGCCTTGTCACATACCCCCCTCTTTAAGAGGGAACTTGTTTTTAAAAACACATGTTTCCAAAACTTTCTTTTAATTCTCTTCTAACATTACCTTGTAACCTTTACAGTTCTGTACATATGCAGTATCCCTTTTCCATAATAACAGTACAGCAAACAGTTAAGTTTAAAACTACGCTTTTTTTTACCTTCAGAATTCTCAGTTCCTGATCCATATCTTTACAGAAAAACAGCATTGACATTCTGTTTTCCAGATTTGTGCATCACTTTGAATTTAAATAGCTGTAGTGCCAGGTACCGCCTTGTGATTCTGGAATTTCTATCTTTCATTTGCTTAAGCCAACAGAGATGTTTGTGATCTGTTATAAGTACAAAGTCAGCTCCCAGCAAATAAAACGTAAGGGACTCCATGGCCCACTTTGCTGCAAGGCACTCCTTTTCAATGGTGAAGCACCTTTTCTCTCTGTCATGCAGTGTCCTACTGATATACAGAATGGGATGGTCCCTCCCAGCTAGTTTCTGACTCAAGACTGCACCTAGGCCTACCTCTGATGCATCTGTCTATAACAAAAAATGTTTCTCAGAGTCTGGGCTTCTTAAAACAGGGGCTGAACATAATGCAGTCATGATGACCCAAAAAGCCTCATCACACTCTGGGGCCCATTAAACATTATTCGGGCACAATTTCTTCATGAGTTCAGTGAGGAGGGTAGCTAAATAGGTCTCATAGGTCATTACAAGCTAGAAAGACTTGTGTCCATCATGCTTGCCTTATTTCCTTTAGTTAAAAAATATATATATTTATGCCTAAAAGAGTTCTGTCTAGATTTGTTTTATATTAAATTGTAAATATTTTGTGCCTAAGGGTTTCATCTAATCTTAATTTAAAAGTGTCCGTTGTTTCACTGGTTACCACTTCTTTCCGGAGACTGTTCCATAATGACACCACTCTTTGGCTGAACCAATGTTTCCTAAGTTGTAGCTTCCATTTCCCCATTTCCAATTGAATGGGGTGGCCCCGTGTTTCATATTTACAATATTTATGAGATAAACCCAAGCCCTCCCATAGGGTCTCATCATGTAATGCTCTGTACAACATATACATGTCACCTCTAGTTCTTCTGTAGCTTAGTAGCTTAGCGAATATAGATCCATTTTGTGCAGTCTTTCTTCATACGGACATTAATTTAGACCTTTAACTGCCTTAATGGCTCTTCTCTGTATAGCCTCCACTTTTAGGATGTCCTTTTTCTTATATGGTGCCCATACTTGTAAGCAGTATTCCAGTTGTGGCCTCACCAGTGAGCCGTACAGAGGCAATAAGACTTCTCTACCTCTGCTTCCTATATGTCTTAATATACAGTTTAAGGTCTGATTTGCTTTTCTTACCAACTTTTCACAGTGGGTGCTAAAATTTTGATCCTCACTTACTGTCACCCCCAAATCACATTCCTTAGATGATGCCACCAGTTTATGATTCCCCATTTGGTAGCTACCTTTTATGTTTTTTCCCCCATATGTATAGCCATGCACGTCCCCAAATTTAGTTCCAGTTTTTTTTGTAAAGTACAGTTGTGAATATTTTCTAATGCCTTCTGAAATAAAGTATGCTCAGTGTTATTATTTATGATTGCCCCAATTCTGCAAACATCAGCAAATTTGGCCATCCATATATTTGGGTGGTTAGATACAGTAGGTAGGTATATAGATAGATAGATAGTAAGTATGTATGTATGTATGTATGTAAGGGTCCCAGTACAGATCCCTGTGGGACTCCACTAGTGACCTCCGCCCAATCAGACATTACCCCATTTATGGTTACCCTCTGCCTTCTATCACTTAACCACGTCTTTATCCAGTTTACCAGGTTTGGGTCCATTCTATTGATCTTAATGTGTTTAATAGTTCATTGTGGGGGAGCTTATCAAATGCTTTTGAAGAAATCTAAATAAACTACATCAGCTGAGTTGCCTTCATCTAATGCTTTACTGGCCTTATCGTAAAATGTAAGCATATTTGTTTGGCACAATCTAGCTTTAGTAAAGCCATGCTGTACCGGGTCATTCAATCCATGAGAGTCTAAATGGGTTAGTATTAGTTCCTGTATTATGCCTTCCAGGAGTTTGCCTACTACTGATGTTAGACTCACTGGTCTGAAGTTTTCTGGATTTGATTTTGATCCCTTCTTATAGAATGGTACTACAGATGCCTCTCTCCAACCCTGTGCCACCTCCCCACTATCGAGTGAGACCTGAAAAATGTGGGTAAGTGGTGGTGCCAAGCAATCGGCTAGTTCTTGGAGTACCCTAATGGGCAAAGCTGGGAACGAACCTCCAATAGTAACAAGCCAGCCCTAAAAATAACCTGACATTTTTCTTTGTTTTAGGAACAGGACTGTTAGCTACAGCTTTTGTCTTACAAACCTCTGGCTTTACTTCTCCATTTCCCAAAACATAACCCAACTATCTAGTTTCCTGCATGCCCAATGCACATTTGGTAGGATTAATGGTCAGACCTGCCTTTTTGATCGATTGGATAACTGCTCGTAGGTTCCAGTCTGAACTGTACACCACAACATCATCCAGGTAAGCAGCACAATAACCAGTGTGAGTAGCTAAGATTACATCCATGTACCACTGAAATGTAGCAGGTGTGCCATGTAAACCAATGGCATGATGGTTAACTGATAGAATCTAGCAGAAGTGGCAAATGCAGTTTTGTCTCTGGATTCTTTAGCTAGGGGAATTTGCCAGTAACCCTTGGTGAGATCCAGGGTTCTGATGTACTTGGTGTCACAAACCCACTCAGCAGGTCAGCCCTTTACTCCCAAAGTGCCAGACTCCGAGTGCAGTCTTGTGAACAGTTAACAGAAACAGGTAACCCTCCTGTCTGTTTTGTGGGTTCGAATCAACCTGTGGTCTCAAGTCTTGGAGGGATTCAAACTGTGAACCTCTTGTTAGCGTACCGAATATATAGGCTCAGATAATTCTGCTCTTCGGAGGGCCAGATATCTTTTGCCTACGGGCACCTAACCAGGCGTACAAAATGAACCCTTAAAACTCTATTAAAGACCTCAGAATAAATTCTTACCTTTTCCCAGTTTGGTAAAACCAGTAAGCTTTGTGCAGTGTCAGCTTTAACCATATATGCTTCCCTTGTCAAGAAAAAGAAATTCAAAAGGCACACCAAGTAATCTCTAAAGTAGAGGTTTACTTCAAAATAGATGGAAAAAAATGTAAAGTAAATACAGAACCATATATCACAAAACATACAAATCACTTAAACAAAACAGGTTTTAAAAAGCGCAGATTCCTACCACTAGTACACTTAGCACTGTCTGTTCTAAGATATTCTTATCTCACAGTGCTATAGATGTTGCTTTTTCAGAGTCCAAACATTTGTGTGTAAATGGAAAACAGAATACTGTTTAAAAACTGGCTTTGCCAACCTCTTTGCATGAGGTCACCTAGCTCCTCCATGTCAGAATATAAAAAATATATATCTATGCAAAACAGGATGTCTTATAAAAGGTAAATTCTGTGATCTCAGCACAACTCATTTTCTCATATGACTTTCTTTGATCTTATGATCAGCTTCCCCTTTCCAGGACATCAAAGGATTTGGTATGTCTCTCTGCCAGATCTCACGGAGGTGCAACATGCTTTGTATCACCATGTGAATTTTACTGTGTTTCCTCTGAATGTTATAAAAGTTTATTGTCTATTGGCATCTAGCAAGCTGCAATTAGTCACATAAAAAGGAGATCCTAAATTTTAAGTCTCTTCTAGCCTGTAATTATCTCTTAGCCTTCCAGGTAACACCTATTAGCTAAAACCTGGGAGGGGGTTGTCATTCCACAGACTCTCAGCATCTCTCATGAGAGACATTCAATAACACATTTTTATATTACAGAAAGCATAGGTTAATCATAATCAGCTGTCCAAGTGTCACACGTGGCACTTCCAATCTGTCCACCAAGTCATCTGTCCTGGGCATAGGATAACTGTCAGATTTGGACGCTTGATTATGTTTCCTAAAATCAAGGCAAATTCTTATACCCAGTCCTTTTTTATTTACAGTCACCATTGGTGATAACCAAACACTTCTCAATTCTTCAATGATACCCATCTCTTTCATTTTTTGTATTTCCTTAACCACATCTGCTCTTAAAGACTCTGGTAATCTGTATGTTTTTTGTCTGATAGGGTGAGCATTCCCTGTTACTGTTACATGCAAACCCCCTTTTGCTCAGCCTGGCAGTGTGGTAAAAGTACTGTAAATGTTTTTACCAAGTTATAAATTTCTGTAGTTTGTTCAGAGGTTAAGGAAAGATTCGCCTTTACGCCACCAGCATTTATAGTTTGTTCCAGTCTGTCATAAGCTACATCAGTATCTTCTGTACACGTTTCTGGTAAAACTAACGAAGCAGCCTTTGGTGTTTTTCAACCCATTTCTTCAGGAGGTTAGCATAGTATATCTTGGTTTTCCTATCAGGGGTCTCAATCTCATAGTGAACTGTGCCAGTACATCTAAGCACTTTATAAGGCCCTTGCCACTTCATTAACAGTTTGTCTGTGGCAAGTAACAGTAGCAAGACCTTTTTACTTTTTCTTTTAACCTATGGTCATAATACTACTGCTGGTTTTGGGCCTTTTCCTGATTACTATGGGCAATTTCAACATATTTTGTCAATTTCTTTCTCAGGCACACATATAAGATGTAATAGATTTTTTTCTAAGTGAGGTGATGACTGCTCGAGGATTGTCGACTGAGTTGTACTTCAGGGACCAGAATCTCTGCCTGTAGGTCTCTCCTGAGATGTCATATCTTTTCAGGATTTCTCTTTTCACAAGGTCATGGTTTTCTGATTGTGCAGTGTCCATATTGCTGTAGGAAAGTTGAGCTTTACCTGTCGGGTATGGTATCAGCCTGATTTCCCATTGCTGCTGTGGCCACTGGCAGGCTGCGGCAACCCTCTAAAAAGTTGTCAGGTATGCTTAAGTATCATCCAAGGGACACAACTTTGTAAGTTTCACATCTTTTAAGTTGTTTGTGTTCTGTTGCTTTGCTGGACCTGTGTCAGATCCTCTAGCTTTGATAGTTTGCAAGACATCCAGCCATCGCTGCTCCTGCCGCTTCATCTCTTCTCTTCTCCTCCTGTCACTGCATCTCTTCTTTTCTCTACTGCTCCTGTCACTGCATCTCTTCTTATATCTGCTTTTCTGTCTCTCTTTGTTGTATAGCCCACCATTTGAAGTAAGTAGACAGGCTGTCAGGTTCTGTCCCTGTCGGTTCTTCTTCTTCCAACACTGGTTCTGGCTGTACAGTCTCAGTTTGGACTTTTGTTTCTGCTTCTAGTTTGGCTGCCATTCTTCTGGTAATCACTCTTGGGCTCGCTGTTGCAGGAGAAATGCCTTTCTTCTATGCTTCCCTGGTACCAGGTCTAGTACCCACGCACAAAACTCCTGCCTTAGAATTTGCACGGCGTAAATCCCACTTCTAAAACCATCTGTTATGGCAAAGGTCAGGAAGCATAGGAAAACCAGGAGCAGTTTAAAATTAGCAAAAAGTGTTTTTATTATTATCAATAACAGTAAAATGAAAAAAAATTAGATTGTTCAGGGTAGCTATTTACAAAGGCAGTAGAAAGAAAACAAAGTCCTTCATCTGAGGGTATCTCTAATTCTAATTTTCAATCTCTCTCTCTCTCTCTAACAAAAGATTGCTGTCTTTGTATAAGAAGTCTTTGCCTGGCAATTATTTTCTGCATTCTGAGCTCGTTAAGAGACATCCTGTTTCTCACAAAATGTATTAGAACTTTGTAAGTTTCTTTCCTTGCAGGTGCAACAGAATAGAACATTGTGTCACAGAACTAATCTCCTGTTGACAACTCTAAATGAGTTTGTGAAGGTCAAAATGCATCTCAGTGTTAACCCCCTGAATTCCAAATATATTGTTGATATGATTGCAAAAAGCTAACTATATACATTTTCAAACCAAGGGATCACAGTTTCACACAGACAGTTTCACATAAAGATTAACATATAACTGCAAGTGAAGGCAGGGAGATAGCGGGAGGGGAGAATCATGAGACTGTCAGAGTATAAGTCTCACTTACAGACTGCTCAGCCATCCTCCTTCTGGATGGTGGTCCACTCACTTATTGAGCTCCTTCATCAATCCAACACACCTGCCCTAAGGGAAAATGGCCTACCAATTACTGATCCTGTAAGCACAGCAGAAACCCTAAACAAATTCTTTACCACCTGTGCTCTCCCCGACCATCCTCCACCCCCTTCCCAAGGAGCCCAGAAAGCCCCCCAAAACTTGTGTCACGACACTTTCCTGCTCAATCCCACCTCTGAGCAGGAAGTCCTAAACACTCTCCTCTCCCTAAATATCTTCAAATCCAGCCCAGATGGAATCCACCCTAAACTGCTGCACATATCAGCTCCAGAAATTGGCTCTCCACTTGCATTCATACTAAATTTGTCGTCCTCTTCGGGAATTGTCCCTCAAGCCTGGAAAACAGCATGTGTAATCCCAGTACATAAAGGTGGTGATCTCTCTGTACCAGGAAACTACTGATTCAGTCTTCCTCCTCACAGCCCTTGCCAAATTAGAAGAAGCATTAGTCCAATCCAGAATGCCTGAGTTCCTCACGGTTTCTGAGTAGTGTTCTCCATATCAGTCAGGCTTCAGAAAGCACCACTCCACAATTTCCTCCCTACTGCGAGTCACTGCTCACATCCACTCTGCCTCAGACCAAGGCCACCTAACAGCCACAGTGTTAGTAGACCTGGCCAAGGCCTTTGACTCAGTCTCCCACCCCCCCACTTCTTAAGAAATATACAGTAGCCAGACTAGCCCCCCCCCACCCGAGGTCCAGTGGTTCAAATCCTACCTGGGAAACAGGCTGCAATCTGTCAGGATAGCAAACTCAACCTCCCCCTCTCTCCCCATACTCGCAGGCATGCCTCAAGGCTTGATACTTGACCCCATCCTGTTCTTCCTATTTATAAATGACCTCTACTTTATCTGCTCAGGATCCCGTATACACATGTATGCGAATGATACTATCCTCTATGCATCCGGGCCACTTCTAAATGATGTCCAATTCCTGCTTCATCAGGACTTCCTCAACTTACAGTCCTGGTTCCAAGCAAACCAGCTCAAAATCAGCACCTCCAAGACAGTTTCTGTGACCTTTGGCACCATGCAAAAACTCTCCAGCATACCCATTTCCCCAGCCATCACCTCCCTGGATGGGACTCCAGTAAGCACTGTCTCATATTATAAATATCTGGGTGTATGGCTTGACCCCCATTTAAACTTCTTGGCCCAACATTGAAGCCATCACATCAAAACTGTGCCCAAATCTTGGTATATTATACTGGAACAGAGACTCCCTCCCACTACCCGTGAGAGGTGAATTACTGACTGAAATGATTACTCCAATTTTAGACTGCGCAGATGTAGTATATAGCACTGCCCCAGCCTCTTCCTTAGCCAGGCTAGACTCCCTCCTAAATGCCTTCCTGCCATTTTGCCACAAACTCTACCCCCAGAACCCACCACTGATCACTCTTGGCCACCCTCTGCATTGCACCCCTACCCCACCACCACTATGTCCACTTTGTCTCCCTAATATCCAAATTCTGGTGTAACATGCTACCTCCCTACCTCTCCGAGAGACTGTCTCCAGCAAACTCATCACCTTGCATGCTAAGATCCAAGGACACCGCTCCTTCACTCTGCCCAAACCCTCCTCAACCACTGGCAAATCTGCCTTCACCTACAGTCTCCTGTTCCTCTGGAACCAACTATCCCCTCTTCTAAGAAATTCTCCCTCGCACAACTCTATCAAACAATAGCTTCATTTGCTTCCATCCCCTACCTCTTCCTGCTTCTGAGCCCCCCCAGTCTCATCCCCTAATCTCCTTGAAAGTAAAATCAATGCAGAAAGTCTTGCCCTTCTTCCCAGAAGCAGTTACTCTCCAAATTCCTACTTATTACATACCAGTAGGCTGAATGTAATTATTGCTCTGCACCAACTTGTATAAATTTCATCCCTATCTGGCTATTACTGCTGCATCTAGTATATGTATACAGTTGTAAATATGTTCTGCTATGAAATGCAGCCTTTTCCTGCAAAAACGTGTATGATTTATATGTATTCAGTTGGTTATTGTAACCTATATGTAAATATCCATGTTCTCAAATTGTATATGAATCTCAAAGTAAATATTCTATGTACCTCCTCATGTATTTAAAATCCTGTGCCCATGTCCCCGGGTCGCACCTGGAAATGAGCCTCAGCTTAGTGTGCCTTTCTCGATTACCAAATATTTAAATAAAAATAAAAGTTCTTAGGTCTCACAAGAAAATTTGATTGCACAATCAAACAGACAAGAGGCTGTAAAGGAGAGGATAGAACAGATCCTTGCTTTTAATGTTTTCTGCATAACAAATGGGATGTTCTTCATCCCTGTCACACCCTCCCTTGAGGCCAGACACCTCACCAATTGTGTCTTCTTTATCTCTAAATTCTGGTTTGGCTCCCTTCCCTCCTACCTTGCTTCCCTCCTCGCTTCCTCACTTACTGCCTTTTACTCACATCTTCTGGCTCCCTCAGTGTAATCTGCTCTGGTCAAGCTGCCTTTTCCTTTTGCTTCCCCAAATTGTCGGGCTATCTTCCCCTTACTATCCACTCTGCCCCCTTCCCTCACTCTCTCAAATCACTCCTTCATGACTTCTCTACTCACTCCTGCACCTTCCCCTGATTCTGGGCCCTGGGCTGTTGCCCGCCACACTACATTCTCTGCTCTCCCTTCAGCCTGCACCCACATTAGTGCAGCTCCCCTGTTCACCCACTTCATCTGCAGCCATTGCTCCCACCATAAACCTTATATTGCATATTGAACTCTGCTAATTGTTTCCACTCAGCACTTTATGTACTGTAGTGTACCTATTTATGTAGTATTTTTTGCCTTTGCACAGTTGTTAATTTTTGATGCTTATTACTGTTTATGTGAACTAATTGTATTATTGTGCAGTTATGTACCTCATTTGTTCGATTTTTCCTCCCTCACCCTACTCTTGGGACCCTGGAAACAAGCTGTTACCAGCTGAGTATGTCTTTCCTGGCAAAACTTTTGAAATAAATATTGTCTTGTGGGTTTTTAAGAATTGCAAATCATTTGTGATATCTCTCCCTTGCTTTATTTTACAGGCATCCCATCCCTACCATCCAGGACAAAAAAAAAAAGTCAGTGTGCTTGTCTGAGCTGGGTGAAGTGAATTGTTATCTGTGCAGTTAGCTTGGTGAAGAAGGGAACTGTGAATTAGGGGGAGTGGCTTAGGCAGCAGGAAGCCAGGTGTTTGCATTTAAATCTGCCCTAGATAGCTTTTGACAGAGAACAGCAAGAGAAAGGAGGTGCTGTTAGAACTTTTTTACTCTACTGGGACTATATAGACCTCTCTTCCTTCCCCTTCCCCCACTCTTAGCCAGTTCTACTTTTATAGGTACAGGATTTGACTGACAACAGGAATTTTCTGTTTGGGAGCAGGAAGGGAGTGATCAGAGGCATAAAAAACTCACCATCCTAGAAGGAAAAGAGTAACTCTCCATCCCGCCTCCCCAGCTGCTGAAGGTCTGACTCTGAGGAAGTAAGAAGGAGACTACTGAGGAATACAGGAACTTCCTGTCCCAGAACAGGAAGAGCAGGAGCTTTAAGGGCATGGAGGCAGTAGGAAAGTAGGGAGAAAAATTTTATAAAATAAATAAATAGAGGAAAAAGTAAGCATATAAAACCACAGTTGGGCCACTAATAAGACATGGGAGTGGTGCAGTGCAATGGTTGTGGAGCGGCAATCTTCTGGGAGACATTCTGGAGGATGTGGTGTCCCATCTGCAGGCACTTCTCTGGGCTGAGAGAGGAGGTTGCTGCTCTCCAGGCTGAGTTGGCCAGGATTCAGGGGACCTCCTTTCCCACCCAGGGACCAGCAGCGCCGCTGGTGCTGCTTCAGAGGTTGCCAAGAAAGAGGAGCAGATGGACCACAGTGAGGGTGGTGGAACAGAGGTGCATCCTTCCAGTTGTACCTCTCCACAATTCGTATGCTGTTCTGGCAGAGTGTGGTTCCTCTATAGAGGCACCTGCAGTGGAGACCAAGGAGGATGCTGGGACTCTCCACAAAGGAGATCCACAGGACAGTGGCATGGGACCCCACAGGGGAAGGAAAAAACTCCTGGTGGGGGACTCCATTGCTAGGGTAAAACTGGGGGGTGAGGGAGGTGCCTGCCTGGTGCCATGGCTTGGAGGGAGAGGGAGTGAATCCTCAGTATCGCAGGAGCAGCTGCACAGGGGAGAGAGCTGGATGTCACTGTCCACCTAGGGACAAATGACCTGGCTTGGAAAGGGATCAGAGCAGAGCAGGAGTTTGTGGAGTTGGGGAGGGGACTTAGGCAAGTAGCACGCACTGTAACCTTCTCAGGGGTGCTGCCTGTCTACGGCATGGGTGAGACTAGGGTGCTGTACACCATGGGATTTGATCAATGGTTGAAAAACTGGTGCAGGGTTTTGGCTTCATTGTGGACTGGGGGTCCACCTGGAGTGATGCAGGCCTTACTGGCGTGATGGTCTGCATCTGTCCTGGAGGGGAACCGGGATCCTAGGTGATAGGTTTAAATGCTTCTTTGTCAAGCATTTAAACTAGCCAAGAGGGGAGGCACTGAAAAGGAGAAGGGGAAATCCTAGCCCCCCCAACCCCCAAAAATCAGGGTAGTTAGTAAGGTAAACACCAAGATAAAGAAGTCGATAGGGAGAAGGGCGGGGTAAATAGAGAAAAAGGCAGTAAGGACAGGGATGGGGCAAAAAGAGGTAAGGCCATCAAAAAATGGAGGATAATGAGTACCAATGCCTGTAGTCTAGGTAACAAGCTCCCTGAACTGGTGGCTTTGATGGAAGAGGGATGCCTGGATATCGTGGCAGTCACAGAAACATCGTACACAGAGAACCATGGCTGGAATGTCAGCAAACCAGAGTACACAATCTACAGGAGGGGCAGGGAGGGTAGAAGAGGAGGAGGAGGTGTAGCTCTCTACGTAAGGGAAGGGATCAAAGCAATGAAACTAAAGAGTAAACAGGGAGGAGAGAAGGCACTGTGTGTCACCCTGGAGACCGGAAATGGCACCACAGTCCGCACAAGGGTTGTATACAGACCCCCGTCTCAAGGGGAGGAAATGGACAAGGAAATGATAGAAGGCATCCTTAGGGTGGCAGAAAAAGAGGAGATATTGTTGATGGGGAACCTGAGTGTGCCAGATGTTAACTGGAACACCTTTGCTGCAACCACATCTAAGAGAAGGGTCTTTCTCGATGCCCTAGAGGGGGCATGCCTCAAGCAGCTAGTGTTGGAATCCACTCAGGATGGAGCAATCTTAGACCTGGTACTCTCAAATGGGGACAGAGAGAGGATCTCGGATCTAGAATTGGGTAGCCATCTGGGAACAAGTGACCACCAAACAGTGTGGTTCACGATAAACACAGCTGCATAGTCAAGCCATACAAAAGTGAGGGTACTAGACTTTAAGAGGGCTGACTTTGTCAAAATGGGAGAGTGTCTCAGAAAAGCACTAGCAAACAGGCAAGAAGGAGGGATGGAGAAACAATGGGGAAACATCAAGACTGCCATCACAGAGGCAACAAGCTTTTGTGTGAAGCAAATAAAATGAAAGAAAAAACACTATGGTTCTCAAAAGAGGTGGCGGGGAATTTTAGGGAGAAAAAGATAGCATTCAGGAAGTATAAGGAAACACAGAAGGGGCAGGACAGAGAACTGTACCAGTTAAAGCAGAAGGAAGCTGGGAAGGCAGTCAGATTAGCAGAGGCCCAAACCAAGGAAAAGATAGCCAACTCGATTAAGAAGGGGGGGGGGTGAAACCTTTTATAGGTACATTAGGGAGCTAAGAAAAACCAAGGGAGGGATAGTGAGGCTTAATAAAGGGGAGGGTGGGTAGGCAGAGAGGGACAGTGAAAAAGCAGGGATACTGAATGACTGTTTCTGCTAAGTAGTCACAAAAGAGGAGGAGAGGGAGGTACCTAATCCAGTCAATAGAAGCACTCTGGATAAAGGGGACGATACCAGTCCTTTCACAGAAGAAAGGGTTCTGAAAGAACTCCTAAAACAGAAGGTGGACAAAGCAATGGGGCCTGACAAGATTCACCCCAGAAATCTAAAAGAACTAAGGAGAGAACTAGTGACACCACTGACTACCCTTTTTAACAAATCATGGGAGGATGGTGTGGTACCTAAGGACTGGAGGAGGGTAGATGTGATTATCCTTCACAAAAGTGGGAGCAAAGCAGAGGCAGGAAACTACAGACCTGTTAGCTTGATCTCAGTGGTAGGGAAAATGGTGGAATCACTTCTGAAAGAAAGAATTGTTGACTACCTAGAGGCCAGCGGGGCACAGAACCCAAGGCAGCATGGATTCACAGCGGGAAGATCATGTCAGATGAACCTAATAGATTTCTTTGACTGGGTGACCAAAGTAGTAGACCAGGGAGGGGCTGTGGACATGGCCTAACTAGACTTTAGCAAGGCATTTGACAGTCCCATACAAAAGACTAATAAACAAATTAGCCAGCCTGGGAGTGGGTCCCAGGGTGGTAGCCTGGCCAAAAAATTGACTGGACAACAGGACACAGAGGGTAATAGTAAATGGAGTCCACTCCGAAGAAATGGGGGTTACTAGTGGGGTACCGCAGGGTTCAGTACTGGGTCTGGTCCTTTTTAATGTCTTTATAAGTGACATTGCAGAGGGACTGGAAAGGAAAGTATGCCTCTTTGCAGACAATACAAAGATCTGCAACAGGGTTGCTACACAAGGGGGGGTGGAAAGGATGAGGAGGGACTTGGCAAGGTTGGAGGAATGGTCAAAAGTATGGCAGCTTAGATTCAGTGCAAAGTAATGCACCTGGGAAACAAAAACCCAGGGGAAGAGTACACAATGGGGGGAGGTATTAACAACAACAAAAATGGAAAGGGACCCGGAGGTAGTCATATCAGATGACCTAAAGGTAAGCAAGTAATGTGAGGAGGCAGTAAGGATTGGGGGGGGACTGGGATGTATAGGGAGAGGCATCGCCAGTAGAAAACAGGAAGTTGTTATCCCTCTATACAGACTGTTGGTGGGCCCCCATCTGGAGTACATCATGCAGTTCTGAAGACCCCATCTCTGCAAGGACATAGACAGGATGGAAGCAGTTAAGAGAAGGGCAACTAAAATGGTGCAGGGTCTGCAACAGAAGCCATACGAAGAAAGACTAAAGGAGCTTAATATGTATACCATTGAGGAAAGGAGGGAGGGGGGGACATGATAGAAACTTTCAAATACCTCAAGGGAATCAACAAAGTCCAAGAGGGTAGCATCTTTCAGAAAAAGAGATGTGTAAGAACAAGGGGACACAGTCTGAAGATAGAGGGGACAGCTCAGGGGCAATGTGAGGAAGTATTTTTCACAGAGAGGGTGGTGGACGCA
Organism: Neoceratodus forsteri; assembly: GCA_016271365.2. Taxonomy (NCBI): domain Eukaryota; kingdom Metazoa; phylum Chordata; order Ceratodontiformes; family Ceratodontidae; genus Neoceratodus; species Neoceratodus forsteri. Next base: position 751,972,430 of record CM028132.1, read on the forward strand.
TGGAACGGCCTTCCTGAGGAGGTTGTGGGGTCAGAAACAGTGGGGGAATTCAACAATGCATGGGACAGACATAAGACAGTTCTGGTGGGGGGTAGGAAGAAGTAGGTTGTTGGTTAACTAGGATCTGCAGCTTATCCAATAGATAGGGAAATGGGCAGACTAGGTGGGCCAAGCGGTCCTTATCTGCAGTCAAAGTTTATGTTTCTATGTAAGGTTCCTCACTGAGGAACCATCTCCAGGACAGGTAAGTTGCAATTTATATTCTTTTAGAGAACTGGCCATAAATCTACAGTATAATGCAGCAGCCGCACCTGTTATAACATCCTGTTTTCTTTCTGTTCTTAACGACAGAAATTGAATGACTGGGTAACATTAGCAGCGGCATCATCAAGGGATGGTTCTGTGAAATCTGTTGTCGAGACCTGTGTGTGGCATGTGAGTGTGGGCCATGAATGGTTACCAGTGTCGCTTCAACACCATAACAATTCTTCTTAGTGATGTTGCAACATTATCAAATGTGATCATGACAATAGTGAAACTGTGTATCATGTTTGACATGTGGTATTCAATCATGTCTAACCTTTTTTTTTTTTTACAGATAATTTGGTTTCTTACATAGAAACTGTCATCAGAAAAGAACCTCTTGGCCCACCTAGTCTGCCCTAAGGTCCCTACCTACTGTGCCACCGTAGAATCTCTTTGATCTCCGCCTTAACCCCCCTTCCCCAGCCCTGTTTGAACCCCTGTTACCATTTCTGTACCCACCACCTTTGCTGGTAGGTTGTTCCAGATGTCCATCAGCCTTTCCATAAAGTAGTATTTCCTTACATCCCCTCTGTCTCCCACTTCCATCCTCATATCATGCCCCCTTGTCCTTGAGCATCTCTTTCTGTGCAAAATGCCTCCTTCCTGAACCTTATTGATACCTTTGAGGTATTTGAATGTTTCTATCATGTCACCCCTTTCCCTCCTTTTCTCTGGAGAATACATGTTTAACTCCCTCAGTCTTTCCTCGTGGGGCTTTTGATGCAGGCCATGCACCATTTTGGTTGCCCTTCTCTGTATTGCCTCCAACCGGTCTATGTGTTTCCTGAGATTGGGCCCCCAGAACTGGACACAGTATTCCAAGTGGGCCCTCACCATTGATCTATACAGGGGTATGACTACCTCTCTTTTCCTGTTGGTGATACCTTTGCCTATCCCCACTGCTTTATCACACTGCTTTACTACCTTCAGATCATTGGATATGACAACCCCCATAACCCTTTCCTGTTTTGTGGTTGCTAACTCTCCCCCCTTCCCCAAATGATATGTTGCCCTAGGTTTTCTGTGTCCTATGTGCATAATTTTGCACTTTTTGGCATTGAAGCCCAGTTGCCAAAATCTTGACCAATCTTCCAACTTTTTTAGATCTTCCCTCATTTTTTCCATCCCCCTGGTGTGTCAGCTCTGTTGCAGATTTTTATGTCACCGCAAACAGGCATACCTTTCCATCCAGCCCCTCTGCAATGTCACTAATAGACATCGAAGAGGACTGGTCCCAGTACTGACCCTTGAGGCACCCCACTGGTTAACTTTCCTTCTTCCGAGTGAACTCCATTTACCGCCACACTCTGAGTTATGGTACTTAACCAATTTCTTACCCATGTTACTATTTTTTGACCCACTTTCAGGCTGCCTAGCTTGCTTACCGGTCTTCTGTGTGGAACAGTGTCGAAGGCTTAACTGAAATCCAGGTAGACCTCATCCACCGCTCCTCCCTGATTCACCTCTCTGGTAACCCACATAACACTTTCTGCAGCTCCTGTTGTTTGTTCCTCTTTTTGAAAGATCTGTGTTTCCCTCATTTGTGTTCTCTGGTGTTTGTTCATCCTCCATGGTGGAGATAAAGCCCCTGTGCCAGCTAGCCTGATGTCAGTATGGTCCTGGTGTTCCTGATCCTATTCATCCATCATCTGCTTCAGGTCGGTGGGGAACAGATAACAGGTGTACAGTAAGTGTCATACTATACATCACTGTGTTGTGCACTTATGCACCCATATGGGTATGGACACTAAACATTGTGGCACAGCTACTGGTCTGGCCACAGCTAATGCACATACACACCAGGATTGAGGTTGGCACATGAAGATTCCTGTCTGGTACATGGTGTATCATTTGCCACATCAGAATCTGCGGGACAGGAATACCCTTGACATTGTAATGTGATATTGTGAGAGACTGATGTGAATATAGCTCCCCCCAGGTAATACTTCCTGACATGCTGACACAGCCAGTAGTACTGTGTACTGGTGACTTCCAGCCTATCAGATGCCAGTCTTACTGCATCTGACATCATCACATTCATCCCAGCATTGTGCTCAAAGGGACTAACTGCATAACGGCGCCTCAGGAAGAATAGCTGGAGGTAGCGGTTGGTTTGGTGTATCCGACTACAGTCAGGGCACTTAAGGTGCTCTCCTGGGGAAACGTACATTAGCAAGCTGGTAAGCTTTCATATTTACTTAGTCTAAGAATTGTAAGCTGCAGAATGTTTAACTAAATTTTAAATTTGGTAACTGCAGTTGCAGTTCAGCAGTAAAATTCATTTTTATATTTTCTTTTATAGATCGGAGTGCTCCCCACTGGTTAAAGTGCTCCTTTCGCCTGCACATGAGACACTTATTCTGTGAAGATTATGTCACGCACAGCTGCCCTGGAAATGGGCATGTTCAGGGAAGCTTTTTTTAAAATCTTAATATATTATTGATCGACTTTGATCAGTAATATTTTAATACCACCTCTTAGACCATTCTGACAGTTGTAAGAGTGGTCTCACTTACATTCTTTGGGTATCAGGACCGCTTACTTTTGATTTGCGGTCCTCATACCCTAAGAATGTGTATGAGACCACTCTTACATAAGTCTCGACAGCAGTGTTAAAATACAGAATACATAGGGCCGCTGCCTTGAAAAAAACACTTTGAAGTGGTGAAACATTGGCTTGTTTGGTGGGCAGTTATGCAGGATCGCTAAAATAGATTAATTATTTGATAAATACTTCTGAGTCCTGCATTGTTTGTCTGTTCTCCTCATAAGGAAATATGAAGCACCCCATACAAATGAGATGCTGGACAATAATGTGAAGGAGGATGCACAAAAAAATGACAGCTTTGCTTGACTCAGAACATACTTTACTGTGTGGACATTTCTGTACGTCAGACAGGTTACGGGTTAGACTGGGTACCCTGAGATACCTCAGAGCTCCCAAAAAGGAAAAAGACTAAAAAACCCAGGCTGGCCCTCTCATACACCACCCCTGATGGCCCTGGGCAAGCATTATACAAATAGTATTTTTCAATGCCATGAAAACAGGGATCCTTACTGGTGTTGTTTTTGTGTATCTGACCAAGGCATTCAATTGGCTGACCATGCTTTATTAGAGAGGACTGAAATTAGGGAAGGCCTTCCTAAATTGGTGAGCTGTTACCTTACTGATCCCTAACAGATTTATTGAAGAGATTTTCCTGTTTCGTGATAAGAAAATGCAGTTGATATTAGCAGGGCTCAAACCTCATAACATTTCCAAAAGATTAAAACATTTAGACATCTAATTATTTTTTAATAAACATATTTGCAGGAAAGTAGTGTTTTTTTGAGCATTCGTTCCTGCTGCCTTTCCTACCCACAAATCATATTCCTGTGCCTGTGACAGAATTATTTTCATGGCAACATTCTGTGACATTATAAGCAGAGCATTCTGACTTCAAGGCAGCATTAAGCAAAAGGAAAAGATGAAGTTTAAGGGGAAAAATATAAATATTTTTTTTTTTTTAACAAAAATGTCTTCAGTAATAACAAATCAAAGGTCTAGAAATTTATATTTTCAGGAGGTTTGTGTAACAGTTCTGCTGATACTGTGATTTTTTTTTGCTGGATACCTGAACATCCCTTTAAGTTTAACAGCGCTGTGTTAGTCATTACCTCATATTATACTGCAGAAAACACCATGTAGCCAGTCAATGTGGAGAGCTGCTGGCCTGTTATGCAGCTCTAACTGGAAAGTGGACTGAGCAATGGGACAGTATGCAAAAATCAGCATTCTGATTGATCACTACTCAAAAGCACTGCTGTTAACCATCAAAATTCCATCACTCCCATTCACTGAGGAAAAATGGCAGGCAAAACCTCATTTCATTGAACTTTTTAGTGTACTTAGTTGATGATTGACAAATATTGTATATGCAATAATAAATGTGTATCAACAATTGTGAAACCTGACTGGTTGAGGGGCCATCTTTACCCATGATGTTATCTCAGCACAACAGCACTGGATAAAGATTTAGCTGCCTCTTCACAATTAAATCAGTACTAACCACACATCCCTGCTTGCCATCACAGATGTGGTTGCCACCTTTACACTAAAAAAAAAATAAAAATCAGATAAGCTGTAAAAACAAAATTAACCAAAATTTAAATGAATAATATTTAGATGTTACTTATGCTTGTAATCCTTTTCTTACACACGTACAGAAATTAAAAAATGAAGTACTACAGGACTTACAGTTTTAATTTCTGTTTTATCTTTGCTGACACGAAGAAATCCCCCTCCTATTCTCACCTACTTACCATGGAAGTCTCTGCTGTTTAATCTGCTGCAGATAAAACAGAAGTCCTGGTTCTAAGGGTCAAAATGACCACCTGTCTGCCAGTCCCAGACACCAAGTTTTCCCCAGGGACAGCTGATTTTATTTCTCTGCCTGTCCCTGGGACAGGCACCAAATGAAAATGTATTAGTGGGCAATAGGAACCAGGAGATGCAGTCTCCTTATGGTTGGGCTATTAGCATCCCAACAACATGGTGTTACGTGTTGAGAGATGTCCATTCGACCCAAAATCCCATGGTAGGCTCTTCTGTGAATGTGACACTTTTTTGGCAGGCAGCAAAAATTAGAACAGTGGCACGGTTGGACTAAACCATGCATGTGTTTCTTGTCATCAAGCAGTTACCTGCCTTCCTTTTACTTTCTGCACTGCATACCTCATTTCTGTGTGTGCTGTGCTTGCTGTAGTAGCCCAAGACTAGCTGTTGTTCACAGGCAGCAGAGTTTTAGGGATGCAAATTAAAAACGCTTTTCAGGACTGTCTGTTAACCGAGAAGGGCCTAGCCATTGTAAGGGCTAGAAAACACTATTTGAAAGCACTTTTCAAGGCAGACAGTCAAGGCAGAAAGCGGGAAAGACTCTGTGTTTACCGATTAGAAGAGGAGCTTAAAGAGCTGAGGCAACCACATAAAACCCCACAACAGAAGGACTCCAGAGACAGGAGATGGAAAGGCTGATTAAAAGCCCTTGTCAGGGTTATTAAGGTGGGGGGGAGACTTTCAGTGCCCAGGCTATACAGTAATACAGGAGCAGAGGAAGCTGATCATCTTGTCTGGGCAGAGCAGAAAGGAGTTAATTAAGGGCCTTTGTCTGGGTAACTACTGAGCGGGGTGGGGGTGGGAAGGTTTGAAAAGAAACCTGAATGCCTTTATCTGGGCAGTGAACTGGGGGCACACTTGTTATGTTATTTTCAGGACCATATACCAGCCAGTGGGTAATATTTAGTAGTCCTTTTTAGGGGACCTTACAATAGGCACCATCAGTTATTAAGCCTTTTCAAGGCACAGTGTCACCCAGAGGGCAAACTAGTTATTATTAGCTTGTATTTAGCAACAAAAATGTAGAATTAGTAAACAAAAATCAACAGAAAGGGTACAAATTTTGTGGGACAATCAAAATAAATACTGCACCTGTCCTTTGGACAGCCATCCACAAAAAAATATTTCTAGCCCTGCTTGGTTCCATATGAGGCATTCTGTTGTGTGAGTGTGTGATTGAACATTCTGACTCAGGCAGGTCAAGCTTCATTAAACCACTGATGTTCCATGTTTTTCCATTTTCTCTTCTCCCCTCACTGCGGAGCATCAGCCTCGTGTATGGAGGCACGCCCAGCTGAGGTTCCCCACAGCGCCCTCCCTGTTTGGGCTGGCCAAGCATGCCTCCCCACCCTGAGAGAGGAGAGCTGTCCTTCGGATGCTCGAGCCTCTCCCGCCCTTGCCGACCCTCAGGGACCCGAGTCCATTCCTGAACCTGGGTCACCAGCGTTGCTGGAGGTAAGGTGCTAGTGCCGTAGCCCACCACACCACTTGGCTGGCAGATGGGCATTTTTATCGGTTGCTTGCTGTTGCTGACTAGCAGATGCTCTGACATTGTGATCTGGTTCAGTGACAGAATCAGAAGTTGCAGCACGCTGAGTTCACTTTTTTTCACTCGGTCCCCTGAGTTCTAGAATACCAGAAATACAATTCTAGAATACTGAGCGTCTTGTGAGTCTTTTTTTAATTCTGTTTCTCACCATGCTGGCAGGATGGGATATACCCCATATCATACCCCCCAAACCCCCTACCCAGCATCCCCCACCAGTTGTCCAGAGTGGAGGCCCTGTAGCTTATTCAATACAGCAGGGCTCTTGAAGAAGAGACCAGAATCCACCATTCATCTGCCGGGGTCTTATGGTGAAGTGTCATTTGGACTTGAGGAGTGGGAGTGTTACTGTGAAGCTGCAGCTTGGGGTTCCTCTTTTTTCTGGTTTCCCCAGAGATGCAGACATGCAATGACAGCACATTGGTCTGTGTGCTCCCACACATGTCGCACAGATATCTGTCACTGCTTGTCCCCTGAAGAGTGGTCTCAGCACAGCGTACACGCAGCCATCGCTGGATGTTACTCAAGCGCTGAGCAACAACAACCCCCCCCCGGAGGTGGAGAGCTGTCCGTGGGACGCTCATCCAGCCTTCCCCCAGTCAACTCTGTGATGCTTCGGTCTCATTTCCAAACCCAGGTCATCAACATCACAAGCGGTAGTGCTTTGGGGGCCGGGTGAGTCTTGAAAAGGAAATGTTGTTTATTTGTAATAACTGGCTAGTGTGTGTTTTTTTTTTTTTTCCCCTAATAAAGAGCAAGTTACAATTCGCCGTTATAACGGTGAGCACACACCACCTGCTCCTTCTCCTGCCTTGCGCTGCTCCTCGGCACACTGTACGAGTTGTCAAAACCCATTAAGAAGCTGAGGAAACTGTCGTGGATGTAAAACAGACAGCGGTAAAATAACTTTCCTTTCATTAAAAAACCTTGAAAGTAATATCCCCAAAGTCTAAAAAAAAACTTGCCAACATGTCAACGAGGTTTCAGCTCAAAAATCTAGGAGAAAGAGAGAACTTTGTCAGTCAGGAGGAAAGCAGAAACACTTTCGTGAAAACAGAGCAACCTACATCTCTTCACAACATCCCTCAAAGAATCAGATACAGCACTTAACTTTACTGAGCTGCTGCTTCATGAGCTAGACAACAAAATAGCTAGTTTTATTTTCTGTCTGAAAATACATGACGGGACTGATTATGAGCCAGGAACAGTCCAGGATGTAGTTGCTATTATTGACAGCCATTCGATCCAGATGAAGTACCCCCACTCCATCTTCAAGGGTCTTCAAACAGACTTCATAGATACTAAACATATATTGGTGGCAAAGCAAAAACGGCTTAAAAAAATGGGCAAGGGAAACAGACCGTGTAGAGCAGAAGCACTGACTGAGGACAAAAGACAGTTACTTTACTCATCTGACACGTTAGCAACAGACAACCCCACGTCCCTGCTAAATTTCCTTTTCTTTAACATAGGGGTCCAATTTGCCCTATGCACAAAGGAGCACTATGACATAAGATGGTCAGATATTGAAAAGGGGACAGATGTCCAAGGCAACCACTACATACAATATAGTGAGCAGCAAGCAAAAACTCGACCTGGAGACAACCCTACACATATATGACCTATAAAGTGCCAAATCTACCAAAACAAAGAAAACCCAGACTGGGACACAATCAAAGCATATAGACCTGAGCCTATGCTTTCACCTGAGGCACCATTCTACATAGCGCCCCATATTAACCAGAAAGAAAACGACTCTATGGTACCAAAATATCACCATAGGCATGAACAAGCTCAAATCAATGAAAGAAATGAAACTCAAGTCTGGTCTCCCCGAAAGTAAGCGCATCACGAACCATTCGACCAGGAAAACAAGCATCCAAAAGCTAATAGATGCTTATGTGTTGCCAACAGAGGTTCAACAAATTTCTGGCCACAAAAACCTCCAGTTGACTAACAATTACTCCATTCCTTTGGAGTCTTGACAAAAAGAAATAAGTGACCTGCTCACCAAGTCCTCATCAGTCCAGCAGCCATCAACCTCCTTGGCAAATTAAGGGAACCAAAAAGAAAATGCAGGAAATCTCTCCATAACAGAAATGGCCACAACCTCCATGATGCAGGCACTCTTTGGCGCACACTGTGTCTTCCAGAAGGGAGTTACTGTAAACATCTGTCATGGGACACCAGCAAAGAAATTCCACAGAGTGCGCTCACTATCCTCATTCGAATCAGATGACGACTATAAGTAATGCAGCCTTCTTGCCACTCACCCCACATACACACCGTCCCAAGCTACAAATGTCTCAGTTAAAATGCAAATTTTCAGGAAAAAGTACACCACCTTTTTCAGTAAAATTGAGGCACTCCCTAATTACAAAGTTAACATTTTCTGTCTCTCTCTCTCCATAGGGATGGAAAGGATCCCTGACGGCAACCTCATTAGCATATCTCCACGGAAACCATAAGGGAAAAGCAAGAAAAAAAACTGAAAAAATAAAAACTGATCTACAAAATAGACTTTATCTGCACAAGAGGGCTAAATTCTTAAACTCAGTTACCCAAAAGTTTAACTGTTCAACCATTTAATTGTTACTATTTTTCATGCTACCATCTTCCTGTTTCCTTCAAAGACAGTAAAGTATACAAAAATGTTTCTTTTAAAGTGCTTTACAAGTTGTCTGCTGCTGCCTGAACTTACCTGAACTATAAAAGTTTTAAAACAGTTTACCAATACTGGGTTCTATAAAAATGTTCTCTCCAACAGGGTGCGACACAATTTTTTCCTGTCTTTGTGGCAAAAAATACAAGCCAGCAATTGCACATAACTATGCATGGGGGTGAGTGCATTATGAGAAATTAATGCCCACCCTCGGGGTGGGATGCTTTTATAAACCCTGAAGGCGGTTTATGTAGCATCCCACCCCTCTGGTGGGCATTAATTTCTCATTATGCACTCACTCCCATGCATTATTGTATATATTATTTGTTAGCATTTGTATGTTAAGACCTACACCAAGACTACTCTTACTGTTCTTCTTCTCTCATTTTTAGAGTATGAGATCCACAAACTGAATATTTTCATACCCTAATAATGTAAGTGAGACCGAGCTTACAGCCATAAGAGTGGTCTCGCTGGTGGTATAAATATATTAGTGATCAAGATCCATCAGTAATATGTTACAGTTTTAAAAAACCTGACTTGAACTTGCCTCTTTTCCAAGGCAGCTACTAGTAGATACTCTTTATTAAAGAGTATCACGCTTAGAGGAAAGACCCTCTCCTATTGATTGGGACTGCTGTCTCAATCGATTTATGGATTAACCAAGGTTAAAGGAGGTCAAAAGGAAGGAGGGAATTCTGGGTAGGTGAGGGGCAGGTTTTACTAGAGGCAAATACGTCTTAGCAGTCAGGGAATAGAAAGCTTCACTTTTCCTTCATTTTAGCCAAAATAGGGGGAGTAACACAAATGGCAAAGAGTTAGAAATACTTGTACTTATATAGCTACAGGAGAGACAGAGAGGGTAAAAGAGGAGGAGGAGTAGCTCTTTACATAAGGGAAGGAATCAAAGCAACAGAACAAAAGAGAAAACAGGGAGGAGAAGAAGCACTGTGGGTAAATTTGGAGACCGGCAATGGCACCACAATCCGCACAGGGGTTGTATACAGACCCCCTTCTCAGGGGGAGGAAATGGACAAGGAAATGATAGAAAGTATACTTAGTATGGCAAAAAGGGAGATATTGCTGATGGGTGATCTGAATATGCCAGATGTTAACTGGAGTGAAGTTGACGCAGCCAGTTGAAGAGTGGGGTTATTCTAGATGCCCTACAGGGGCATGCCTTAGACAACTAGTATTGGAACCCACTTGAGAGGGAGCAATCTTAGACCTGGTTCTCTCAAATGGAGATGAAGAGGATCACAGATGTAAGTGGGTAGCCATCTGGGAGACTAGCGACCATCGAACAGTATGGTTCCCAATAAACACATCAATAGAGTCAAGCCATACAAAGGCAAAGGTACTGGACTTTGGAAGGCTGACTTTGCCAAAATGGGTAAGTGCCTAAGGAATGCACTAGCAAATGGGCGGAAGGAGGGTGGAAGAACAATGGGGAATAATAAAAACTGCCATCACAGAGGCAACAAGCCTTTGTGTGAAGCAAATAAACAAAACTAAACGATGTAAGAAACCACTATGGTTCTCAAAGGAAGTGGCAGTGAAGGTTCAAGAGAAAAAGAAAGCTTTCAGGAAGTACAAGGAATCACAGAAGGAACAGGACAGAGAACTGTATCAGTTAAAGCAAAAGGAAGCTGGCAAGGCCATCAGGACAGCAAAGGCCCAAACCGAGGAAAGGATAGCCAATTCAGTTAAGAAGGGGGATAAAACCTTTTATAGGTACATCAGGGAGCGAAGGAAGACCAAGGGAGGGATAGTGAGGCTTAATAAAGGGGGTGAGGGTGGGCAGAGGGAGACTGTGAAAAGGCAGAGATACTAAACAAATATTTTGCTCAGTATTTACAAAGGAAGGGGGGGTATCTAGAACAAACAGTAGAAATACACTGGATACAGAAGTTGATACCAGCCCATTTACAGAAGAAAGGGTTCTGAAAGAACTCTTAAAACTGAAGGTGGACAAAGCAATGGGGCCTGATGGGATTCATCCCAGAATTCTAAAAGAACTAAGGGTAGAATTAGTGACACCACTGACTACCCTGTTTAACAAATCATGGGAGGATGGGGTGGTACCCGAGGACTGGAGGAGGACAGATGTGATTCCCCTTCACAAAAGTGGGAGCAAGGCAGAAGCAGGAAACTACAGACCTGTTAGTTTAACCTCAGTGGTAGGGAAAATAATGGAATCACTTCTGAAGGAAGAGAATTGTCAAGTATCTAGAGGCCAGAGGGCACAGGACCCAAGGCAGCATGGATTCACAGCAGGAAGGTCATGCCAGACAAATCTGATAGATTTCTTTGACTGGGTGACCAAAGTAGTAGATCAGGGAGGGGCTGTGGACATGGCCTACCTAGACTTTACAAGGCATTTGACACAGTCTCACACAAAGATTAATATACAAGTTAGCTAGCCTGGGAGTGGGTCCCAAGATGACATCCTGGGTAAAAATTGGCTGGAAAATAGGACACAGAAAGTAGTAGTAAATGGAGTCCACTCTGATGAAAGGGGGTTACTAGTGGGGTACCTCAGGGTTCAGTATTAGGACCGGTCCTCTTCAATGTCTTTATAAGTGACATTGCAGAGGGACTGGAAGGAAAAGTATGTCTCTTTGCAGATGACACAAAGATCTGCAACAGAGTTGATGCACAAGGTGGGGTGGAAAGGATGAGAAGGGACTTGGCAAGGTTAGAGGAATGGTCAAATGTATGGCAGCTTAGATTCAATGCTAAGAAGTGCAAGGTAATGCACCCAGGAAACAAAAACCCAGGGGAAGAGTACACAATGGGGGGTGAGATACTAACAACAACAAAAATGGAAAGGGACCTGGGGGTAGTCATATCAGATGACCTAAAGGTGGCAAGCAATGTGAGAGGGCAGCAAGGAGGGCTGGGGGATATTGGGATGCATAGGGAGAGGCATCACCAGTAGAAAACAGGAAGTTATTATCCCTCTGTACAGACAGCTGGTCAGACCCCATCTGGAGTACTGTGTGCAGTTCTGGAGACCCAGTCTTCACAAAGACATAGACAGGATGGAAGCTGTCCAGAGGAGGGCAACTAAAATGGTGCAGGGTCTGCACCAGAAGACATATGAAGAGAGACTAAAGGAGCTTAATATGTATAGCCTCGAGGAAAGGAGGGAGAGGGGGGACATGATAGAAACTTTCAAGTACCTCAAGGGAATCAACAAAGTCCAAGAGGGTAGCATCTTTCAAAAAAAGAGGTGTGCAAGAACAAGGGGCACAATTTGAAGACGGGGTGGCTCAGAGGTAATTTAAGTATTTTTTCACAGAGAGGGTTGTGGATGCATGGAACAGCCTCCAGAGGAGGTCATGGAGTCAAAAACAGTGGTGGAATTCAAGCATGCATGGGACAGTCATAAGGCAATTCTAGGGGGTTGGGGTAGGAAGAAGTAGGCTGCTGGTTAACTAGGATCTGCAGCTTATCCAGTAGGCAGGGAAATGGGCAGACTGGGTGGGCCAAGCGGTCCTTATCTGCCATCAAATTCTATGTTTCTATGTTGTGCATAAATAACTATTATATACAAACATGCAGGTAGACAATTTGTAAGTGCGTAACTGACTATATCTGTATTTTGGCAAACTTTCTGTTGAGGGTAAGGGGTTTTAAGGAGTAGCTAAAGGAAATTCAGGCAAGAAGAAGAAGACAGTGAGGTTAGTACTAGGGTGTTACTGCAACATAAAAAGCAGTCAGGTAGGTACTGTGTGAAGGAAAACAGCAGACAGAATGGAGCACAGGTAGAGAGGACAGATAGCTGCAGGGACTATGGGGTGTTCATCTCCTGGGTTATGCTGTGGAGGGGGGGCAACACTGCCCCATATGTAGGACATTTGTGGAGCCCCATGCAGAGCTGGTGGCAGCAAGGGAGGATATATCCCAGCTGCAACATCAGTTGTGCTGGTAACCACAGGCACACCCCATACCCTCACTCCCCCAGAAGCCTAATGGCCATGGGAGCTGATAGGTAGTTGGGAGGAGTGGCAGGACAGTCAAAAGGAGGTTGTTCAAGCTCACCAAATCCCAACAGCAAAGCGCTTTGCCCCACTGAAGGAGGCACAGGTAACTAATTCCTTTGGGGGGAGACTCAGAGCTAGTCAGGAAGAATAAACAGGATGACTTGGTGGCACCCCATGGCTAAAACAAGAGGAAGATAGCAAGAAGTATCTTAGTTGTAGGGGAGTCTATGATTAAAGGGATAGAGAGAGTGGTGGGAGAAGAGGGAAAGGGGGGGGTGGTTATATGCCTTTCTGATGCATCAGCCATCCAGGATATGGGTAGGATAGGGAGGATGGTAGAAGAAGGGGAGGTGGATCTTGGGTGCTGGTACGCTTGGGTACCAATGATCTGGTGGGCGATCCTATTGAGATGGTGAAGTGCAACTTTTGAAGGCTGAGGGGATCAATTAAAGGCAAATGACTTTTATGACCTGTTCTGAGGTCCTCCCTGTGTGAGGTAGGGGTAGGGGGAAGGACAGAGTGAGGAAGAAGGAGACTGAGGAGCTTAATGGGTGATAGAAAGGATGTTGTCAGGAGGAGGGGTACTACTATGTTGTGGAAGACTGGGGGGAGGCTTCTAGGACATGATGGCAATCACCTGACACACTTGGGCAGAAGCTTGACATCTACATTAGTGGGCATTTAAACTGAGTTGGGGGAGAGACTGAGGTTAGGGGAACCACAGAGGACAGAGAGCAAAAGGGGAACCAGTTAGGACTCACCCAGAAATGGGGGCTAGGAACAGCAGAGATGGAAACGGCAAGGTAGAGGTTCATAATAAGTTAAAAAACAAAAGGTGCCAGGGGGAGAGAGAGAGGCCCACAAAGAGGGCAAAGAGCAGGAAATTAAGGAGGGACATGGAAGATAAAAGAAGCGCTGACAAAAAAGTGAGTGTTAGCCCACGTTGGAAGGTAAACTGCCTCATTGCCAGGAGTCTAGGAAATGAAATTAGTGAGCTGCAAGCAATGGTGTCAAATGTGGGTTAGACCTCGTAGCCATTACAGAAGCATGGGCCATCAGGAATACCAACTGGGACTAGGCAGTGTTGAGGTACACTTTGTATAGGTGGGGTAGGGGAAAGGAAAAAGGATTAGAAGTAGCCTTCTATGTCAGTGAAGGCATAGAGGCAGTAGAGGATGGGACCATCAGGGGAAGAACAGAATTGCTGTGGGTACAGCTCAGAACAGCATCAGGTAAGAAGCTGTGCCTGGGATGGTCTATAGACCACCAAAGTAGGGGGATGAGGACAACAGGGGAACTAGGGGCAGAAATAGAGAAATGGCCTGCAAAGGGGGATGTAGTGGTGGGGTATTTCAACCTGGCAGACATAGATTGGAACATTCCAGCAACTAAGAGCACCAGAAATCAGGTCCTGTTAGATACATTGCAGGACTGTCTGCTGGTACAGCTGGTCAGAGAACCCCCAAGGCAGGCTGCAATTCTCGATGTGGTGCTCAACAATTCAGAAATGGTAGGCAGAGTGTGGGTTGAGGAACCACTGTGGTCTGGTGATCATAACACTATATGGTTAGGATTGGCCTTCAGTAACAGTGTACCATTGTTAAAGGCTATGGTCCAGGATTTCAGGTGAGCAGAATTTGACCAGATGAGGAAATTAGTCCAGGATAAATGTGTTGGAGTTAACAAAATTTGGGGGAAGGTGGAGGAAAGGTGGGGAGCAATTAAAGGGACAATTTTTGAAGCAACAGGGTCATGCTTGAGAATGATTATTAAGAGAAACAGATACAGGAAACTAATCTGGTTCTATAGGAAGGTCAGGAAGGCAGCGAGGGCCCCCCCCCCCACAAAAAGACTTTTATCTGATGCAAAGAGAAACATGGGGACATGCAATGGAGGAAATACCAAGTAAGGATGAAGAAAATGGTTGTGACACAAAAGCAAACGGAGAGCTGCACATTGTAGAAGGGATCAAGGGAGAGGAAAAAGTTTTACAGATACATTGGGGCAAGATCTATGAGAGGGAGCTTGTGAGGCTGACTGAGGGGGCAGATTAATAGAGGAAGACAAGCACAAGGCATCCATTTTTAACGGCAACTTCTCAGTATTCAAAGTGAAGGATTTCAAACTTTCACTGAAAAATGACATAAACGCTTCTGGAAAGGGTATCCCAGAAATGGAGTGTGTGGTACTTACAGGAGATGGGGGCAGAAAAGGGCTTGCAGCCTTGAAAATATATAAAACTTTAGGACCGGATAGTATGCGTCCAAGGGTGCTGAGGGAAGTGGCATCAGAATTGACTAAACCCTAGGACAGCTATTCTATAGCAAAATAGAGTTGATGTGGTTCTAAAAGCTTGGAGGGAACAAGGAGCAACTGGGTAACTACATACCCATCAGTCTTACCTTCATTATGGGTAAAGTGACGGAGGCACTAGTCAAGTAGGACCGAGTGGAGTACCTGCAGAGAAATTGGCTCCAGTATAGTAAGCAGCACAAGTTTGTGGCAGGGAGGTTTTATCAGACCAACTTGATAGTATTCTTTGGCTAAATAGGGCACTGGCTAGGGGATAAGCAGTGGATTTACTCTACTTTGACTTGAGCAAGGCATTTGACTCGGTGTCTCACAGAAGGTTGCTGAAGATCTTGGAGGATCTGGGTGCACCAAAGGAATTGGGTGGGTGGGTGGGTGGGTAATTGGTTGAGAGGGAGACAGCAGACAGTGGTGGTGAAGTAGGTTAAATTGGGGGTGACAGAGGTCACAAGTGGTGTGCGGCAGTAGTCAGTTCTGGGACCAGTCCTTTTCAATATGTTCATCAGTGACATAGGGGAAGGAATACAGGGCAAGATGTGTCTCTTCACAGATGACACTAAGCTCTGTGGCAGAGTAGACAGCCAGGAGGGAGTTGAGGGACTTGCAGAGTTTAGAGGGGTGGTCCAAGAAGGTTTGGCAGTTCAAATTCAGTGCCAAAAAGTGAAAGGTGATGCACATAAGGAACAGGAACCACAGAATAGAATATTGGATGAGAGAGGTTAAGCTAGGAACCACTTCTGAGGAAAGGGACCTTGGAGTCATCATAAGCTACTCCCTAAAACACTATTGGAGTGTACCGGGAGGGGTTTCAATAGCAGAAGGAAAGAGGTAATACTGCCTCTCTTTAGATCACTGGTGAGATCCCACTTGGAACATTGTGCCCAGTTCTGGAGTCCCCACCTAAGGAAGACAAAGATAGACTGGAGATGATGCATCATAGTGTAACCAAAATGATTTAGGGCCGGCAGGGTAGACCCTACAAGGATCTGCTTACAGTTCTGAACATGTACTCTCTGGAGGCCAGAAGAAATAGGGGTGATACGATGGAGACCTTCAAGTCCCTGAAAGGAATAAACAAGGTAGAGTATGAAGAACTATTCAGCAGCAGTAACAAGCCAAAAACACAGGGACATGAGTGGAAGCCGATGAGGGGGAAGAGTTTCAGGAGGGATGTATGAAGGTTTTATTTTATAGAGTAGTTGAGCCATGGAACAGCCTACTGGCAAAGGTGGTGGGTGGAAAAACGTCAGTGGTTTCAAACATGACTGAGCCAAAGCTAAGGGCTTAAAAGTTACTCGGGAGCAGTAGTATGGCAGGGGGCAAGAGGAGGGATTCACGGTCAAAACCCTCTTCTAGACAATAGGTCTCAGGGTTGGAGGGGGTACAAATGGGCAGACTGGATGGACCACAATAGTCTTTTTCTTCCAACATTGTCTATGATTCAAACCACAAGAAAATATCCAGCCAATAATGGAAAATATTTTGAGAGCAATGTAATCCCCTACATTTAATGTTATTTCAGTTATTTTTTTGTGTTTCTTGATGCATATCTTATTTTCTTGGGGGTGAGGTATTATTTATACACCAGTGTGGGACTGGGTTGGCCAACATAAAACTACTGTCCTATGATTAACTTCTAAGATAGTACTACTATCTTGCAAAGTTGGATATGTCACAATAGAATACATGACCAACTTGCAAGATAGTACTGCTATCTTGCGAAGCTGGATATGTCATAGTGGAATACTAAACTAATCAGAGAGCAGCTTTAACAATGCTGCTGCCATCACAATAGCAGTGTGCAGCACAAAAGACAGCATATGTGCGATACTTTGTAGACTTGTTTGCGTTCTATTTTACATCTATTTTGATTGCATTGACTTGTTCTCTACTGATTTATAATGTATTAATTTGTTTCTCATATGCAGAGCCATTGATCAGAAGGGCACGGTTTACAGTTTGTACTTTTTTCTTTTTGTAACTTTTGATCCTTTCACAAATCCACCTCAACACCTGGGGCCAGATATTCAAAACTTAGCCCGGGTACTAAGGGGTGTTTGCCCATGCTAACTGGGTTTTGCACCCAATTTCTGAGTGAGGTCTAGATTCAGTCACTCCTACAATGTGGGAAAAACCCGTTAGCACCCAAGCGCTAAGTTCATGCTGTGCTCATGCAAATGAGGGGGCGTCCCCTGCATATGAGCACAACGGGATATTAAGAGGTTTGCACAGACAGTAACTGTCACTTGAACGAGTGCAAGTTACTGCCTTTGCATACCCCGACTTAAAGTGGCGCAATGCTCTATTGGTGGGCAAAGGGACTGCAGCCACCCACCCACCCAGCCCATTGAGCAGTGACTTCCCGAGGTGTCTAGTCTCACCCCTACCCTCTAATCGCCATCCCTGTACATGTTTAAGTATTCCCTGGTGTCCAGTGGCACCCCTCCCCTTCGATCCCCATCCCCATACATGTTTAAATATTCCCTGGTGTCTAGTGGCACCCCACTTCCCTCTGGTCCCCATCTCTGTACATGTTTAAATATATTTCCTGGTGTCTAGTGGCATGCTCCAGCCCTCTGATCCCCATCCCCATACTCCATTCTGTAGTCCCTGGTGTCTAGTGGCACCCCCCACCCTCCAATCACCTGCTGCCATGTCAGGCAAGCTGTCCCTGGTGTCTAGTGGCCCTCCAGCACCACCAACACTGAACAAACCACCCTGTCAACCCACCCTTATCACAGTCGCCAGTGCTGCATGGATCCAGTACGGCAACCGGCAGAGCCCTCCTCTCACCACTTCAGGCACCCACCTTATGGACTGACAGGGAATGCACATCCTGTGTACTGTAAAGGGAGCACACATACTGTCCACTGTAAACAATGCATGCTACCTTTACAGTACACAGTACCTGCGCTCACTTTACAGTACACAGCATGCGCGCTTCCTGTCCGTCCATATGGTGGCTGGCTGAGGTGGTGAGAGGAGGGCTCTGCCGGTCATCATAATATATCCGCACAGCACTGGTGACCATGGTAAGGAGGTGGGGCAAGGTTTGCTTGGTGTCAGCAGTGCGGGGGTTGGCTGTTAGATGCCAGGGACAGCTTGCTTGACACGGCAGGGGATCAGAAGGTGGGGGTGCCACTAGACACTAGGGACTGTGGAGCAGAGTTTGAGGGTGGAGGGTACTATTGGACACCAGGGAATATTTAAGCATATATGGTGATCGGAGGGTTGGGGATGCCATTAGACACCACAGAACATTTAAACATGTAAGGTGATGGGGATCAGAGGGCAGGGGGTGCCACTAGACACCAGGGAATATTTAAACATACTGGGATGGGGACAGGAAGCAGGGGTGCCACTAGACACCAAGTAATATTTAAGCATGTACAAGGACCAGTATTGGAGGGCGGGGGTGCCACTAGACACCAGGGAATATTTACACATGTATGGGGATGTGGATCAGAGAGTGGAAGGTGCCAGTAGACACCAGGGACTACAGAATGGTGTATGGTAATGGGGATCAGAGGGCAGGGGGTGCCACTAGACACCAGGGAATATGTAAACATATACAAGGATTGGGATTGGAGGACAGGGGGTGCCACTAGGTACCAGAAAATATTTAAACATGTTCAGGGACAAGGACTAGTGGGTTGGGGTGCCACTAAACATGAGAGAATATTTAAACATGTATGGGGACAGAGGTCAGAGGGCAGGTCTGCCAGTAGACACCAGGGACTACAGAATGGCATATAGGAATGGGGATCGGATGGCAGAGGGTGCCACTAGACACCAGGGAATATTCAAACATATATGGGGATGGGGCCTAGAGGGCAGGGGTGTCACTAGATGCCAGGGACTACAGAAGGGTGTATGGAGACAGGGAACAGAGGGAGGGGTGCCACTAGCCACCAGGGATACTTAAAAATGTATGGGGATGGGGGATTGAGGAGCCGGTGGCCACCATGCTTGAACTGGCAGATGGCCACAGATGTGGTGCAAACCTGTCGCTACTTCCCATGCAAAATAGCCAGTAATGAGCATGTATATAGTGTCTTGCATGCCCAATGGGTTCACTTGTATGATATCAGCTGAATATTGCAGTAGTGGTTTCTGGCGCTGACAGGTTCGGGGGTGAAGTCTATGCACTTCATTATGGGCTGCATAAAGCCCAGAGTCGGAGCAGCACTACTTGACTTTGTGCTGCCCTGACAAGGCCCTTTATTACGCTGGATGGCGTCGGTGCACAATCCCACTGAATATAGCATCCTAGGGGTCGTGGACAAGGGGACGCATAGTACAAACCTTTGCGCTTTGCTTTTGCCCATTACTCAGTATCTGGCCCCTGGTGTACAAATCAGATGTGACATGGGTGAGAGTGAGTTAGTAGGAAAATCTTCACTTGCTGTGCTTCACCTCTTCTGACTTCACTCGTGGCTTTGTCATTCGTGAGGTCAGAAGGTGAAGTGTAGCTCATGAAGATATTTCTACTATCTCACTCTCACCCATGTCATATCCCATATACAATCTGAAAGTTAGTGGGGCCAGAGAGACTATAATAGATGGCATGGAGGTAAAGTAGAGACTACAGAGACGTGCATGCCTTGAGCTCAGCAATGAACAGCAACTATTACTATAGTTCACCCTGGGCCATGGTGGCCTTTGTGGGTTTTGCTCACTGTGTCAAACCTCCACAAACAGTAATCCCCAGTAGATACATGTCAGCACCACCTATCACAAGTAAATTACAGGAGTAATATTCATTGCTAACATCAAGGCTTTTTTTTATTTCATTATCTCTAGTTTGCTTTACCCCATGCCAATTACTACATGAGGAGCCAAAGTGGTTCAGCTGAATTATCCAAGTCATACCAAATTTGTGGGGCCCAACTCAAAGCTTAATCTAAGTAGCTAATGGCCCACTTCTCTCACCCTTAGCACTGAGGGACTGCAGGACTAGAATTACAGAGGCCAAGGAGGGGTGGAAACCGGAATAGCAGTAGATGCTTTGGATAACACGAAAAGTCTTATTCCAATACATGAATAGAAAAAGAAAGATGAAGGAGAAACTGGTTCCAGAAAAAAAGGGATAGGGCAGAATGACCTGTAAGAGACCCAGGGGCAGTGGCAGCAATGCTGTATGAATGCTTTGCTTCACTATTCACCAAAGGATCCCGGGGGCGGGGGGGTGCTCATTGGGAGGGCCAGTAGGGACTTCTGGTGATGTCACACTTTCTGCATGGCAGCACTGTGAGTTAGCTTCAATACTCAGTTGTTGCCAAAATTCTTTAAGATCATTTTTCTGAGCACCAAATATATCCAAGCAGCTAAGAAAAGTTATCTTTCATGGTGGAGAAGCCAGCAACCAAAATCATGATTAGACCCTGATGATGGGGCTGGAAATCATAAAGCTGATTCTGATAGTGGGCCTCCCTAGCTTCCAGTGTGGCGCATCCCCAAGACTTGGGTCCTGGAAAATGCTGAGAGATCCTCCTAAGAAAGGAAAAAACTTTACTACTTAATTACAGAGTGGAAGGACTTCGAAACCAAAAATGAAAACTACTGTTCAAATGTTATACACGAAAGTACAGGATGTAGAAATAAAAATGGAGTAGGCAGATAAAGATTATGGCAACTGATACTAGCATAGACAACATGGAGACTTTGGTGATGCTTTTTTTCTCATCATTTTTTCTTCTGAGCTGCTCCAACTGCCCCTTCCTACTGACCCACACCCCACCCCCATCACCCAACTTCTCTGGGACTTACCTTCCTGCCATCATCTCTCACATGACTGTGGAAGTGCCCGGTCACTGATGCAGGGCCTGTGAGGGGTTGGTCATCATCCTAGAGCCAAGATGTTTCTCCACTAATTTTTTCCCTGGGCCCACAGGAGGAGTGGTGGGCACAATGTGTGAGCTCGGCCTCCAAGGAGATGCCACCGGCACCCTGAACGTGAGTTCCCTTCCTTCTTCTGGTGACATTGGATGCACTGCCACCCAGCTCCTGCTGGGTGACAGACAGTGAGACTCAGCAACCCCAACCCCCAAGGAAGGAGAGCAGTCCTACAGATGTCCAATCCTCTCTCATCAAGCCAGCCCCCGAGTGACCCATGTCCATCTCCAAACCTGGGTTGCTGGTCTGTCTGGAGGTAAAGCATCTCAGCCCTCCATGCCACTGGACTGGCCACTGGTGATGAATTTCTCTTGATATTGGCAAATGTTTCAAGACAAAAGGGAAGCTATGGAAAGTTGAGCTTGTCACAAGTTACATCTTTACATGCTTCTGCAAGGAACTGAAGGGCAGAATATTACACAGTCTATGAATAAGTTACTCTGTAAAACTTTATGGTTGGAGCCTGACTGTGTTCCGGATCTGCAGTGGGATTTTTTGTTACTAGGTTTTCTCAGATTCATAATAAATACTTCCCTTTGAAATATATTAAAAGTTGTGGTGCTACAAATGAATGGATTACTTCTGATTTGAATAAAATTATGAGAGATAGAGATAAAGTGTGGTCCAAGTTGTAAACTTTAGGTACTCCTGCTCTTATAATAAAATATAAGAAGCTGAGAAATTTGTGTAAAAGTGGAATTAAAGCTGCTAATGTTTATCGTTTTGAACAAAAATAATAAGTCTCCTTGTCTAACTCTTGTAGATTTGGATAGATGGTAACAATAAATTGGGCCTCAATGTTAAAACTTCTCCATCTTGTCTTAAAGGTGTTGATTCTGTTATTGCTGATCACAGTGAAATATCTGAACTTTTTAATGATCATTTGGGGAATTATTAGAAAAAGATGTACCTTTATCTCTTGATCTGCATACCCACGGCCCATTATATTTAGCAAACCTGCCTTCTCCTAAGCCCATGTTCTCTATTTTAAGGCATGAGTGTTAAATCAATATTGAAATATGTAACAAACAAAAAAAATAAACTAAATACCCAGCTTTGAGTAGGATTTGGTGGGCTTGATATTTGTCTATTTAAGACTGTGGCTAAAGAATTAGCTGTACCTATTCAGAAACTTACAAATATGCCCCATTTTACTCAGTCCTTCCCAAAAGTTTCAAAAGATGTGGTTAATACTCCTGTGTTTAAAAGTGGTGATCCAACTTTTGTAACTGATTTCTACCTAATTTCTATTTTATCACCTCTGTCCAAACATTTGGAATGAAGTGTTTATGATCAGTTGATATATATATATATTTTTTTTGGTTTTGTTTTGTTGATATCAATCATTTGTTGTCTGGCTGCCAATGTGGTTTCCATGCCAGCCATAGCATATCCACTTCCTTGCTTTGTTTTACAAATTTTCTGTATAAGGTCTTGGATAGGAGGAATTTTGTGGGGCATTATTTATTGATCTGTCCAATTTTCATGGCTTGGTTGCTCATGAATACATTGGAAACATTGGGCTTGACAGGGAGTGTGCTTGGCTGGTTCAAGGACTGCTTGAAAGGTAGACAACACAGAGTTAAAATCTGTGACATGTATCTTCTTGTAACTTTGCCTTGGCTTTCTACATGAATTGATCCTGGAGCTGTTGTTGTTCAGCCTCTTTGTTAATGATCTTCCTCAAATGTGTCAAAACTCTAATATATTACTGAATGCAGATGCTTTGGCTTTGTTTTTGATTAACAGATCTTTATCTGACTTTACCTTCAATCTAGAGAGTGATTTTTGTATTTTACAAATATTGTGTTAGAATGTATTTTATTAATTGTATTTTATTAATATGTATTATTCGTTATTTGATCTGCATTTATTTCAATTTGCATATTGATATATTATTGTTTTATTTTATTTTTGAACTGATTGTGATATGAACGGTCCTGAACTTTGTACAGCATCCTGAGCCCCAGAAAATGAGCACTTTATAAATAAAGCTTGCTTACTTATGTACTTACTTATTACTTGCTTACTTACTGTACTTACTACAACATTGTCTTATATAAAATACTTTTTGTCTTTGTAAAACTAAGACAATTCTTGGTGGCAGTGCTATGAAGTTGAACAGCACTGGCCCCATGTTCACCATGCTCAATCTCACCTCTTTAGACTATCTTTCAATTGTAAATGGTACTTCTTCTCTGTATTTGGGCCTGGACCTAGACAGGATGCTGTCTTACACAGACCATATTAATTCCCTAATAAGAATGGCTAAGCGGTGGTTGGGTGTTATATGGAAATAAAACTATTTTGACTCTAGAAGCAAAGAAATTGACAGTGTAAAATCTTATCTAACCTCTTATTGATTATGGCTTGATAATTTATATCTCTGCATTGGACAGCATCCTCTCCAGGGTTAGGACACTTTATAAGAGAGCTGCTTGCTTTGTTTTAGCTGTTCGGGGATTTACTTATTGTCACCTTTGCAAAGAACATGATTGGCTAACACCCCAGTTAAGAATTCAATACTTTATTGGGTTGTTAGCTTGGAAAATCAACAACAAACTTGTTCCCTCTGTTGTATTTTATTTTTCATCTGACCAAGATCATGTTTATAATTTGCGGTCCTCAGAAACTTACTCTATGTCCTGCTCTTTTATGAGTCTGCTTTGGGTAAAAGAGCTTTTTCTTCCAAGTTGTAAAAGATTGGGGGGCATTTTAAATGCTCCCCTTAGATCCATGCACCAATCCCCCAACTGCAGTAAACTCGGGTGTGCCAGGGATCCTGTACCACATTTTGAAAGAACCAGGGTCCCAGCGCCAAAGTCCCCAGGTTTGCCGCAAGCTGACCCATGCACTGAACAAACTGCACATGAGGGGACTGCTGCAAGCTGCATGATGGTCATGTGGCTGCAGTGGCCAGTAATGGAGCCCTGTGGCTGGTTGCTCAGGTGGCTGACAGGGTTGCAGTGAACAGGACAGGGCTTGTGAAGGGTAGGATGAGTCAGGGTGGGGATGGTAGCAGCCTCTCATGGGGATGGTGTACAGCTGCCACCACATAGTGTGGGTTCATGTGGGGAGTGCACTAACATTACTGGCACCATGGGGGGGGACTCTGAGGGCATGTACCTGCCACAGACAGCCAGCTGCTCCAGTGGTGGGTCTGGTGTCAGGGGCTGTGTGGCTGCCTGCAATGGGGGGGCACAGGTTCACCCCCCACCCAGCAAGGGCTCCAAGAGTGGTACATGGGCTGTTAGACAAGCTCTGGTCTGGTTGAACAGTAGAGGATCATGCTCCCTGTGGGGGGTGCTTGCAAAATCCCAGTGTAGGGGATTCTGCAGCATTGCCCCGACACAAGCCCCCTATTGCCATGGCACAGTGGGATATCAGATGGATGGTGCAAGCTTCGCTGCCACAGGCAGTTCCCCAAGTGGCGCAGGCTATGTTCTAATATTGGGAATGGCTCAAGGTGTATTGCAAGGAGCCCCTTTCGCCATTTCTCTTTGATGCAAGCACCTTGCGTCATTCCCAATGTTTTAAAAATTGGGCCCTTGGAATTCTGTTCCTGATGATGTTAAAAAGATGACTCCCTTCTGTCTTTTAAAAGATGTTTTAAACAGCAACTTTTTGAATTATCTGTATGTAATTGTATAATGTAGTTTTATTTTGTTAGTACTTTGCGTGGTATTGTTGCTATAGTTACCAATGAAAATAGGCTACATAGTTTATTGAGCCTATCCTGTTATCAGTAAATCAGACCAATTCAAAATACTAACTTCCATGCTGTTCACTTTCTCTTCCCCTTTATATGTACTCGTGAATCTGATTTTTTTTCTTATAAACCTGCTTCCCAGTTAACTGAAAACTGCAAAATATTAAATTTTTCTACACATTCTACATGTTTTCATGTTGGTTACTTTATAGTCTTGGCTTGTATGCCCCTTCCCACCACATCTGTGACAACAGAATAAAAATACCACCAGCAGCTTAATCTGGTTCAAGGTCAGTCAGCATTCATCTGTGTGGGGGGTAATTGAGCAGGGAGGGGCAGCAGCAGAAAATGGGGTGCTAGTTGCACAATCGAGCAGACTTGATAGACCATGTGGCCTGTTTCTGCTGGCAAGTAGTAAGTAACAGTTTCAGACTGGTTGCCTGGATTTTTGCAACGGGGGTGCTTTTCTTGAAGTTTGTGAATTTTTCAAAGAAGCTGGTGTCCCAGAAGCCCTGGGGTCCAAGATGCTCTGTGGTACATTTTGTGGCTTATTTTGAAGCTAAACAACTCATATGTAAGCTCTCCTCCACCCCTTTCACTAAGGAAAAGTATTATTTGGCTGGCTGCAGGGTGACTACAAGTATGCATTCAGTACCTGAGGCTAGCAAGATGCTGATAATAACTGTACCTGAGGCATAGAGTCTGCAGCTGTGCCTGTTGGCTGGGTATTGTATACCCTTAGGTAGTACAAAAACCCTGCCAACCACAATTGCTCCTTGCTGTTGTGCCTATTAGATTGTAGGCCAGCTGTCTGAGAGGTGCTAGGTCCCCAGAAGCCCTGGGGTACTAGATGCTCTGTGGTGCATTTTTGGCTTATTTTGAAGTTAAATAACTCATGTTGGAGCTCTCCTCCACCCTTTGCTCTAAGGAAAACTATTATTATCTGGGTTGCTGCAAGTTAGGTATGCATATATATTATAGGGGCACAGTCGCACCCCTATAGTTAGGGTTGAGTAGGCACTTCAATGATAAACTGAAAATGTTGTACTTTAATAACTTTGCAACCATTCAACAGATTTGCACAAAATTTGCTATGCACTATCCTGTGGGGTAGATCTCCTGATGTGACAAGATACGTTCCAGTCAGATGTGCAGTTTTTGAGTTATGGAGAGGTGAATAAAACATGCCTTCGCTCATTGACTTTGCCGGGAATTTTCTTTGAACTTGCCTACAACCCAGGCAGTTCATTTTTTTGGCCTAAAATTTTCAGGGCGGAAAGGGATTACCCCATAGATATGCCTTTTGCTAGTCTGGTGAAAAAATAATAAGCAGTTTTTAAGTTATTGCAATTTAGAATTTTAAACAAAATTGTTTCTGAGCATGCTTAATAATCACTACAATAAAGCTGTATGAAATGAAGAAGGAATCCTGCTTCATATAGGAAAATTCCTTCTTCGTATGACCGCCATCTTGTTTTCAGTTTTGCCTGAAAAATTCAAAATTGGAAACCTCCCAAAATGATATTCTGGGGAGGAAACAACACATGTAACTTGCTTATTGGGACCCCTTAGGTGCAGTCTGCACTTTACTGCTCGAAAAATGTCCTTAAAGTGTGTTTTATTTAACATTTAAATTCTTTGTTCATATTGGGCTCAGACGAAGTAGGATCTTGATTCGTATGAGGACATACAAATTAGGATCCTACTTCATAAGCTGAAAATCCGGGAATATTTATTTTAAAAGAAAAAAATGTTTTTGCCAATATCAGGGTACCCAAACCCTATGTCAGCACTAGATGCCAGTGTCCACAACTAAACACAACAGTCTTCCACATCACTAACATTGGGGTGCCCAATCCCCATATCGGCATTAGATGCCAGTGTCCCCAATTGAACACAACAGTCTCCCATATTGCCAACAACAGGGTGCCCAATCCCCCTGTCAGCAGTATCCCCCCCAAGGTGGGACACTGGAGAGCCCACTCCCAGTGTCCCCAGTTATGTCATACCACCAACACCACCAGTACTGTTGGACACCGGGGAGCCCACCCCCAGTGTCCTGAAATGTTTATTTTATTAATTATTCTTTTGCTCGCATCGGGGTACCCAATCCCTGTGCTGACAGTACAACACCCCCAACAGGGTGGGACACTGGGGAGCCCATTTTCCAGTGTCCCTAGTTATGTTCCCCTCCCTGTATGGTGGGACACTGGGGAGCCCACCCCAGTGTCCTGAAATAATCAACATATACCTGAAAAAAAGAAAACAGTCCCTCGTTGTCTTCCTGTCCTCCCTCCTCCCTCCCCCATCCTAGCCCTCCCACTGAGCAACCCACCATCCCACCGCCTTGCCCTATACTTACCACTGGAGATCCATTTCTGTCATCTGTGGACTGGGACACATCCGCACTCTTCAGAGCTGAACCGTGAACCAAAGAATTAAGGTAAGTACTGTATAATGGCTGTCAGAGACATTTTAAACATATGCTGATATCTTGGCCATTTTTCTTTATTTTTCACCAAATTTTCAACATGGTCTTTTTGGGACCCCACCTCATGACCACTGACACTGTCATTTCGTTACTCAGTCCTGAAAAGTGATTTCGCGGTCACTGCGTAAAATCACCTTTTGGGACCAGTTAATGAAATGACAGTGCCAGTGTTCATGAGGTGGGGGTCCCAAAAGCTCATGTTGAAATGTGCAAAATACTCAAAACACCGAGTTACACATGATCATTGAAATTTGCTACGCGACGCACTTACCTTTGCAATTTTTAATATTTTCACTCCAAATTTTCAACATTGCCATTTTTTTTCAGACCAGCCTGTGAACAGTACAGCTGTCATTTTTCATATCCTGCCTGAAACATGTTTTCACTTCTGTGGCACAGAATGGCATGTGTGCTGTGCAAAATCACCTTTCAGGACCGATTAACGAAATGACAGTGCCAGTGTTCATGAGGTGGCACAGAATGGCATTGCAGTTGCGCATTATTAAGTTTTGCCTTGCATTTTACAATTTCTCTGTACCGGGGTACATGAGGTGAGGTAATAAGATGGATGTGCTGACAGTTTGGTAACTATTGTTCAACACATCCACATCTACAAACATCTGCACATCTACAGAGGGATTAGTGCGGACCCTGCACTTCCGCAGTAAAATAAGGACACTATTCTACTATCTCAAAAAGTAAGGAAATTCACTGCAAAAAACTCTGTTAATGCATCAGTTAGGGTTCATAATGCAGTGACAAAAGAATGGAAACTTAGTGTTAGGGTTCCCACCGCACCCCCAGCCTCCACATATCAACAGGCATCGGGTGTGCCTTGGGGTCATCGGGCCTAACTCTCACACATTCTTTTAACCTGTACCATCTCAGCTTCCTTACACACAGAATGGGGTGAGAGGGTCAACAATCTCAAGGCACACCCCAACCCCTGTTGGTATGTGGATGTTGGGGGGGGTGGTGGGGTGGAAAACCCAACACTGAATTTCTATACTTTTGTCACTGTATTATGAACCTTAACCAATGAATTAACAGAGTTTTTTGCAATGAATATATATATATATGTGTGTGTGTGTGTGTGTGTGTGTGTGTGTGTATATATATATATATATATATATATATATATATATATATACACACACACATACTGTACGTATGTATTCAGTACCTGAGGCTAGTAAGATGCTGATAATGTATGTTACCTGAGGCATAGGGTCTGCAGTTGTGGTTGACCAGATATTATACTACCTTGCTGCTGCGTCTGCTGACCTCTGGACCAAGGGGCCAGGGCTGAAGCCCTGGTGTACTAGATTCTTTGTGGTGCATTTTTTAAGCTAACTAACTCATCTCTGAGCTCTCTGCTACCCCTTGCTCTAAAGAAAATGATTGCTATCTGTCTGACTGCAGGTTGAAAAAAAAATATATATATGTATTCAGTACCTGAGGCTAGCAAAATGTTGATAATGTACTGTACCTGAGGCAGAGGCTGCAGCTGTGATTGGCTGGGTATTGTACTACCTTGCTGCTGTGCCTG
The DNA here is from genome assembly GCA_016271365.2 of Neoceratodus forsteri. Classification (NCBI taxonomy): domain Eukaryota; kingdom Metazoa; phylum Chordata; order Ceratodontiformes; family Ceratodontidae; genus Neoceratodus; species Neoceratodus forsteri. The sequence goes on from CM028132.1 coordinate 752,001,262, forward strand.
CTGGCTTCTGGTTGTGGTCTGACCACAGATGAAATCATGCTGTACATTCAGTGTCCCAGTCAAGGCCATAAGCAGTGTCTCAGTAACAACTCACATCCCTCCCTCCCAAAGGAATAGATATGCGTCATTATGTATTGAGAACACTGCTACTGGCCTTTGATTACAACAGTGAAGGTCCTTACCCATCCCGTCTTATTTTCCAGTAACCTTATAGAAACTCGTATCTATCCCATTTACCATCCTCATTGTGCAATTATTAGTTACTTAACATGTTACCCACATTGAGAGTTTCAACGTGAGTAGAAGACCTTTAGTAACTGATAATTTCATGAGAAGTCTGTTTAATGGGATAACGCTATGACAGCAATGAAAGTAAGAGTAACTGAGGAGTGAAGAGAAACTGGGTTACATCCTTGAACATTATAACATCAACATTGAGTGTATGATGTACAGTATCAAAAATACTAAGCACAACAGACCAAACCGTAGCATTTCACAGGTGTTTATTAAAAAGCCAAGGTGGATGATTTCATTATCAGATAATTTTTATTAGCATAACTTAATCTCAAAATACAGTACAACTGGTTGCAATAATGGGTTACTAGGCTAGTACACTCATTTCAATTAGCTTTTCATTGTTGCTACAATTGCAGTTAGCATAATATATACTGCTCTTCTGTTACAGTCAGTCAGGTACTGTGATTAGTATACTGCAAATTAATCTACCTGACCTACCCTTTCACATGACAGAAGTGGAGGTTCCATTACATTTATTGTTCTGTGTGTATGAACATGACTTATACACACCTATAACATACTTATGCCATAAAGACTTGCTTAATGCTTTCAGACTCCATTAAATTGTAACCTTTGCAGTTCTACCCATTATTTTGTTTCAGTATTTCTATTGTTGTGGCAATAGAACTGGTAGGGGGTGACATTAGAGCTTTTAACTGCCACAGAAATTGAAAGTGACATCAGACTGAGTACCTTGTTGCACTGGGCATTGTGTGTGGGCCACAGATGGTAGCTTTGCACTGGAATGCCATGCCACTGTTAAGTTACCTTCCCCCACTTCGTAACATGTCCATCAGATTTTGGAAGTATCATTTTACTCAGTTGCTTCTGAATAATGTTACATCTGCAGTGGTATTAGTTTATGTAACTCTTAAAGTGGGTACATCATTAATGCTAGTCAAGTGTAAATATAGTTCTTGACATAAAATCAATGTGATAACATCAACACTATGTTTTTTCTGAATCATACTTGTACAGTGTCATATCCATTAGATAAGTGATCCTGTTAATTCTGTGTAAAGACACACACAGCAGTCATAGCTTTGATGACAGCTGCCCAAATGGCTGTCTGTATGAAATTATGCCACACATTCAACCACTGTCTTTGGTGGCATCTCAGCAGTGATTTCAAATCACAACTGAGATGCCACCAGACAAATGGCTGTATATTGGTTGCAGTGTGATTGTAAAAAAAGAGATAAGCATGTTAGACAGTTACAGCAATTAGTGAAAAGGAGTTAGTCTCTCCTGTTTTGATGGTGTCTGATTGCTTGCTTTAGTTTTCTTTCTAACTCTGTCAAAATGCTCTGTATCAGAACTAATGCCACTGTCAGAAAAGAAAGTGAAAAACTCTCCATGTGGCACATGGAATGATAAAACAAAGGCCCAAAGTAATTGCATACACCTTAGTTGATAATACACTCTATAGCTGGATGTAGATTGAAGCAGTGCATATTTTTATGCAGCTATAGCAGAGATGCATTGTTTGAATCTGGGGCCTCCCCACATCAGTCTTTGACCAATGACATCACATACTTGGTCAGAGAAGGGTGTGTCAGAATTGTTTACTCAGCGTCTGTCTTATTGCAAAGTAAATTACTTTGAAATAAGATACAAAGCACACACTTCTGACACCGCATGGCCTTCTCTGACAAAGTACGTGCTGCCATTATAACCTAGAGCTTAGAGGCTGGCAGTATATCCTACAGATTTAGAAGCCTAGAGGTTTAGAAGTTTAGAGGCTGGCCTAGAGGTTTAGAGGCTGGCAGTATAGCCTAGAGGTTAGAGTAACGAGCTGTGAATGAGTGTGGTACATCCAGCAGACCTGTGTTTGATTCCCACAACCTCCACTTGTGTACTGTGTGACTCTGAGCAAGTCACTGAACCCCCCCAGTGCTCCCTGGTTGCCCCTGAAAACAGGCACTTGTGTCTAGTGGATCTTACCTGGTTACCAAAGACTAAAATTAAAATAAAAAAAATTAGTTACTGACTGGTGTGTGGAAGCCACATTCAAACATTGCTAAACGGTGTACTGAAATGCTACAGAAAACATGTGGCAATTGAGGTCACTCATATTTTGACTATTAGCTGTATCTGTGAAAAACTTGAAAGCTACATTCTGTGAGGATGCATTTTTGCAAATAATTTGATGGTCATGTCGGTGTCCACATTTAAGTTACAGTTTGAGGACAAGCTGATAGACTTGAATATGTACTCCCTGGAGGAGAGAGGGGATGTGATAGAGACATACAAGTACCTTACAGGGAGGAACAGGGTGCAAGAAAACACTATTTTCCAGCAAAAAAGATGTTCCAGGACTAGAGGGCTTGGGATGAAGTTGGAAGGAGGGCGATTCAGAGGAAATGTGAGGAAGAATTTCTTCACAGAAAGGGTGGTGGACAAGCGAAACACCCTGCCTAAGGAAGTGGTGGGGTCTGAAACAATCATGAGATTTAAGAATGCATGGATTAGACATAAGGGAATCCTGGAGGTCAGGGGTAAGGGGCAACAGACTTCTAGAAAAACGTTATCTTACGAGCTCAAATGGGCAGACTGAGTGGGCCATAGGCCCTTATCAGCTGATAGTATATATGTATGTGCATGAGCACAAGAGCACTTAGACGTTGCTCTCCCAATGTTGCACAAACTTAAGTTCTTAATTTCCTCAGGGTACCAGCACTTCATTCACATTCACAAGAAGTCACTGGTAATGTTGCAGATATCTCCTGTAGTGTATAAATATTTGGAAACATATCCTGGTCACAGATTTTGATGTTCTTTGTAACAGACTGGCATGTCCTTCACAGTACTATATCTATTACGGCAGCTGACTTTCCAGTGGAAAAGTTCTTGTAACATTTCTTGAGATGGTAGGTCATCATTGTAAACCTCAATGACTTCATCTAAATTTGGTAGTTCTGAGTTTGGAGAGAATAGGACTGAAGGGACCACATGTATCATTTTACTGGCTATGATGGATAAACCTGAAAGTAAAGAAAAGGACTCCTCAGACATGAGTGATTCATTTAGTTTCAGTTTATGCAATAGTGTTGACTGACAGTTACCAGCAAACTGTGATTCTAGTTCAGAAGTAATATGATCTAGTAATGATATAGCCAAGTTGTGCAAATAGTACTCCTCTGCTGTCTCAGCTCTGGAATTAACTCTGTGCCGCTGTCTCATAGCCATTCTTGGTTTACAAGGTTCAACTCATAACCTATTCTGCTAGTCTGTTGCTGTGTGTGAATATCTTGCTAAAAGCTGCCTATGCGTCTTCTCAAAGGGCGTCATATGTTTGCTTCATATCAGATACCTATGGAACTTAAAAGTGCTTAAACCATCCTCAAGCCATAGAGGTATTTAGGAATTGACAGTACTGCTCACCATTGACTATGCATTGATAATGTCATTAGTGGTACTTTGAAGTTTTGTAGAAATGCCATGTAGATGGGACAATGCGGAATATACTGTTATCAAGTTTATGATAAAGTGAGCTGACACACTGGCACAGCAGTAGCATTATTGCTTGCAACATTGCCTACCCAGGTTCAGGAACGAGCCCGGGACATCAAAGGACCAGCTGAGGGGGAGGCAGAATGATTGTCTACAGGACTTCCTTCCTCCTCTGGAGGGGGTTGGGCTGTGGTTCTTGATGTAAGTGCAACCCCCAGCAGAGGCTGTGAGTACAGCGCCACCAAGGGACCATGCAGCTGAGTGAAGATGTCAGTAGATGTCTGTAGGGTGCATGTGGAAGTGTGCATGCCCTGCACTGATGCCATTGCATGTCCGCTTCTGAAGAAGCAACTTAAGCAGAAAACCCCTGAAGTAACTGCACAATGTTGCCAGGGCCCTTACAAGTGCTGCCTCTTGCCCACTTTGGGGCATGCTGGGGGGTAGATTAGCATCTTGGTCATCCCCCTTGGGGTCCAGGGGATTCCCACAAAGGTGGACAAGCCACAATCTCCCAAATTGCCCCAGTAGGTCCCCGGAGAGGGCACAGAGGTGAACCTGAAAGGGGCACACTGGTGGATACGGGATACAACCCAACCTCCTCCAGGAGAATAAATAGAGTTAAAAACATTTATGCTAAAGTCAAAGCTAGTAAGAACATGTAGAAGGCCTCATGCATCAGTCTTTGTCTTAGGGTCCCAGTTGCTTCTGTTAAATAATTCATTATACCGTCCTGCATGATGGCCATGTGTTAATTCCATGGCAGTCACCATGTAAACAAATGTTTGGTAGAAATGTTTAAATGCTTCATCACATTCTGCCCATCTGGTCTGGCATCAGTCTAGTAATTGCTTCCAAGGCTTTTCTCCTTTGACATGTTTCATGACAATGCACTTTAGTAATTCCTCTCTTTGGCCTGTTGTTGAAAAACTTGCAGATTTCTTTCATTTTATCCAGCGTGTTGCATACTGTTGGAATTTCACACGAATGAACAATCACAAGGTTCAGGCAATGTGCACTACTGTGAACATAAGTTGCCAAAGGTGAATGTCATTTAATCTGAGCCTGCATTCTAACTCTTTTGCTTGACATAACTGCAGCACCATCATACCCCGACCTCTAATATTCTTTATATTCAGGCCACCCTTCTCAAGAGCATGGATAATTTCATTTGCAAAGATGACCCCTGAAGTAACCTTGAGCTCAATAACTTCTATGCATTCCTCTCTAATGTTGTTGTTGTCTACAAATTGAACAACTAATGGCATCTGTTCACAGTTATGGTTTGTAACCTCATCAACCAGTATTACAAAGTATTGTGCTTCCTGAATTTTGGTTAGTATGTTCTTTTGAATGATTTGTTTGCCAGTCACTTCAATCATCTCATTTTGTGAGACAGGTGACATGTAATGTACTTGACTAATTTTTTCTTAAATTTATTTTTTCCTCCAGGCTTCAATATGCTAATTAAGAATTTTATTAGGTTTACTAAGAAGCTGCAGTTGTGGTAAGATATTTCCGTGATTGCCACTGTCTGCTAACCTTTCATTACTACCCCTCAAAGCAATGCACTGTTTACCACAGGATAAGACTGCTTTAACTATTAGTCTCAGTATATGACAATTTTTGTGCAATATTGTCCTCCCTTCGTTGATCAAGAAGAACTGGAATACTGTCTCTGGATTTTCTGTTCACATTTTGAATAATTCAGCTACTTGCATTGCAAGTCTATGATATGGTTTGATGGCATGTCTTCTCAGAGTGTCAGATATTTCTGTCCATATTGTAAATGGTTTGTTTATTAGAATTCCCTTAATTTCATGTTTATGTACAGACAGTGCACATGATAGGCAAAACACACCATCAGGCTTTGGACTGTACGCTACCCACTTGTAAATCTTCAGCCACTTGCTACCTTGAATCTACAGGTACACCCATGCATGTAAGTTGATGCATATGAATAGTCATTGTTTGGCTTAAAGTGGTTCCTCAATAAATGGTACTCCTCCGCAGTGTTGATATTCCTTTGCCTATTTCTAAAGCACCCATTGTTGTTTTAATGAAGTTTCCAGTGTTATCTAGTAGATGTGAATCACCTGACAGACATGAAAACACCCAATTACTATTGATAATTGTGTAATAAACTTACAAACAAAATAACTACACTTGATGATGCACACCACAGACAACTAATGTCAACTAAATGCACAATAACTATCACATCTATGCTTCCTTAAATTATTGTTGTCATTCAATTTCCCCATGTACTTCTCTGACAATAAGATAACTTTTCACAGTGGTCACACAGATGGATTGGTCACACAGCTCAGTTGTCAGTAAGAGCAGCATGAGTACATGAGAGACGCTACACAAATGGTACACCTGTTACTGGCTGGCATGAGCAGATCACCCTCTGAATACCAAACAAACAGTGGAACAATATCTGGAGTGAAGCTTTGGGGTGCACAGGATGGTGCAATGGAAACATCAGCAATGGCAGAGTGAGATCCACTGGCAATGTCCTGCATTGAAAAACAAGTGCTGACTACTTGTTACTACTGATAAAATAAACAATAAACAATATTCCTTGTTATAAAATAACCTTGCATGTTTGTTGTAAATGTTCTTAAAGTGAAATAATTGTTGTACTAAAATAGGTATCTCAGGGTGCAGTTTGGTATGTTCTAACTCAGCTTCCAAAAAGTTGAGTTAGCACTCCCCATAATGAAACTACACCCTCAGATGAATAGACACACTCCATGCATGCCTTCTGCCTAGCAACACACTCTGTGCATGTGACACACAACAACCCACATACCGTGATTTGTCTTACTGATTTCTTAAACAGTTAAGTTGCTTGGTGTAATGGTGGAGACTACAACCTACTTCATGTTGTCCATAATGGGCAATGTAAAAAATAAGTTCACAAAGCGCCTCTACCATTGGACCTATCACAACAGGTCATGTCTGCTGAGCTTCACTGATCTTCACCGACTGTTGTACCCACTACTGAAATAATGGTCAGCTAATAGAAAGCTCTCAGCCAGAAACAATCAGAAGCAATAGCTCAGACACAAAGGGCAACCCTAGGAGGCATATGCCAAGTGCAGTCCAGCCCCTAGCCTTACTGTCTGCTGGTCTTTACTGATCTTCACTATTGTTGTTGATTGTTTTTTGGTGGCAAGGGCACCTTCAAACTGTGATCTCATCACTAAGCTACATAAAACAAACAGACATGGACATTGTGCATTGGAATCAACGCAGATCGCTCTTTTACAGGGCCTGGATCAATGAAATATGCCACTGCCCAACATGCTGGGCCATAAAAGACCTCTGAGCCTACCTCCAGGAAGCATGGACAGCAATTTCCCAGCTAAATCATACATTACAGCAGGTCACAAGGGCTTAGAATCCTCCCCAGCACCACCAACACCCTGATACTGTTCCCCCTTCCACAAAGTACAGTCCATCCAGGGGGTTGGCAGGTTGTGCAAAGGGACAGAGCCAACCACAACAGGGCTCACCAAATAGGAAACAATCACGGGAAATACTTGCAGCTGTAAAACAGGTTTGCCCTGCTAGCAAGGACATGCAGGGAATTAAGCAGCTGTTCAAACTAGGAAAGTAGTGTGCAGCAGCACCAGCCTGGCACCAACCTAAAAGGTGCTACAAAACAAAATTTCAGGTTCTCGCAAGCACCTAAATCAGGAAAGGAAGCAAACGCCAATGTGGGTCAAAGGGACAGGGTGCCACAGCACTACTTACATCTACAGGACAAACAGACCAGGACACATGCTTCTACCAATGGAAAAAAGAACCTGATCATTGTGTGGGACTCCATGATTCAAGGAGTTGAATCCCACATGCAGGATACAGACCAAGTGGGAATAACTGTCCAAGTGTCTCCCTGGGGCCACAGCAAAAAGAGATACAGGCCACATTGAGAACCTTGTACGTAGGGTGGGTAACATCAAAGGCATCATCGTTCACCTAGCAACAAATTATATCACCGACTATTCTGTCCAACAAATGAAAGTGCATATCTCTAATTTAGGGGATAGACTGACCTCTCTTTCATCCTCCTTAGCCTTCTCTGAGGTACTCCCAGTGTGGGAAAAGGGAAAATTAGGGAAACTGAAATCAAGGAACCAAACTCATGGCTCTTCAATTGGTGCTCAGACAAGAAACACAGAATTTGATGGCAGAGAAGGAACGCTTGGCCCACCTAGTCTGCCCATTTCCCTACCTGATGGATAAGCTGCAGATTCTAGTTAATCAACAGCTTACTTCCTCCCACCCCCTAGAATTGCCTTATGTCTGTCCCATGCATTCTTGAATTCTCCCACTGTTCCTGACTGCACAACATCCTCAGGAAGGCTGTTCCATGCATCCACAACCCTTTCTGTGAAAAAATACTTTCTAACATTATCTCTGAGCTGTCCCCCTCTATCTTCAAATTGTGCCCGCTTGTTCTTGCACATCTCTTTTTCTGAAAGATGCTACCCTCTTGAATTTTGTTAATTCCCTTGAGATACTTGAAAGTTTATATCCTGCCCCCCCTCTCCCTCCTTTCCTCAAGGGTTTACATATTAAGCTGCTTTAGTCTCTCCTCATATGTCTTCTGGCGCAGACCCTGCACCATTTTGGTTGCCCTCCTCTAAACAGCTTCCACTCTGTCATGTCTTTGCGGAGATGGGATCTCCAGAATTGCATGCAGTACTCCAGATGGGGTCTCACCAACTGTCTGTACAGAGGGAGAACAACTTCCTGTTTTCTACTGTTGATGCCTCTCCCTATGCATCCCAATATTCCCCAGCCCTTCTTACTGCCTTCACACATTGCTTGCCCACCTTTAGGTCATCTGATATAATTACTTCAAGGTCTCTTTTGATTTTTCTTGTTGTTATTATTTCACCCCCCATTGTGTACTCTTCCCCTGGGTTTTTGTTTCCCAGATGCATTACCTTGCACTTCTTTGCATTGAATCTGAGCTGCCATATATTTGACCATTCCTTCAACCTTGCCAAGTCCCTTTTCATCCTTTCCACTCCACCTTGTGTATCAACCCTGTTGCAGATCTTTGTGTCGTCTGCAAAGAGACATACTTTTCCTTCCAGGTGCTTTCCAATGTCACTTATAAAGACATTAAAGAGGACCAGTCCCAGTACCGAACCCTGCGGTACCCCGCTAGTTACCCTACTTTCTTCACTATGGACTCCATTTACTATTACCTTTTGCGTCCTGTTGTCCAGCCAGTTTTTTATCTAGGCTACTATCTTGGGGCCCACTCCAAGGCTGACTAACTTGTATATTAATCTTTCATGTGAGACTGTGTCAAATGCCTTACTAAAATCTAGGTAGCCCATATCCACAGCCCCTCCCTGGTCTACTACTTTGGTCACCCAGTCAAAGAAATCTATAAGGTTCATCTGACATGACCTTCCTGCTGTGAAACCATGCTGTCTTGGGTCCTGTGCCCCACTGGCCTCTAGGTGCTCAACAATTCTTTCCTTCAGAAGTGATTCCATCATTTTCCCTACCACCGAGGTCAAACTACCTGGTCTGTAGTTTTCTGCCTCTGCCCTGCTGCCACTTTTGTGAAGGGGAATCACATCTGCCCTCCTCCAGTCCTCAGGTACTACCTCATCCTCCCATGTTTTGTTAAAGAGAGTAGTCAGTGGCGTTACTAGTTCTACCCTTAGTTCTTTTAGAATTATGGGGTGAATCCCATCAAGGATAGGGAGGCTTTGTCCACCCTCAGATTCAAGAGTTCTTTCAAACCGTTTCTTCTGTGAATGGACTGGTATCGACCCCCACATTCAGAGTGTTGCTCTTGTTTGGTTTAGGTACCTTTCCTCCTCTTCCATTGTGAATACTGTGCAGAAATATTCATTCAGTATCCCTGTTTTTTCACTGTCACCCTCTGCCCACATTCACTCCCCTTTATCAGCAACTGGAATGATTTTTGGGAAAGATCTTACTTTAAATTTGATGGCCTTCATCTCAACAAGGAGGGGGTGAAGGCACTAGGGTAAAAACTCAATGTATTTGCCAGTCATTTAAACTAGAGGGAGGGGAGATGGTGACCAAACAAATCTATGGAAACTGAACCCCAGTCACCACCACCTCAGATCCCAGCAAGAACTCCTCCCGTCTACCGCATAAGCAAAAATGGAAAGAGCAGAGTAGGGTCAAATGGGAAACATGGTACGCTAAAACAAAAAGTAAAAAGGATGGCAGTTACTGTCAAGTCAAGTCATTTTTAATTTTAAAAAGTGCTTTTTGAAAAACCAAAGTGATTGTACATAAATGATAAAAACAAATCAGCAAAATCCAGTAATTAAAAATAACAATATTAATAATAACAGGGCAGCAAAATGTAACAAGCATCAGGAAATGGTAAACTGAATAAATATGTTTTTTTTTTTAGTTAGTTTGTTTATCCTCCTGGTCCCTGACAGCAGTACCTCATGCCAGATCCCCTAGCACCGCCCCCCGCTCTCAGCTCTTCCTCCAGCTGCCCCACAACTTAGCCCCCCATGGCAGGGCAGCGGGGATACCTCGACCCACCTCTCTCATGGATTTGCGCTGGAGTGGTGTTGCTGCTAGTTGCGGGGGCAGCGCCTGTGGGGATTGGCCACTATTGAGCACATCAGGACCCTTTTTCCTCTGGTATTATTTTCCCCCTAAGGTGAGGACGTGCAGCGATGCCACAAGAAGTGAACACGCATGCTGTATGCATCCCTCTGAGCATCTGCCTCATCTTCCCCTGCTGTAGCCTCAGTGCACCAGCCCCCAGCCTCTGCTAGGCACCAGTAGTGCACCAATTGCTGGTGTACCCCCCCGGAGAAGGAGAGCAGTCCGGAGGATGCTCAATCCTTCTCTGCCCCGCCAACCCCCAGTGGCCCTTGCTCATTCCCGAACACGGGTGGCCAGCATGGTGTGAAGTAAGGCGTCCAGTGTCTCAGCCCTCTGCAGCATTGGACCGGCTAAATAAATATGTTTTCAACACAGATTTACTGGAAAGCAGTGGTGACTAATGCCCACAGTCTGGCTAACAAAATCCAGGAACTCATGGCCACAATGGCAGAGGATGGACTGGGTGGCAATAACCAAAATATGATTTAATGACAACCATACATGGGATATTGCCATCCCAGCCTACTACTTGTTCAGGAAGGAGAGGAAGGGACAGAGAGGATGGGGGTAGCCTTGTATATAAGAGAGAACATAAAAGCCATGGAAGTGCAAAGAACCCAAGACAAATCAGAGGTCTTCTGGGTCACACTCAATCCAGAAAATAAATTAGTCCTCAGACTAAGGGTGATATATAGGCCTCCTTTGCAGGGGGCAGAAGCAGACAAAAAACTACTGAAAAACATACTGAATATGACTGATGATGAAGAGGTCATGTTAATGGGTGATTTCAATCTCCCAGACATAGACTGGATGTCCTACACAGCATCCACAGCTAGAAGCAAAAACTTCCTAGATGCACTGAGAGGGGCTGGCCTAAACCAGCTCATAATGGCCTCAATTAGAGAAAACACAGTCCTGGATTTGGTGCTCACTAACAGTAGCAAGGTAAAGGAGGTGGAAGTGGGGTGCCAATTGACATTGAGTGACCACAAATCTGTCTGGCTTAAGGTCAGCATGGTAGAGGAAACAAGTCACTCTAAGACAAGAGTCCTTGACTTAAAAAAAAAACAGACTTTGCCCAAATGAGAAGTTGCTTCAGAGCTAGCTTCAAGAAAAAGACAAAAGGAGGTGTGGAAGAATGTTGGGCATGCATAAGGAAGGCACTGGAAGAAGTAACTGAGAAATGCTCTAGGCTGGTCAGTAAGACAAGAAAAAGAAGGAATCCACTGTGGTTCACAAAAGAGGTAGCAACTACAGTGTGAGAAAAGAGACAAGCATTCAAGAAGTACAAGAGCATCTAACAGTGACAAGGATAGGGAGGCATACAGGAGTAGCTTGAGGGAGGCAAATAGGGTGATCAGAGAGCAGCAAAGGCACAAACAGAGGAAGACTTGTCATGGGGGTAAAAAAGGCAAAAAGACCTTCTTTAGGTACATAAGTGACAGAAAAACAAAGGAGGTATTGTCAGGCTCTTAAACAGGAATGGGGAAAAAGGTGGAAGAAGACATAGAAAAGGCAGAGGTCTCTAATGAGTACTTCTGCTCTGTCTTTACAAAGGAAGAGCCTGGCAATGGACCCACCCTGAAGGGGGAAAAACTAACAGAAAGGGGGGTGGACACAAGCCTGTTCATAGCAGAATGGGTAAAGGCAGAATTAAAAAACTGAACATGGATATAAAGCCATGGGTCCAGACGGAATCCACCCAGGATACTGTGGGAACTGAGTGATGAACTGGCTGAACCCCTAGCAGACCTATTTAGTAGATCCCTGAGGAAAGTGATGGTCCCACAGGACTGGAAAAAGACAATAGTGATCCCCATCTACAAGAGTGGTAGCAGAGAGGAAGAAGGGAACTACTGCCCAGTTAGTCTCACCCAAGTGGTGGGAAAGTTGATGGAATCGCTGCTCAAGGAAAGAATAATAGCACTTCTGGAGGAAACTGAATGGCAGGATGCCAAGCAACACAGGTTCACAGTGGGAAGGTCTTGCCAGACAAACCTAATCGAGTTCTTTGACTTGGTTACTAGGGTGGTGGACCAGTGGGGTGCCATGGATGTCTTCTACCTAGACTTTAGCAAAGCCTTCAATTCTGTCCCACGCAGAAGGCTACTAAATAAACTTGAGAATACAGGAGTAGGGAAGAAAGTGGTGTGGATAGGAAGCTGACTTCAACAGCGAACCCAAACAGTGATGGTAAATGGGGCAGCATCAGAAGCCAGGGAAGTAACCAGCGGTGTTCCACAAGGGTCTGTCCTGGGACCTTTGCTCTTCAATATGTCCATCAGTGACATCACAGATGAGTTGGGCAGGAAGGTATGTCTGTTTGCAGATGACATGAAGTTCTGCAACAGAGTGAACATGGCACAGGGGGTGGAGCAAATGAGAAGTGACCTTGTCAAGCTCGAAAAATGGTCAGGAATGTGGCAGCTAAAATTCAGTGCAAAAAAATGCAAGGTCATGCATCTGGATAAGAACAACCCAGGTACTGACTATCACCTGGGAGGGGGAGAGACTAGCAATTACCCTGCAGGAGCGAGATCTGGGAGTTATCATTTTAGATGATTTAAAAGTAGGCAACCAATGTGAAAAAGCAGTAAGGGCCAGCAAAATGCTAGGATGCATAAGTAGGGGCATCTCAAATAGAAGAAGAGAGGTGATCCTACCACTACGGGTCCCTGGTGAGGCCCACCCTTGAGTACTGCGTCCAGTTCTGGAGGCCTTACCTCAGGAAGGACACAGACAGACTGAAGACAGTGCAGAGGAGGGCAACTAAAATAATTCACGGTCTCCATGAGTTGTCTTATGAACACAGATTAAGGAAGCTCAATATGGCCTCCCCTGCCCCCTCTCATTTCTTAAGACTCCTGTCTTACATCCTTCACTACCTGCTTCTTGGGCTCTCCCACTTGGCTATTGTCTTGTATGTTTTAGTAAATAATTGTATAATAATTGTTGCTTATCATGATGTACTGATTGTTTTTTCAGCCTCTCATTAATTTTACTTTCCTATGTCACTTTCTCTGTTCACCAATGATGTCTGTATATCTACTTTGTTTACCAATGATGTTTGTTTATCCACATGGCTTGTACTCATTGTATAACTTGTCACTACCTCTGTAACTGCCACCTGTGTGGCCCTGGTCGTGCCTGAAAGCGGTCCTCTGAATCAGTGCACTTACCAGGTTACCAAAGACTTAAAGGGGAACTGTCATCAACAGGATTTCTTAATGTATGAAAGCCCATAAAAAGCTAATTTGATTGAGGCATTGTGTTTATCTGTGAGTCTTTGCAGTCCAGAGTTATTCATATGTAATCACCCTGTAATTATGGGCTGGTGGCAGCCATATGTTTTGGGCTCCTGACATGAAATGATATCACTGAGGGTTGAGGTCCTCCTTCGGCTGTATTTAATCCAACAGGTTAAATAGGAAATTGGCTGTTTTATTAAGTGTGTTTTAAGGTGTTATTACAACACTTTCTACATCTATAATAATTGTTTTGTATGTGCACTGAGACTAGTGAGTTTTCACCTTTACATTTCAAACTGTTAGCAAAAATAATCAATTTTCATGATTGCTTTAACCTCTAGGCTATACTGCCAGCTGATCATCAAAAACTACACATCTCAAGACTGTCTATGTGATGCCAATAGGTATTGGGGCCCCATATCAGGATTTCTAAACCCTGGCTGTGTTCATGAAGTAGAGATTTCTGGGACTGCCACATCACCAACATCTGTCTTTTTTCTGTTCCCTCTCTTGCAGCCTCATCTCTTACAATTTCAGGTGTGAACTCAGGTCTACAAGTTGCAAATGTGACTATGTACCTACTGGCCTGGCATCATGGAGCCAGCCTTGAAATGTGTAGCTTTTGATTATCAGCTGGCTGTACCGCTGTGAACAAGTTTTGTTCATCCAGCAGAATGGGTTTTGAGCATATGTTAAGATTCTGAAAATATTATACTCTTTCTATCCAGATTTCACTTGAAAAGAAAAAATAGGACACAATTACTTGTTTATTAACTGCAAAAACACATAGATGGACAACATTGTTAAAACATGCATAACCTGAAATGCATTATTAAAATGTAGAATAATATATGGGTGGGTGTGTGCAACCAGAATTTTACACACACCCGAGGTGTGGGATTCAACATGAACCCCAAGGGGTTCATAAAGGCATCACACACCAAGTGTGTGTGTAAACTTCTGGTTTTTCATACACACATACACCCATATACTATTTTATTTAATCAATGGTGATATTGTTTTTCCTTTTCAGCACAATTCAGTTAGTGCAGCACTTCTGTCAGAGATAGACACACACACACGCACTCTGCCTGTCTCTCCCTTTTGTTTTTTTTTGGTTTTTGCATTACAGTGGTAATGAAATTCCAGAAAGTCATGGTCCGTCAGCACTGCTGCATAGTGTAAGACGTACTCGAAGGGTATGAATAGCAGGATCAACCAGATTGATTTTTTTTTCATTTTCAAGGCAGGATCAACTAGATAGATATTTAAAAATATTTAAAATATTACTTGTCTTAACAGTGTGTGGCAAAGCCTGAGTGCTGGTACCGGTGCTCAATAATGAAGCCGTCATGTTGGGCAAGATGTTCAGCCCACCGACAGTGAAACTATGCTCCAGTTAGCTTTCTGTGCTGATGCTTGATTGACAGGTGTTGATTACAACCTCCTGGTTGTAACCACAAATATCAACCGGGAGGTTGTAACTAGAGATAAAAATGTCTTCATCTCTATGTAAAAAATGATGACCACCATTAAATAATATTTTACTTCTTTTGATGAAGTTAAACATGTAACAGTTTCTTACGGAAATACTTTGGAAGGAATGGGATTTTACCATAACAATGCCAGAATTCTATGGGATAATTAGGAGGAAGTATAGCGCAGTGGCTAAGGGCACTGAGCTACAAATCTGGAGACCTGGGTTTGAATCCCACAACCCCCACTTGCTCTGAGCAAGTCACTTAACTTCCTTGTTTTCCCAGGTTGCACCTGGAAACAAGCTTCAGCTTAGTGTGCCTTTCCTGGTTAAACAATTTCCCCTTTCCCTTATTCTTACTAACAGTTTGAATGTAAAGGTGGTACAGTAACTCATTAGTTTCATTGCACATTCAAAACAAATATTATAAATGTAGAACGTGTTGTAATTACAAAATCCCATTCCATCCAAAGTATTTCAGTAAGAAACTGTTATACTTTTAACTTCATCAAAAGAAGAAAAATGCTCTTTTAATAATGCATTTCAGATTATGCATGTTTTAACAATGTTGTCCATCTATAGTAATTGTGTCTTATTTTTTTCTTTTCAAGCCAGATCTGGATAGAAAGAGCATATTTGCAGAATCATAAAACATACGTTTAATTTGTTTTCACTGTCTTTGTCCAGGAAAGGCACACTGAGCAACAGCTTATTCTCGGTTGTATTGTGGGAGCACAGGGATGCCATGATGCCAGGCCAGTAGGTATGTAGCCACATTTGCATCTTGTAGACCCGAGTTCACACATAAAATTTTCCCAAATGAGAAGTTGCCCAAATGAAGAAAGTGGTATGCATAGGAAGCTGACTTCAACAGTGAACCCAAACAGTGATGGTAAATGGGGCAGCATCAGAAGCCAGGGAAGTGACCAGTGGTGTGCCACAAGGGTCTGTCCTGGGACCTTTGCTCTTCAATGTGTTCATCAGTGACACCACAGATGAGTTGGGCAGGAAGGTATGTCTGTTTGCAGATGACTTGAAGCTAAGAGAAAAGGCTGTAAGAGAGGGAAAGAAAAAAGACAGAAGGTGGTACTGTGGCAGTCCCAGAAATCTGTTCAGACACATTCAGCTGGCAGTACTGTATATCCTAGAGGTTAAAGCAGTCCTGAAGATGGATTATTTTTACTAACAGTTTGAAATGTAAAGGTGATAACTCACTAGTTTCAATGCACATTCAAAACAATTATTATAGATGTAGAAAGTGTTGTAAAAACACCTTAAAACCCACTTAATAAAATAGTAAATTTCCTATTTAACCTGTTGAATTAAATACAGTCAAAGAAGGACCTCGACCCACGGTGACATCATTTCCTGTCAGGAGCCCAAAATATATGGCTACCACCAGCCCATAATTACAGGGTGATTTACATATGAATAACTCTGGACTGTGATGACTCACAAATAAACACAATGGCTCAATCAAATTAGCTTTTTATGGGCTTTCAGACATTAAGAAATCCTGTTGATGACAGTTCCCCTTTAAATAAATAAATGTACTCCCTGGAGCAGTGCAGAGATTGGGGGAACATGATTGAGACATTCAAGCACCTAAAGGATATAAACAGAGTCCCCACCCAGGAGTTCTTTTTCATTAACAACGCCACAAGAACAAGAGGCCATGACATGAAACTGAGGGGGGGGTTGATTCAGAGGCAACATGCTCAAGTTTTTCTTCACAGAAAGGGTGGTTGATCTGTGGAATGGCCTACCTGCCAAAGTAATTGAATCCAAAACAGTATGGGGATTTAAATCAGCTTGGGACAGGCACAAGGAGATAGTGACAAAAAGTATCTGTGTAGGGGCTAGGATCTGGGCAGACTAGATGGACCTTTGGTCCCCATCTGCCATCACTTTCTGTGTTTTTATGTCATGTCAACAAGCCTTCTTTATTGACAGTTATGTAGGACACTTGGTAAGACAGTCAGCTAATATGTTTAAAGGAAAACACGACTTAGCTTAGCTGCTCCTGCTAGCCCCTGTGCACCCAATTAATGACTCTATATCAAAAAATTATTTTTCAAACTTAATTTAGGTAGTTATATTTTAAGTTTTAAAGACTGCCAGTAAACTTCCATTTTCTAATGCTGCCAGCAGCCATCTCATGGGAACCACCCACTCACCACTCACTCGTCTGCGATATTCTGATATACCCCAGCAGAACAATGTGCTGAATTGGTGTGGGCATATTAGCATATCCCAGTCAATGGCACACCCATGAGATGTCTGCTGGCAGCTGTAGAAATCAGAAGTTTGGAGGCGATGTTTAAAACTGAAATATAACTACATAAATTAAGTTAGAAAAAAATATTTTTCATACTTTTTTTTATAAAGATAATTTAATTACATTTCTGTGGTGTACATTTATAAATATTCAAAGAAAAAACAGTTTAGCAGGCATCATAAAATTATGTTAGCTTGTCGTCCAAAACATCTTGTACCTCATAATAGCATAAATACATATAAATATAAGCATTAATTTCTCTCATATTTAATTAGTATTCTCTAAAATCATTGGAAGACCAATGAATAATTTCTGTATTATACAACTTCCAAATAGATTTAAAGTTCTTGAAAAAAACCCGTGTCATATAACATTGTTAAAAAGGACATCTTCCATTCATACTCCGGAAAAGGGAGATCTTCATCGCCAGCTCCCCAAGTTTTCAAGAGAAGCCTTTTGACAGCCATAATATTTGCTTGCAAAAGACTTTTCTCTATATATGGCATCCATTTAACACTATACATTTGTAAAAGGACATATCTTGGATTATCCCAATCTGGAAATTGGAATCCCAATTTTCCTAATATCTGAAAAGCCTTTTGCCACCAATTTTGACTGACCTTACAGTTCCAAAACATATGCAACATATCAGCTTGTGTCTGCTTACAATGCCAGCAAAGATTATTATCTGCCAACTTCATTTTAAATAACCTATCCGGAGTGTAATATGCTCTATTCAAAATCTTGTACTGTATCACACGGTCTCTTGTTAAACTATAATTCATTATGGCTTCAAAAGCTATACCCCACTGTGCCAAATTACAGGCTTCATGCAAATCCAGTTCCCATTTGTGAAATAGCGACTTATACACCACCTGAAAGGGCCTTTGAAGTTTGCATAGTAGCCACAAAAATAGTTTACTGGCCTGATGAGTCAAGATTCTTTGTAGGGTATCTTCCATCAGCCTGTTGTTTAGAGCCCTTTCCCATCTTGAGTAGTCCTTACTGTATATATTAAGTTGATTGAAAAACAAAAATTGATTAATCTCTATATTATATATTGTTCTTGTGCTTTCCCATGTAAGATGGGTCCCTGCAGAAAATAGATCTTTCCACTTTTTAATCCCTGACTTCTCCAAAATTTTATTTTTAATCATTTTCCCACATATCAGGTAATTTAGATTATCCCATATGTTATTGTCAGTGGATAAATGAGTCGCACACTTAGTTTTATTGGTATATTTTATTATACATTGCGACAGATGTCGTATTATAAGACTTTTAGAATATTTGTGTATTTTAGCTGTATAGAGAAGATGTGCAGTATCCAACTGTTCCTAATAGGAAAACTAGATCAGATTATTTATCCAAGATGTTGTTGGTCCATGTACCCCTTCCTTTTTAGCCCAAAGCAAAACCATCTTAAACATATAAACCAAATGATGTTTACCCAGATCAGGGCAGGACAAGCCCCCTTTATCTACTGGCAAACACAGCTTATCCCAAGAAATTCTTGATTGTTTTTTGTTCCAAATAAATGTCCTTAAAATGTTATTTATTTGTATAAACCATTGAACAGGTATTGGAATTAATATAGATTGTAACCTGTAAGATAGAAGGTGTATTATCATCATTTTAATAATTTGGATCGTCCCCCACAATGCCATAGGGAACTGTTCCCAACATTGTAATTTTATCCTTACTGATGAAATTAACTCTTGGAAATGTAATTTATATAAAGAATTTATTTTATTTTGAATATTGATTCTCAAATATCTCATACCCTCTTGTTGTTTTAGTCCCACATTTAAATATTGCTTAATTTGATCTGGATCTTGTACATGAAAAGTTATCATTTCAGATTTAGATTCATTAATTGTATATCCTGCAACAATAGAGAATCTTTGAATAATCTTCACTATTTCCTGAGCGCTGTTTATTGGATCTTGAAACAATAACAAAACGTCATCTGCATAGACATTTAACTTTATCTCTTCTTTGCCTATCCTAATTCCTCTTACTAAATTATTTGCTCTAATTACATTTAGTAAGAGCTCTAGGCCCAATACAAAAAGGGAAGGGGACACGGGGCAACCCTGACATACTCCTCTGCCCAGTTTTATTTCTTTTGATAAATTGCCATTTATTTTAAGTTTGTGCTAAAGGATTTGTATAAATGACTTGAAATATAATGATCAACTCTTCTGGGAAAGCATAAGCCTTGAGCATACTGAAAAGATAGGGCCATTCCAACATGTTGAATGCCTTTGTAGCATCTAATGAAACAAAAACAGTAGGAATAGATGCTTTTTCTAAATATTCTATGAGAAGTTGGATCTTTAATAATCCCGACTGAATTGTCCTGGTTGGGATGAACCCTAACTGATCTGTATGAATCAGAGAACCCAATCGGGTGTTACCCTATTATTAATTAGCTTAGCAAAAATCGTATAATCTACATTCAAGATAGCTATCGGACAAAAATATTCAGGTTTATTTGTAGGTTTCCCTGACTTCAGAATTACAGAAATAAAGGCCTGAGAAAAAGAAGATGGAATCTTTTTTTTAGTAAAATTTGGTTAAATAACATTTGTAAGTAATTCAAAAGAACAGAATCCAAAACTAAATACAATTCCAATGTGAAACCATCCAAGCCTGGTGACTTGGATTTTGACATAGAATGAAGTACTGTTTTGATCTCTGTTATTGTAAACTGTTTGATAAGCTCGTCTTGCTCTGTTTTATTTATAAAGTGGTGACAACAAATCCAGCATGATAATCTATTTCTTTTTGAGAAGAACAACTTGATTTATACAGTTTAGAATAATATTTAATAAACATCTCCATAATATCATTTTTGTCCTTAACTGTTTGCCCATCCTCTGAGATCATTACTGTAATCTCCTTTTTTTTTTGTATACTCCCCCCCAGGTTCTGGTTGGCAATACATCCTGACTGACCACCTAGTCCAGACACCGAGATCAGGCCATCCTCCTCAAACCCCCATGGATTACCCCCCCATGGCAGGGTGGTGAGGAGCTATCCCAGCTCAACTCACTGAACAGGATCCAGATGAGGAGGTGCCATTCGGGTTAGCCAGCAGGGTCGGCAGCTCAAGCTGCCCGACCTGGAGCCCGATTTTTCCACTGTTTCCTCCCTGTGGGTACTGGCATGCGATGACATCCAGGCATGTAGTCGACATCTGCCATACTTCACCCCCTCTCTACACTACTCTGGTAGCATTCCCCGGTCATCACCAGGGCCGCTACAGAGCGATGGAACCCTGGATCCCTCCCCGGGATAGGACAGCAGTCCTCCAGATGCTCCATCCTATCCCTCCCCTGCTGATCCCTGGTGGCCCGGGCTCACTTCTGAACCCGGGTTGCCAGCGTGGCATGAGGTGTGGCATCCGGCGTCTTGACCCTCAGTGCCACCGGGCCTGTAATCTCCTTTTTATCTTTTTCCATTGCTTGTAACCTCTTTGCTAAAGTTTTACCCACCACATCACTATTTATTTTCCAATTTTTGTTATACCATACCCAACGACTTCTCAAATGATAAAATTATGTTGCTTCAATCAGTTTTTTTAAATCCTTTAGTTGATTTAGTTTAGAGCTGTCCCCTCCTTTGACTGCTTGCTCTAAAGTTTTTAATTTATTCTCTATTTCTTTTTGTTTATCCTCCTTTTTCTTATTTCACCAGGCTGTCTCTGATATAATGAACCCCCTTAGAGTTGCCTTAAAAGCATCCCAGGAATCAATGATATTATCTTCAGATATAGAATGCTCTTCCATAAAAAATGTTATTGTATCCTGTATCTTTTTCAGAAATGATTTATCTTGTAATAATGTGTTATTCAATCGCCAGATTTGAGTTCCCCCAGTATATTCAGAATTCAAGAAAAGGTCCAAAGCTACAGCACTATGGTCCAAGATTATTCTAATTTCTATATTTGCATTAGCCCCCCAACAGTTAACCAATAGCTCTCTGGAAGTCAGAATATAATATAATCTTGAATGAATCAAGTGTCTCCCCGAAAAGTATGTATAATCTGTTACATCAATGTTCAACTCCCTCCAGGTGTCAACTAAGTTATTTAAGTTCAAAAAAGTACTGAGACTCTTAGCTTTGTACTTATCCCAGCTTGAACTCTTGGAGGATTTATCTAGATTTTCTGTTAAGGTACAATTCAAATCTCCACCTATAATATAATATGCTTCCCCCCATGTAAGCATGAGTTTATTCAATTCTGCTAAACAATTCTTATAGCCTTTAAAGGGGGGCATAAACAGAACCCATAACAATGGAAAAGCCATACATTTTAACTGGGACCAGTACAATTCTGCCTTGTTTATCTGAAATCGAATCCAAAATTTCCCCTTGAAAATTTTTATCAAACAGGATTGCTACCCCAGCACTCTTTTTAGACAATCCTGGAGAGAAATAAAGATTACCAATATATTTCTTTTTTTAGCTTATTCCACTCTTTTTCATTCAAGAAGGTTTCCTGTAGCATAGTCACAGTAGATTTTAATTTTTTAATTCTTGATAGAACTCTTGACCTCTTCACCGGGGAATTTATGCCATTTACATTCCAGGTACAACTCCTAAACCAGCTCACCAGAAAAAATACAGCAAAAATATATAGACATAGCCAACATTTCTTTGTTTAACTTATAATAATGCCTATCAGCTGAATTAATGTTCACCACTTCCAAAACCCTTACATCCCCTTCCTCTCCTTATGCCTAAGACCTAAGTCTGGCACATCGACCTATACCACTAGGTGCCAAACTCTGGGTTGAGGACTAGTCTCCCCCTAACCCCTTCCATTAAGCCATCAATTTACTTTATTAAATTCTTTTTTTACAAAAGAGTTCAATAAGCATTCTAATTTAAGCCGTATTATTCCCTTTAAGCTTTCCATCTTCATAGCCAGCAAATACATTAGGCAAGCAGATTTTCAGATCTAAATAAGCCTCAGCAGAAGAATTATAAATCAATTGTTGATTATTCAGCATTACTTTCAGCCTTGCCGGAAAAATCACATAAGCCTTAATGTTGTTTCCCCATAATGTTTGTTGCAAACCCACAAATTGTTTTGTTTTTTTCCCATAAAAATTTAGAATAATCATTTTTTAGGAACACTCATTGCTCTCTATAACTAAAAGATTTTTCTTTATAATAGCCTTGCATGATAATATCTTTTCCTTCTGAGGATAACATTTTGGCTATTACTGGCCTGGATTTGGCTCCCTCTTTCCCCTTCCCCAACCAATGCACCCTCTCAATCTCTGGAACTTCTATTCCATTTGGTAACATCATACAGAAAATATCAAATAAAATAGATGTCAAAGGCAGTTCTTTTTCCCAGTCCACCATAATCCCCAAAATACGGATATTTGACCTTCTTGCTCTGTTTTCTTGTTCATCAAGTTTGGCCTCACAAAGCAAAATTTGTTTTTATTTTTGTACATCCTTTTCAAGAGGAAAAACTTTATCCTGCAGATCAGAGTGTCTTATTTCCAAGTCCTTTAAATGAGTAACTGTTTGTTCTAATTTGCTGTCCATCTTTTGAATATTTATTGCCAATGAATTGATAGAATCCGGTATTGTTGTCAGTTTGTTTATTGTTAAATGGAGACTTGACATATCGTTTATTAATTTTGAGGCTCATTCTGGAGGTTTTTCTGATGTAGAAACTGAGGGGTTTCCAGACTGAAAACTGCATGGCTAGGCCCCTTCAAGGCCTGGGATGAAGAAAAAATATCAGAATCTGAGGTTTGTACACAAGGGACATCTGCCCTAGAAGCCCAATCTGGTGCTTTATCATCTGACACAGCATGTACTATCTCATCTGCTTCTTTTTGTGAGGGCCCATCAGCATTGTCTGGGGCTAAATTTTGTTTGTTGCTAGCAGCTGGAGTTTTCCCCAATTTCTCTTTCCTCCTTTCAGCTTCTGTTTTAGGTGCCATCTCCACCTCTTTTGAACATCTTGGGTTACAATAGTTTTTAAACGGAAGTTTTAACTGTTTCAGATTCTTAATTCTGTCTTCAGCTCCTATAATGCTTTTTTTCCTCCTGATGTTGAGAAAAGTTTAGAGAGTATTCTGTTATTTATTTCCACTTCTTGCTGCAAATCACCCATAAGAATTCATCACTTCTCTACTCATCAAGCAGGACCAAATTATGGAGGGGAGAAGGGACCTTGTTATGACTCAAGATAAAAAGTTGTAACTTCTTGCTCAGCTTTCTGTTAAATTCTTGGCTGACATAAACAGAAGTAAATCATTGTTAGTCTTGCCATTCTAAATTCCCCAGTATCCATGCCACATCAAGAAATCAGACTTAATTCCTTGCAGACTGTTGTTTTTACCATTTTCTTAGTCGGCAGAACATCTAGCGCATGCTGCCTCAATGAAATGATTATTTGTAGCCTTTATTCCAAATCCTGAAGAAAAGTAATTTAAAAGTCAATTCAGGCCACTGTTTCCGCCATCTACCTTCGTTCTTATAATCTCTCAACAGCAACAGCTATCAGTTCTGAACATTCAGTATGTGAATAGAATTTTAAAGGACTTGCAGAGTATCAGCACCAATATTAATCGCATTCACATTCAGCTTCAGCGTTACTTCAAGACCACTTTCACTTTTTAGCAGAAGAGTTCTTTTTTACATCTTGTTGGCTGTTTACATTTAAGCATAAATTTCAATTTCAATCTCTCAGTCCTCCTGTTCTGAATTTCCCAATATCCATGCCCACTTCCGAGTGCTGTTCATAATTCTTTACAAGCAGTCACTTTGCCACTTTTATTAGCTGACGGAACATCTAGCACATGCTGCCTCAGTAAATTAATTGTTGCGGTCTTTAAATAACTTAAAAAGTCACTTCAGGCCGCTACTTGCAACTTCTTGGCAGTGACTGAAATCAATTGTGAAGCAATCAATATGGGGATATGGTTTAGAAAATAACAGAACTTACAGGATACAAATGCCAGCAGTAGTCTCATTCACATCAGCTCTCCTGCAAGACCATTCTGGGGAAAATCTTATTTGCATCTGATTAGTTGTTTGTGAACTGGTGTACACATAAACATGAATTTAATTTGGTCTTCCAGATTTAAGCAGGTCTTGAAGGTTCCAATCTTGATTTCCCTCACAAAAAGTTTATGATGGCTTACTTTAATGAAAAAAAAGGAACATATTTGAACAGAGGAGAGGAGAACCGCACTCCGTGCAACTAGCCCCACATCCAGTGCATTGCATCACTACATCCACCGATCCATCACTACATCCCAAAAATATTTTTTTTATACTAAACTGCTAGTAGGGCACATGGGCACTAGCAGGAGAGCACTGGCAGGTAACAGTGTTTTTATCTGATGCAATGTACTCACTACCCTTCTGAAATGGAGTAGAAACATAGAAATATAGAAAATCGATGGCAGAAGACTTACAATTCATCTAGTCTGCCCATTTTAGAGTAACTACCCCCTTCCCTCTTTACTGCTGAGTGCTATGATGGCTTTGTATTTATCTCATGCATGTCTGAAACTTCCAACCATCCTGACCCCTACCACTTCTTGGTGGAGACTGTTCCATGGGTCCACCATTCTCTCTGTGAAGAAGAACTTCCTTGCATTACCCTGTATCTTCCCTCCTTCAATCTTCTTATCATGCCCTCTGGTTTTTGTGCAACTCCTACCCAGGAACAGGTTTTGTACCCGAGCTTTGTTGATGACGTTTAGATATTTGATGGTCTTTATCATGTCCCCCATCCCTCCTCTGTTCGAGAGAATACATGTTGAGTTTCCTCAATCTATCTTCATACGGTGTCTCATGAAGTCCTTGTATAATTGTAGTTGCCCTGCACTGAACCCTCTCTAATCTATCTATGTCCTTTTTGAGATGTGGTCACCAGAACTGTACACAGTACTCCAGGTGCAGCCTCACCAGAGATCTGTAGAGTGAGAGCACCACCTCCCTTTTCCTGATGGAGATTCCCCTACATATGCAACCCAGCATCCTATTTGCCCATAGCACTGCCTTTTCACACTGTTTGCTTGTTTTTAGGTCACCTGTAATAATAATAATCACCCCCAGGTCCTTCTCCTACTTCATGGCCTCCAGTCTCACTCCTCCCATGAAGTATTCCTCCTCCAGGTTTCCCCTTCCCGAGTGCATGACTTTGCACTTTTTCACATGAAATTCAGTTGCCAGGTCCCAGATGATTGTTCCAGTTTCTTTAGGTCAGACTTCATCCTTTGTACACCCCTGTGGGAGTGTCTACCCTGTTACTGATCTTTGTGTCATCTGTGAACAGACACACTTTACCCTCCAAACCTTCAGCTATGTCACTAATGAAGATGTTAAATAGTATAGAACTTAATACTGATCCCTGAGGCACCCCAATGGTCACCTCCCTTTCCTCCGATGGTGTGCCGTTTACTAGTACGCTCTGGGTTCTCCCATTCAGCCATTTTTGCACCCAGTTTACTTACTTTCAGAACCACTCCTAGGTTGGCTAGCTTGTTTAGCAGTCTTCTGTGTGGAACAGAGTGAAATACTTTACTGAAATCTAGACAGATCACGTCTGCTGCTCCACCCAGGTCCACTATCTTGGACACCAAGTTGAAGAAGTCTATTAAATTTGTTTGGCACAATTTCCCCATCATAAACCCATGGTGTCTAGGCTGTAATGTTGCTTTCTCCTCCAGATAGAAGGTGATTCTTTCTTTGAGGAGTGCTTCCATAATCTTGCCCACAATTGATGTGAGGTGTACCAGACTATAGTTACCCTGTGACTTCCCTACTCCCACTCTTATGAAGTGGGACCACAGTGGCTCCTCTCCAATCCTCAGGGACAACTCCCTGTTCCAAAGATAGGCTGAAGAGTAACAGAGCATGTGTGTAAAAGTTTTACACTTCTGGTGTGTTTTGAAAGAGAACCAGACATATGAAGTGAATTTGTTCATCCTGATTTCTCAGGGTATGATGCACTGTGATTACCACTGGTCAAAATAATAGAGAACATTCTCAAAATGGCTGAAAAAGGGGAGATACTGTTGATGGGGGACCTGAATATGTCAGATGTTAACTGGATAACATGTACTGCAGCCACATCCAAGAGCAGGGTCATTCTCAATGCCCTGCAAGGGACAGGCCTTAGACAGCTAGTGTTGTAACCCACTCGGGAGGGAGCAATACTAGACCTGGTACTCTCAAATGGAGAGAGGATCACACATTTAGAAGTCAGTAGACATCTGGGAACAAGCGACCACTGCACAGTGTACTTCACAATGAGCACAACTATGGAGATAAGCCATACAAAAACAAGGATACTGAACTTTAGAAGGGCTGACTTTGGCAAAATGGTTGAATACCTGAAAAATGCACTAGCAAATGACCAAAAAGGAGGGGTGGAAGAACAATGGAGAAAAATCAAAACTGCCATCATAGAGGCAACAAGCCTTTGTGTGAAACAAATAAAGAAAACAAAGCGGAGTAAAAAACCACTATGGTTCTCAAAAGAGGTGGCAGGGAAGGTTAAGGAGAAAAAGGCTGCATTCAAAAAGTATAAGGAATCACAGAAGGAGCACAACAGGGAACTGTATCAATTAAAGCAGAAAGAAGTGAGGAAGGCAGTCAGACTAGCAAAGGCCTGAACCGAGGAAAAAATAGCCAACTCAGTTAAGAAGGGGGATAAAACCTTTTATAGGTACATTAGGGAACATAGAAAGGTTAAGGGAGGGATAGTGAAGATTAATAAAGGAGAGGGGAGGTGGGCAGAGGGAGACAGTGAAAAGGCAGAGATACTGAATGAATACTTTTGCTCAGTATTCACAAAAGAAGATGAGGAGGAGTTACCTAAACCAGACAATAGAAGCACTCTGGGTAGGGGGGTTGATACTAGTCCATTCACAGAAGAAAGAGTCCTGAAATAACTCCTAAAACTCAAGGTGGACAAAGCAATGGGGCCTGACGGGATTCATCCCAGAATCCTAAAAGAACTAAGGGAGGACCTAGTGACACCACTGACCACGCTTTTTAACAAATCATGGCAGGATGGGGCAGTACCTGAGGACTGGAGGAGGGCAGAAGTGATTCACCTTCACAAAAGTGGGAGCAAGGCAGAAGCAGGAAACTACAGACCTGTAAGTTTGACCTCAGTGGCAGGGAAAATGATGGAATCACTTCTGAAAGAAAGAATTGTTGAGTACCTAGAGGCCAGCGGGGCACAGGACCCAAAGCAGCATGGATTTACAGCAGGAAGGTCATGTCAGATGAATCTAATTGATTTCTTTGACTGGGTGACCAAAGTAATAGACCAGGGAGGGGCTGTGGATATGGTCTACCTAGACTTTAGCAAGGCATTTGACACAGTCCCGCACAAAAGATTAATAATCAAGTTAGCCAGCCTGGGAGTGAGTCCCAGGGTGGTAGCCTGGGTAGCAAACTGGCTGCACAACAGGACACAGAAGGTAATAGTGAATGGAACACATTCCAAAGAAAGGGGGGTTGCTAGTGGAGTACCTCAGTGCTCAGTACTGGGTCCAGTCCTCTTTAACATCTTTATAGGTGACATTGCAGAGGGTCTGGAGGGAAAGGTATGCCTCTTTGCATCTTTGCAGATGACACAAAGATCTGTAACAGAGTTGATACACAAAGGGGGGTAGAAAAGATGAGAAGGGACTTAACAAGGTTGGAGGAATGGTCAGACATATGGCAACTTAGATTCAATGCAAAGAAGTGCAAATTAATGCACCTGGGAAACGGAAACTCAGGAAAAGAGTACACAATGGGGGGTGAGATACCAACAACAACAAAAATGGAAAGGGACCTGGGGGTAGTCATATCAGATGACCTAAAGGTGGGTAAGCAATGTGAAAAGTCAGTAAGGAGAGCCAGGGGGATACTGGAATGCATAGGAAGGGGCATCACAAGTAGAAAAAGGGAAGTGGTTATCCCTCTGTACAGACAGTTGGTGAGATCCCATCTGGAGTACTGTGTGCAGTTTTGGAGACCTCATCTACACAAGGACATAGACAGGATGGAAGCAGTCCAGAGGAGGGCAACTAAAATGGTGCAGGGTCTGCAGCAGAAACCATATGAAGAGAGACTGAGACAGCTTAATATGTATACTCTTGATGAAAGGAGGGACAAGGGGACATGATAGAAATGTTCAAGTACCTCAAGGGAATCAACAAAGTCCAGGAGGGTAGCATATTTCAGAAAAAGAGATGTGTAAGAACAAGGGGGCACAATTTAAAGATAGAGGGGGGGACGGCTCAGGGGTAATGTGAGGAATTTTTTTTTCACGGAGAGAGTGGTGGATACATGGAACAGCCTTCCTGAGGAGCTTGTTGGGTCTAAAACAGTGGGGGAATTCAAACATGCATGGGACAGACACAAGGCAATTATAGTGAGGGGTTGCAGGAAGTAGGCTGTTGGTTAACTAGAATCTGCAGCTTATCCAGTAAGTAGGGAAATGGGCAGACTGGGTGGGCCAAGTGGTCCTTATCTGCCGTCAAAGTCTATGTTTCTATGTTTCTATGTGTCATACCCTGGGAATAGTGAGGAACTAAGCCTATGTGCTGTTATTTCCTCTGAACAAGACAGAAAGTGTAATAATGTTATACACATGCAGGGAAACTGGTAGGAAAGAGACCTAATGTACATATATAACTGAAACATCCATGCTGTGTTGTACGGACATGTGCGATGCTGTGTTGTAGGTGTATATCTTAGATCCATTATTTCATCTGTTGAGCCATGAGACAAATAATATTCTTTTACATACTGGACTGGGAATGAGAAAAATTGGTTTCTGGATTTATGGAATGTAGAGAAAAATCAGTCACCAGAAGTTCAGGGTCTTTTGAACATTGGGCATCGGTGTCAGCTTGAAGTTCAGTGGTAGTTTCTTCATCTTCAGTGGGGCTGGAGATTGTTGTTTGGGCGTCAGCCTTAGGGAGTGAGGCAATGTTTGTTTCTTCATCCTCGTTGAGGGTGGATGTCATACTTTTTTCAGTATGGATAAAGAAGATAATTCATTTCTTCATTTTTAGTAAAGAGAGAGATAATTTCTTCATCTTCATCATCAGTATGTAGGTAGATGATGTTAGTTCCTTTCAGTTTCTGAATTTTGGCTGATTTTGTCACAAGGTTGTGATGATTTTAATTCTCTATGATTTTTTGTCCTCTCCTTTAGAGAAAGTATTCAGATATTTTAACAATTAACACAGTTAATATGTTTCATATTTTTTCTCATCATTCCCTGAATAAAAATGATTATATTCGAATAATGTAAGGCAAAATACAGAGGGCTGGATATTCAAACTGCCCCCGGAAAGTGCGAAACAGCAAGAGCAGGCGCAAGTCACTTGCGCACATGCACAATCGTCGCGATATTCAAACATGGAGCAAGGCCAATTGCGCAAGCAGCCAACATCTGAATATCGCACTAACTGCGCCATAGCGCAACCAGGGAGGGGAAGCTGAGCAGATATGATACGCCATAGTGCAACCAGGAAGGGGAAGCTGAGCAGATACGATGTGCCATAGCGCAACAAGGCCAGCCCAGCTGAGCAGTCCAGAGGCCCATAGGGCAAGCAATGACACCCACAGCAGCATAGCAATGGAACAGCACAACCAGGGAGGTAGGCAGAGGCCCACCACCCATGCCACAGATGGGCACAGGGACACACTGCAGAACTAACAATGCACCCCACACCCCAGAACAGCATAACTGGGGAAGGGCGAAAATCAACCAGCCCATGGGGACAAGCAAAGAACACATCCCGCCGTGTTACTGCAGCACACCCACTGGCAAGCTGAGACTGCCACACACAAGGGGCGGACCACCCCAGTGTCCAGCAGCCCCCCTGTGCACAGCACACCCTGCACTGTGACCCCAAGACACCACCCATGAGCAGTGACTGTGACCGTCACTGCAGGACTCCCAGGCCCCCGCACAATGCAATCATGTGTACCATCGAACCATACAAGCCACACCCACCAGGAGAGTCCACGTGTGTGGCAGCATGCGCCAGTCCGGCTGAAAGCCACCACCACACCAGGGACACCCCATGCACACACACACACACAATCCCAGGACAATACCACACCAGATGCCATGCACACCACTGCAACTGAGCACCCATAGCCAGCTGCAAATCAGAGACCACTACAGTATTCATACAAAATAGATTTATAAAAGAATATCAACATGAATACACAACAATAAACTATGTACAGAGAGCTATATACAAGAAAGGGTGGGGAGTGCGAATTTACAAGGTAGGGGTGGGTAAGGGGCAGGGTGAAGAACTTGGAGAGGAGGAGGCAGGGTGTGAGGAAGGGTAAAGGGGTGGGTGTGGGACAGCTACTGTCCTCAGGCTGCACAGCAGCAGGTTGCCCCTGGTCTTGTGGCCTCCTCCGTCCGACTGACACCCTCCGTGCATCTCCTGCAGAATGGCTAGGGCGCTGTGGACACCTCCAGCAGGCGGTGGACAGCCCGCTCAATCCTGTGCAGGACCTGGACACCTAGGGCAAGGGAACAGAATCAATGGCTGTGACTGTCCACAACCCTGAAGCCCACCCAACATGCATGGCATACAGCCAAGTGCCCCGCCCCTGTGATGGACTGCACCCACTCACAGTGACCGTGCACAAGACAAGCCCAACCAGACAGCAACAGCCATGTGTGCCACTGCACACACACCCCAACCATGCCCAGCACAGCACAACCAAGGCTGTCCAGTGATGTGGCTATGTCGTGGGAAGGTAGTGCCACAGCCATGTGCCCAGTGCATGCATGGACCACCAGTGACACACTCACAGACATGCAGTGCCACTGGACAGTGCTGACTGTCACACGTCACGTGCATGGCAGTGTTGTCCATGGATGGTGGCCGTGCCCCCCCACAGCATGCAATAGCATCCATGTTGTAATGACACTCACCCTCATCAAGCCGCTGCATCAGGTGCTACGGCTGCGGCTGCTGCTGTGGCTGTTGCACCCCTCCTCCGCCAGCCACCCTGGCACTGCCATCCCATGCCTCAGCCCGTGCCTGCCTCCGCTCCTCCATGCCTGTGGGAAACAAAGGAAGAAAAACATCAGTGAGATCCCAAAGCAGACAGCCCTTGCCCCATTGAGTGTGCCTGCCCACATCCAGACAAACAGCACACACCTGCAAACACCCTCACAGCAAACCACAGCCCAACCCACACCCATGTGCAGATTACATTACACAGTCACCCATGCAGACAATACCAGTGCATACACAGCACACCCACCTGGCCTGGGCACAATGCCCCTCCTGGCACACGACCTGAGGCGCGCAAGCAGAGCACGCTCCCTCCTCTGCAGGTCACCATAGCAGTGCCTGCATTGTTCAGGGGTCCTCCTCCGCCCAGTGGCCTGCTCCAGGGCAGCGGCGACCTGCTGCCACACATGGGTGCGTGGCACCTGCAGTGGCACACCCTTGAACAGTGAGCCATAGTGGGGCTCCACCACAGCCACCAGGTTGGCTAACTCCAAAGCCCCCCATTGTGGTGCTCTCCTGCGTGCCATTGTCAAACTGTACAGTGGCAATATGGCGCTCAGCAGCGCGGCAACCCCACGTGGAAATGTTGCGCAATACAACTCCATCACTGCCTATCGCGCTGTTCGGACAGCGCCGTAGGTCCACATCACGCTGTCACCGAACAGCGCGATAGAGCCGTACACATGGCAGACGTACAGTGCCAGGGGGAAAAGGTCATGCACAAGGTCATGGGTCAGTGGCGCAAGGCCACGCACAACGCCATCGGACGTCCACATGTCCTGCGCGATCGGACACCTGTGTGCCAGTGCCACAGTGGACTATTGCACAGTATTGCCACTGCGCCATGTGGTGACCAGCGCTGTAGCGCTATTGGCACAATGGTGGCCATGGCCTGAATTGCCGATTGAGCACAGCATGTCATCAGCGCGGCAGATGCCTGCGTAAGCTACCTGGGCATGCGCAATGTAGTGTACCACACAGTCACAGATATGCGCCATTGGCTCAGCCGGCTCAACCGTATTGCACAAAGCACAACGGCGCGATATTCAGCCGACACATGCAAATCATCTGATCAGCCATTCAAGGGCACAGTGGCGCGATTTGCATCTCATTACAGTTGCTCCACTCCTAATTTGCATGCATTGCGCTATAAATGTGCGACATTGGGCTGCGCTGGCCAGATTCGGTTACTGCAGGTGAGAGATGGGTTGCATGCTGTGTGATGTTCTGGACAATGGTCATGGGATAACGCTGTAGACTGCACAGTGACAGGTGTCCACTTCCACCCATACAGATCGACATGACTGAGCAGAGCCAAGGTGAGGGTGAGGATGGTGGGCGGAGGAGGAGGCCCAACTTCACCATGGCGGAGACAGAGGCCCTCTTCCAGGCCTACCTGGAGGAGGAGCCACTACTGAGTGGATGGCGGGCACCCCTCAGGCCCGTGTGGCTGCATGAGAGGGGGTAGCTCGGGCAGTGAACCTGCACGGAAGCCACCAGCGCTCCATGCAGGAATGCAAAAAGAAGATGGGGACAGACCACAGGAGGGTGAAGGAGAAGGTGGCAGCCCTCAGGGCGGCACGTGCTGGCACAGGCGGGGGCCAGCCAGTGGTGGTGGAGCTGACCCCCGGCTGAGGACCGACTGGCTGCATCAATGCAGTGGAGTGCTATTGAGGGCATACCAGGAGGTGGATTCCAGACAGGTGGAAGCCCATCACTGCACGGTATGACATGGTGGTGGTGTTGGGGGAGGTTGTTCACATGCACTCACATGTCCTCACTTTCTGTTACAGATCCTGTTCGTCTTCAGGGGATGGTGATGGTGGGTCCAGGCAGTGAGGAAGACCTGCTGGACATGGAGGAGGGTCCATCCACCTCTGTCACCAGCCAGCATGCACTGCACCAGCATGTACGCCGGGCTGCCGACTCTGGTGTCGGTGAGTCGGGTGTGGGGGGTGCACAGCCTGTGTCTCAGCAGTCTGGCATGTAAGCATGCCAGCACGCTGTGACTGTGGCTGTAGCACGTACCTGCACCATTGATGATGCAAGGACTGCAATGGGCAGTGACATGTGTATCCCATGACGGACACACAGCAGGCCAGCACATGCCCCTGGGCCTAGCTGGTTCCAACGTGTGTGCCAGCATGTCGGCACAGTCCCAGGCTGTGCCTGTCAGCACCGGTGGGGCAGCACCGGTGGCTGTGCAGGTGTCTGGCACTGTTGCGGCCACAGCAGTGGATCGAGTGGTCCCTGGGGCACAGCAGTTGGAGGGGCAGCAGCAGCAGTCACCCACCAGGTCTGGGGGTACAGTGTCCAGTGGTGGCACATGCCCACCGCCCTTTGATATGCCCTTTCCTGGTCCTGGTGAACAGCGCCCACCCTCAAGGGGTGTTGAGCATCAGGACCTTCCATACCCTGGGGGACAGGATGCCATTGTGGCATAGTACCCATTTGAAGAGCACACCCGCCTGCTGCAGGAATCAGTACAGCAGCAAAGGCGGGTTGCAACATCCGTGGAGGCACTGTGCGTGGCTGTGGAGCGGCACAGCAGGGACTGTGCTCTGAACCTTGCAGAGATGGTCCATATGCGGATGGATGTGACCGCCACCATTGGCAGTCAGACCCAGGCATTGGTCGCTGTCGTGGCTGCATTAGGCACACAAGCAGGTGCCCCTGTACCGCACACCCCACACAGTACGCTCTCCACTCCCCATTCCCGGCGTCGTATGACACCAAGCCTGTCGATGCCGGGTTCTGCTGTGGGCATCCCGAGCACCCCTGGTGCAGGTATGTTTGGCATACTACAGACTCCAGTGCGGACAAGGTCGCGATCGTGCAGTGGGACCCCTGATGGTCCATCGGTGCCACCCCATGTGGCCCCTGCTCAGTCTGCCAGTGCTGTTGGATCACGGCTGGGCCACCCATGCATCCGCGGTGGCCGTGGAATGGTGCAACATGACTGACCTGTCTCCCAGTGTGGGCCCTGTCTGGTGCTGCCCTGTGTGCACTGTGTATCATGGTGGGCAGTGCGCTGGTGGGTGCCCTGCACATCACGCCGACATACGGACCACCTGCACACCATCCCGACTGCTGTCCACAGGTGCGTGTGCATGATGATGCCTGCATTGTACTGTACACCAAGGTGCAAGGGTGCCTAGCATCTGACACATGTACTTGGACAGTACAGGTGGTGGGTGTGGTCTGTGGATCTGTGTGTTTGCCATGTCTGTTCCTGCTCTGCTGTGCACCTGCCCATGTACGCTTTGTGCCTGGTGTGTGTGTGTCCATATGACTGTTCGCCCCTCCCTGATGGTGTGTTTGTGTGCCTGGTCCCTTCCACTCCCCTTGCCATCATGCACCCCTGGTGTGTTACTCTGCGTGCCTGTGGGTTGCGCCAGGACAGTGTTGGTTGCACATGGCCCCTTGACTTACCTGTGTCATGCATAATGCTCCTCCATGATGGTGTCCTGGTGAAGCTGGGCCTGCCGGATCAGTCGGGGGTCCCACCATCCAAGGGGCTGCTCATCACCATCATCACCGGCGCCGCTGGCGTCCCCATCGCTGTCCCCCTCCTCAACCTGAATGGCTATCCCACAGTCTTTGGCCATGTTGTGCAGGATACAACAGGCCAGGAATATCCCACAGGCCTTTGAGGGGCTGTACTGTAGGGCACCGCCGGAGGTGTCTAGGCATTGGAAGCATGCCTTGAGCATCCCAAACACCCGCTCGATGATGTTGCGTGTGGCGGCATGCACCTCATTATAGCGTTGCTGCGATGGGGTCATGGGGCGCTGGTATGGTGTGAGCAGCCAGGGACAGAGTGGGTATCTGCTGTCACCTGTGTGGAGATGGTGGAGATGAGTATCATGTTCAGGTCCATATTGCCAATATCCCTGTGTGCCACTACCATAGCACCTGTGGCATTCCCACCCTTGCCCCACGTTTGCAATTCCTACATGCGTACTCACCCACTAGATGGCCTGTGGGGATGTCCCCACTCTCGATTCGATGGCACAGTGCAGACTGATACCATATAAAGGCATCATGTGCTCCGCCAGGGTGTGTGGCACAGACATTGATTATGCGCCCAGTGGCATCACACACCACCTGGCAGTTGACACTGGAATAGCCCTTCCTGTTCCTATATGCAGCCCCATCGGGGCCAGGTGGCATGTAAATGGCCACATGGGTGCAGTCTATGGCCCCTAGCATGCCAGGCATATGTGCTACCCTGTGGAACTCCTGCATGTTTGCTGTATGCTCTGCCGTGGTGCTGGGGAACTGGATGTGCTCCGCAGCATGTAGCAACAGTGCACTGAGGAATTGGGTGAGGATGCGTGATGTGGCTGACTGTGTGATGCCTGTGGTGTCCCCTGTCAGCCTCTGGAAGGTGCCCATGGCAAGCAGGCACATGCAGGCTGTCACCTTGGTCTCCACCGACAGAGTGTGACTCCGTTGTGAGGGTGCCTGCATCACATCACTGCACAGCTCACAGAGCCGTCTCAGTATTGCCCTGTTCAGGCGGTACCGGCCCACGATCTCTACATCTGTGTACAGCTCAAAGCTGATGCGGGCACGGTACTGCCTGTTGGGGGCATACCACCGATGGGCCCTTCCACGGCCACGTCCCCCTGCAGCATGCATTCTCACCCCCCTCATTACAGCTTCCATGTGGAAGCTGGCACT
This sequence comes from Neoceratodus forsteri, assembly GCA_016271365.2. Classification (NCBI taxonomy): domain Eukaryota; kingdom Metazoa; phylum Chordata; order Ceratodontiformes; family Ceratodontidae; genus Neoceratodus; species Neoceratodus forsteri. The sequence continues at coordinate 752,037,385 of CM028132.1, forward strand.
GTCCATCTCCCTGGCTTGGACCCCCCCTGGCTGATGTTGCTTTGTTACCCCCGCTGTCCTGACTGCTACCTCCACTGCACCGGGTACCCCCGCTGGTCTCTGCAGCCTATGGCACACACAACTTCCCTTGCCTGCCCTGTTCTGGACTATCACTGTCTGTCTCTCTCTGTCTGTCTCGCTTGGCATCTCTGTAGCATTCTTGCGCCTCTTCCTTGAGCCTTTTTATTTTGGCTCATTTCCGCTGTGGCGCAACATCCGGCTGTTCTGCTGTTGCGCATTGCGCAACCCTTTGAATATTGCATTGCGCTCTTTATGCAGGGATCCACCCCCTTCGGTTGCGCATGCCGTCATTTGCATTGCGCTGTTGCTCAGCCTGTTTTCGGTGGCGCAACTGCCTCCTGCTGAATATCGCAGAATGGCGCTTCCGGACTTCGCGCATCGCGGCGATTAGCGTAGCGCCAACCCTTTTGAATATCCGGCCCATTGTTTTTAGTTCTGTGGAGCAAGATCAAGTTGCAGTGTTACTTAAAGTATTGGCAAAACGCTAACAGGTATGCAACCAAAAAAAAACAATAACCCTGCACTCGGTGACATAACATACATTGGCAAATCAATATTATTGTGTACATACATGCATTTTATCAGGGAGTAGAAGTGAAGATAGAATTTACCTCTAATTCTTGAAATTTTGCTGTCATTCTTGTTCATATAAGTCTTCTCAGGTATCCACATGATGTCCATAGTGAAGAAGTTATTTCTCAGTCTCAGTTGTGTAATAGGCTGTGATCTGTGAGTGGTATGATTTTCTTAATTGCATTGGAGAATTAAAGAATACAATGCCAGTAATATTTTGTGAGCAAGTAATGTTTTTGTAACAGAAGTCTCGGTTCAATATGAGGCATTTCACTTGTTGCCTCCCTTCCCATTCCCCAACAGTATGGCAGATATGTAAGGAAGTGAGGGGAAGGTAACTTGACAGTGGTGTGGCATCCCAGTGCAGTTACTCTCTCTAGTCCACCCCCATGCCCTCCCCACAGAAACATAAAAACATTGAATGTAATGGCAGATAAGGGCTGCTGGGCCCAGCTAGTTTGCTCATTTTTTGCTGCAGACCCTACTTGATCTATGGCGCAATCTCTTCCTTGCACTTCCTTGCCCCTACGATTCCCTTGTGCCTGTCTCAGGCATTTGTGAACCCCAACACTATTTTCACCCCTACTACCTCTGCTGGAAGGCTGTTCCAGGTATCTACCACCCTTTCTGTAAAGAAAAACTTCCTCACGTCCCTCCTGAATTTGCCCCGCTCCAACTTCATAGTATGCCCCTTTGTTGTAGAGCACCTTTTTCTCTGAAAAATACACCCCCCACCTTATTAACCCCTGTGAGGTACTTAAAGGTTTCTATCATATCCCCTCCTCTCTTCTCCTCTCCTCCAGGGTGTATATATTTAGCTCCTTTGGCCTTTTCTCATAGGGATTTTGATGCAGACCCTGCACCATTAAGTGTCCACAACTCTCTATACTGGGCACCCTACTTGGAAAACATTTGTGACAGAATTCTCAGTTCAATACTGGACACCCCACTTGTTGCCCACTTTCACGTTCCCCAACAGTGTGGTAGGCATGTAAGGGAGTGAGGGAAAAGGTAACTTGACAGTGGCATGGCATCCCAGTGCAAAGTTACTGTCTCTGGCCCACCCCTACCCCCAATTTAGTATACCGGGCAACCCACTAGGAAAACATTTGTGACACAATTCTCTGTTCAATACCATGTGCCCCACCTGTTGTCCCCATCCCATTCCTCAACAGTCTGGCAGGCATGTAACAGAGGGAGGGAAAAGGTAACTTGACAGTGGCATGACATCTGAGAGTAAAGTTACCATCTGTTGCCCAACCCCAACTCGATATACCCCACTTAGAAAACATTTATGACAGAATTCTCAGTTCAGTACCAGACACCCACTTATGTCCCCTCCTCCCTCCCTCCCTGTTTCCCAACAGTCTGGTAGGCATGTAGTGGAGTGAGGGAAAAAGTAACATGACAGTGGCGGTTGTCCCACATAATAATGAAAAAAACATCTTTTCACTGGAATGGCTCATGTAACTGAAAAGTTACTGTACTTTCTATCTCCCACCACCAATGTCTACCCTCCATTTCTTTACTTAATGCACAGCGTTGGGTAAGTTACTTTTTCTATTACTTTTGGAAACTTGTTCCAGAAAGCTCTGTGCAGTCACTAGCAAGGATGGAGAAGTACTAGAAAGAGTAATACACCTTACAGTTACAATTACTTATGTCTGTTTATACAAAATAAATATGTAACTGCAACTGATTACATTTATTTGAAAGTAACTAGTAACTAACCTATTACTTTCAAAAAATTTCATCTGTTATATTTATTTGTTATTTTTGTATTGTTTTTGTATAAAAAGAAATATGTAACTATACTTGTAAGGTGTATTACTTTTTCTAGTACTTCTCCATCCTTGCTAGTGACTGCACAGAGGTTCCTGTAACACCACTGACTACCCTTTTTAATAAATCATGGGAGGATGGGGTGGTACCCGAAGACTGGAGGAGGGCGGATGTGATTCCTCTTCACAACAACAACAACAACAAAAGTGGGAGCAAGACAGAGGCAGGAAACTACAGACCTGTCAGTTTGACCTCAGTGGTAGGGAAAATGATGGAATCACTTCTGAAGGAAAGAATTGTTGAGTACCTAGAGGCCGGTAAGGCACAGGACCCAAGGTAGCATGGATTCACAGCAGGAAGGTCATGTCAGACAAATCTAATTGATTTCTTTGACTGGGTGACCAAAGCAGTAGACCAGGGAGGGGCTATGGACATGGCCTACCTAGACTTTAGCAAGGCATTTGACACAGTCCCGCATAAAATATTAATAAACAAATTAGCCAGCCTGGGAGTGGGTCCTAGGGTGGTAACCTGGATAAAACACTGGTTGGACAACAGGACACAGAGGGTAATTGTAAATGGAGTCCACAGTGAAGAAAGGAGGGTTACTAGTGGGGTACCGCAGGGTTCAGTACTGGGGCCATCCTTTTTAATGTCTTTATAAGTTGCATTGCAGAGGGGCTGGAAGGGAAAGTATGTCTCTTTGCAGATGACACATAGATCTGCAACAGGGTTGATACACAAGGTGGGGTGGAAAAGATGAAAAGGGACTTGGTAAAGTTTGAGGAATGGTCAAATGTATGGCAGCTTAGATTCAATGCAAAGAAGTGCAAAGTAATGCGCCTGGGAAACAAAAACCTAAGGGAAGAGTACACAATGGGGGGTGAGATACTGACAACAACAAAAATGGAAAGGGACGTGGGGTAGTCATATCAGATGACCTAAAGGTGGGCCAGCAATGTGAGAAGGCAGTAAGGAGGGCTGGGGGATACTGGGATGCATAGGGAGAGGCATCACCAGTAGAAAACAGGAAGTTGTCGGTCCTCTGTATAGACAGTTGGTAAGACCACAGCTGGAGTACTGTGTACAGTTCTGGAGACCCCATCTCCGAAAAGACATAGACAGGGTGGAGGCTGTCCAGAGGAGGGCAACCAAAATGATGCAGGGTCTGCATCAGAAGACATATGAAGAAAGACTAAAGGAACTAAAGATGTATAGCCTCGAGGAAAGGAGGGAGAGGGGGGACATGATAGAAACTTTCAAATACCTCAAGGGAATCAACAAAGTCCATGACGGTAGCATCTTTCAGAAAAAGAGATGTGCAAAAACAAGGGGGCACAATTTGAAGATAGAGGGGGGACGGTTCAGAGGTAATGTGAGGAAGTATTTCTTCACAGAGAGGGTTATGGATACATGGAACAGCCTTCCTGTGTAGGTTGTAGAGTCAAAAACAGTGGGGGAATTCAAGAATGCATGGGACAGACATAAGGCAATTCTAGTAGGGGGTAGGAGGAAGTAGGCTGTTGGTTAACTAGGATCTGCAGCTTATCCTTTAGGTAGAGAAATGGGCAGACTAGGTGGCCAAGTGGTCCTTATCTGCCGTCAAATTCTATGTTTCTATGTTTAGGTTTCCAAACATAATAGAAAAGTAATAGAAAAAGTAACTTACCCAACACTGTTACTGCATGCAGCGCAACATTTCTAGCCCTAAAAGGCATCAAAGATTATACATAATAATTTCAAATCAGAACAGTTAGCACTAAGAGTGCCATACCCAAGTGTGTGGTTGGTCCCAGTTTGCAAAACCTTTTTTTTAACCTGCTGTTTACTGCAGTATAAAAAAAATTGTATCAGGCTAATTCTTTTGCCTTACAAGCTAATATATGCTGTAACCAGAAATCCCAGAATCTCCTGTAGCTGACATCAGAGCACAACTGCAGCAGTATGAGATTCAGTAGTTTGCAGTGTATGTTATAGATTTTGTAAGTTCAGATGAGATGTCTCTCCATCCCGCTCTTCTCCCAGGGTGAAGTATAGTCCCCTGTGACTGTACTTAGCCCCAGGAGGGCAGCAGGACCAGCAAACAAAAGATCTGATCTGATAAAAACTCCAACTTGTGCTGCAGGTTATTGAATCTCCCACTGCGGCAGCCCTGCTCTGATGTCAGCTGCCAAAGTTTCTGTGATTTATTGGTTACAGCAAATGTCAGCTTCAGGGAGACAAAATTAGCACGATGCATTCTATGTTGCAGTAAACAGCAAGTAAAAAAAATGTTTTTGTGAATAAAGTGCAAACTGGGACCACCTCTACACTTGGGTGTTGGGGGCAGGCTCTTAGTCTTATCAGTTCTCCTTTTATGCAACCTGTGCTCATCACAACACCTGAGCCACAGTTCCCTAGTGCAGCAATCAAAGTAATCCCTCCATCTTGGAGAATAGTGGGGGATTCCAAAATAAAATGCCAAAGGGGTGGGGGTATGAAATGGTGTGAAATCCCTAGGCCCACACTCCCTGAGGCAAAGAAGATACCAAAATCCCCAAGTAATCCCCAGTTGCCCCACATTGCCAGAGGTGGGGGTGGGTGGAGGAACCGCTGCATAACGCATGAGTAAATATATTTGTTTCTCTTTGTTGATAACAAATTATTTTTACACAAATACAACACAGTGGATTTGTTACTGCATCACCTAAAAAAAAGGCTGCATCTGCACACACAGAATGAACCTTTGAGAAAAAATATCTACACACAAAGCAACTACTGGCACACTGGTAGCTTTAACTCACACTTAATTTATATAGGTCACATGGAGTCAAGGGACTCAGCAAGCATCCTCTGCTCCTTTACAGTCTAATCTTTTTTGGTTTCTGGTGGCTGTTCAGCTTAGGAAAAATGTCCCTGAGCTCACACCCCTGCCCATGTCACAGTCAGCAATGGCTTTAATGTTCATTGGATGCAGGCCAACAGCAGGGATAGAGTCAGTCTTTTTTTTTTCTTTTTTTGAGATAATCTGGAAAGCTTACCAGTTGGTCCCTAAAAATAGCAGCTAATAAGCCAACATCCATGTCAGCCATTTTTCCTCTCTCTGTGCCTCATTTCCTCAGTTGCCACTAGACCATTTCATATTTGAATGGTTCTTTTACTAGGCATCGTCTGTGGTTTCGCTGTTGGCTGTGGCTGCATGTGCAGTTCTCATGCTGTAGCCAATCAGCATGACTCAAGCATGTCAGTTGCACACTGACTGGCCAATCATGACAGGGCAGGAGGTGCATGACAGGGGAAGGCACAGGGTAAACATAATGTCTACTGGCAGCTGGGGGGGATTTAAAGGGACAAGACAGTAGTCCAAAACACACAAAAAAAAACAAAAAAAGAAAAGCTGGTTCAAGGAAAGGGGTTCGTTTGAACCTGAAGAACCCCAGTTGGGAATGGACCTGAATTTGTTCCTGATACTTGTGACCCATGCTGATTGTGACCTCTTGCAGTCTTTACACGTGATCTAGCAATGTCTGCTGAGCTTCCTTTTAACAAATTGGCAGTTCTGCCTCTCTAGTAAAGCCGCTTGGTACAGCCAAGAGCAGCTGTTGTGCTAGTGTATAAGGGTAGAATTATATATGACCAAAACAGGAAAAGATGTTCCGCTGGCTCAGTAGTAATTTGTTAAATATGCTTTTTGGTTTGTGAATGACGTTTGAATTTTATGTCAGTTACTTGTAGATGCAGGTTGCTGGAAAACCATCATTGTATCTCAGTTGTTATGCCGTTCTGCCTATCTAAAGAAGAAGCTCCTCAGCTGCTGCCTGATTCTTTTCTAAGCTGTGGACAGTTGCTGTATGAGACACAACCAGTGAGCAAAACTTCGAGAGCTGGATTCATGGCTGAAGTCAACACTTTGCTTCCCTGATACAGTCTCCCCGGTGCTTTTGAAGTTGTTTGTAAATTAGCTCTTGCTGCCTGTTTTATTTCTTCAGTGGTGACACTTGCCGCACAAGACACAACTACTGGGCAAAGCTTCAAGGGCTGGATCCACGGCTGAAATCAAAGCTGCTGATAATTTGTTTTCTTCAGTAAAGGCTTTGCAGTAGCCAAAGGAGCACTTTGTAAATTCCGCTGATTATATGCAATGCCAGAGTTCATACTAGAGCTGCTCCAGAGCAGCTATGAATAATTATTTTAAATTTACACCTATTTTTAAAAAAATACTGTAACTTAACAAAACTTAATAAAATACAATTATTGACTATTGACTATAACTATGTTATTTTAACTCCTAAATATGGTTAAATATGGGTATGATAAGGGCCACATGTTGGGTAGGGTACAAGCCACATGTTGTTGTGGCTCACGTCTTACTTAGAAATTTAAATGTGGCTCATGACCTTAAACAGGTTGGACACCTCTGGTTTAGATGATGCAGGGATCTATAGCATTGCACATGGGGAAGTTTAGGAATGCTGCTAAGAATTGTAGTTGTTCTCTCTTTTCAATCAATGAAGTAGTGTTGGTGGGGAAACTGCTGTTCCAACAGAGCAGCATGGTGCCATCACTTATTTTACACTGGGGCTGGAGAGGAAGGTGATTTCACTGACAAGAGTGTTTCTGTTTCTCTTGTAAACATACTAGGTTGCATCTGATTTAAAAGCACTCAGTCTGAAGTGAGTTGCTCTCAGAGCATAAAAAACATCACAGATAGCTGGTAGCTCATTCAATCAAACCTAGTACACATACTGTATATACCCCAAAGCAGCATATCATAACTGTATCACATACACAATGCCAGATGGCATTGTAATGGGTGGCCCTGCTGGGAAATAAAGAAACAGACTTACCAGATTTTAGCGCAAATACTTTAATCTGTGGCCCATACTGTATTCATCCCAACACTCTTCAGACAAGGCAGCTGATATAACCAAACCAGTCACCAAATCCAAAACTGGGTTTACTTGGGGAGGAAGGGCTGAATTAGACAGGCAGCAAACAAATTTTAGTACTGCCTAAGTCCAGCAACACAAGGTTAATATAAAGCAATGCTTCTTAAGTACCTCAGTGATTGGCAATGGTTCAATAGCGATTTCTTCTTGAAATGATATCAGTTTGTCAGCCAAAGTAATAAAAAAGGGAGTACACAGCAACTTTGGGAGTCAGCCAGTGTCATGGCGGAAAATAATAATTATATACATTAACAATACAATAGCACTTCAGACATTATGACACTATATAACTCCTCTATTGTAGTTCATAACTTCTGTTTTTTTTAATAACTTTACATAATCTTAAGCAATTATTTGTATTTGACTTAGCAATATTATCTAATATTGATTGTAATATCCATCACAATTGAATATTTATAGAATAAACAAACTTAAAGATAAAGTCCTTAACACAGGAGGGAATCCAAGTAATATATAGTTAGGCTTCCTGTCTTACTCGACTTGTAAGTCCACTAGAAATTTAATATGTGTGAGGGTCCTTACTTGGGCAAGAAACCTCTAATGTAACAGTATTAATCACTGAAAAACTAGTCTGGGTATTAACCACAAGCTTATAGAATATAAAACTGAAAAGAAATTCATTTTTTCTTCATCCCTGAATACAAGTCATCCATATCTAGATAGGTTATTAGTTTATATTTAGTAGATCAGCTCTCCCAAGCCATAAGGAAAGAAATCATCCTTCATCTTCATCCTCTAAGAGAGACATTTCTACTTCCATTTTGAGTTCTCTTAGTTGTTTCTCCTCATTTTTCTGTATTTTTTTTTCCATGATATAAGACTTCAGTTGTTCTGGTTCAAAAAATAATCTTTTATCTTCACGACATGTAAGCCAGCATTTAGCTGGAAACAGAACTTTAAAATTAGCTTCAACTTCCTTGTTATCTTACCTATACTGAAGAAATTGTTTCCATCGCTAGAGTGTTGCAGGAGCTATATCAGGAAAGATGTGACAGGTTATTTCTTTATAATGCAAAGCTTCAGTTTTAATAGCTGTGTTGAGCACTAGGTCCTAATCAGTATCAAAAGCAAGGGAAAAAACGATAGTGTTCTTTGGACCCGAAGTATATTTGAAAGGGTTTGCATAATTCTGAGCTTGGTTAAACTCAGCAGCAGAGCCAGGGGAGAGCAAATTAAAACTCACATCTTGATGTATATTGTTATGTTGGGGACTGGAGAAAGATTTTTTTCATTGGAACTCGGAAAGCCCTTGTCACATAAGGTAAATTGGTCTCAGGTAACAATCACAGAAACAAAGAGATCTTTCAAAAGTTCTCTTAGAGATTCAAAGCCCTTGCCATAGAAGTTTGGAACCCCCACTAATCTTGTATTTTTATAACCCACTGCGTTCTCCATTATCTCAGTTTTCCTTTGTAGAACCAGTATTGCCTTTAAGTTTGTATTTGACAGGGCTTTATTTGTAAGTGTTTTTTGCTGAATGACTGCCACCTCTTTTTGGATATTATTTTGGGTTTCTTGCACCTTTTTCCAGGTCAGTCCTTATCATTTTGAGCTCTATATCCATCATATCAGATCTAGTAATTAGCAAGTTCAGCTTCTTGTCAATCAAGGTCAAAAAGGTAAATAGTTCATAACTCCTGTATTGTAGTTCAGTGGTAGTTTGTACTCTTCTGTCTTTACATAAAACACTTTGTATTTAAACAGAACTTTCTGAGTTTGCACTAGTCTGGACTAGCTCCATAGGAAGTGAAAAAACTTTGCATTTCACAAATTTCACTGCAAAGTGTGGAACTTCGCATAGCAATCAGCTTTGCAAAATTCACACTTCAGGCACCCTCAGAGTGCAGAGTTTGCACTTTGTATAGTAAAAACATCAAAAAGTATGCTAATTCTCTACTTCGCAGTTAGGATTTACTACAAAGTGGTGAGTTTGTGAAGCTAACTCCACAAATACAGGCATAGCATGGAGTGACCACTTCGCAGATTTTGTCGGCGACATTTATACTTTGCACATGCCTAATCTGGACATATGTGATTGTTATGATCACTTAATTGCTTAAATAACTCTTATATGTTGGGTTCAAGTGTTGTAATACCCGATCTTAAGCAAGTTTATGTGGGCTCCTCTGGACACCTACATCTGTTGTAAATACTGTAATCACCTTCACATGTTATTTTCTGTTAAACTAGCTTAGATTAATTTAATTATGACTAAGTCATCTCTATGGCTAGCGCACTTAGCCGGTAAACAAAAACTAAATAAATAAATAAGCTCTGATATACTGGATAGTTGCCATTTACCTAAGGAAGGACCCTGTGTTGTCCCAACTTGGCATAGCCAAAAGAAAACTTTGTAAGGCTGCTTGTAAAATCAAACTTTCTGATAGTTAAGGGGAGTGGTGGGCATAGCCAGAACTGGAAAAAGCATATTACCCAGTTTGTTTTGATCACAGGATCACCACTCAGAAGGATATCAACCCCTGAACAGCTATAATGAATGCTATACATTGTGTAGGGATCTACAGCACTGCATAACAGCAAGTCACTCCCTCTCCATCGTTATAAAGAAACCTGCCTTATCAACTGAAAGCTGCCACATCCTCCCTGTCTCTGACCCACATCCAAATATCCCTAGTAGTCCAGAAGCCAATTTTCAAAAGGGGCCTATAAAAAGGGTCATGTAGCACACTCAATATTCAGAAGGTTTGACTTTATATTCAGTTAGTTTGATATTTGGGGCATATCCTGAGACCTGCTGTACATCAGAATTGTGGTATCACTAACGGGTGACAGTCCAATTTTCATTGCCTTGTCCAAGTACCTTTCTGCCTGCTTTACAGTATAAAATTCTGTGTATAAGTCTTTGGAAGCTTCTAGTTCATGAACTATCCATTAGATCTTTCGCATATTTGAAACATATTACTAGCATAACCAGATATATATGTCAGCAATATGACTTTGGCTGAATAACTTTGATTTCCATAACAATTATGATTTTTGAGAGTGATCTTTGACTGCGCATATTTGTTTGTCAGCAAAAACTGTAAGATTGACTATTTTGATAAAGCCAAGTAAAATGCTCTTTTCGAATGAGCTCAGAATATGTATCTAGGTGGCAACAACCTCCTTGGGTAAAGAAATGGGAACTGTGTTCACGGTTGACTGATTTTTGGGCAAAACACTTATTTTTGAAAAATGTAATCATAGCAATTTTGGCCAAAGTATATTACTACACAGTTACACTGTGAATGTGTATGTATGTGATCATATATACTGTGTGTATATATATATATATATATGAAACCCCAAAACCTTGAATTCTTTTTAATGAAAGAAGAAGAAATGTAAACAAGGTACTGAAGTCACAAATTGTTACCTCCCAAAACATAAAATGAATACAATGAGACTCCACAGATACATAAAGTTGTATGTCTAGCTATTCTGAAGCACTATTTTGGAATACAATTTAAAAATAAATACACAAAAGTATTCTGTATGTGGCTGAAAATTCCAAAACTGTAACATATGTTTCACATCATCTCAATCATCTTCATCCAAGTCATCTTCATAAGCAATTGTTCTATGGACATTTTCACACAATTCGCCTGCCATGCAAAAGTAAGCTTCAGTGCAGACTAGATTGTTTGCTTTGCACTAGCACAGATCAATCCTTGTGCACGTAGATTTCTGACATCTGCATGATGTAAGTTCCAGCAGTCCACTTCGATCAGGTTCTTTTGACATGACAACAGGGCTGAGTTGACCATCCAAGAGGTGCCAGCTATGTCCATTTGGATATTGGAGGTTCAAAACTGCTTGCAATGAAAGTTTCAACACAAGTGCCTGGAAGTTGACCCTTTCTACAGTATATGGTGTTTAAGGCTGTTGGATATAGGTGGCAGATTTTAATTTCTTTGTCACTTTTGACAGAAAAGTCAGTATCAGGTGTCATCAGCCATATTACCAGCATTCTTTAAGGCATACATGGCACATACAAGGTTCCATGTGATAATGGTGACTGCCTAAAGGTGATCGACGTTATCACAAAGTCAGAGTGGTGAAAACCTTTTCAGAACTCTGACACCCTCGGCGCAATTAAGAATGGCGCTGGGGACTTAGAATTTCATGCTCACCCACCCCAGCCACAGGCCAACCCCTGATGCCATGACGCAGCTCGGCAACCCACCACAGCACCACCCCTACATCCCCTCTGCCCTCTCCCAGCCCATGCTCACCATGTTCACCCCACATGTGTGCATGTACATATAGCGACATCCTGTCACTCAATTCGCCCAACCCCACATCCAGTCGCCCTACTCTCCCCATTGCCATGCAGGATTTCACCCTGAAGGCATCGCTGTTTTGGACGGTGCCCCTGTACATGCACCCACATCACAGGCTATCCACATACAAACTTCTCACAGGACCTCAATTTATCCATGGACAGTTCCACACTTTCCTCAAGCTGTGCCAAACTCTGTTGATAACATTCAGATTCCTTTAGCAGTTGAAAAGGTTTTTCTTGCCAGAGAAAACACTAGTGCTATCACAACCTGTCAGTGAATGAATGCCTGGGAGGGCAGATCACAGTGTTGGACCTAGCTTTTCTGCAACATAATAGACTGGTATGTAGGGTAGCTTGTCTTATATTCCTGTATGAAACCACAACTCAGGACAGTGAAGTGAGTTATATGCATACGCACTTAGTACAGCAACATCTGTATCAGGGGACTGTATTACTACTCTTGTGTGGACTTCAGAGGCATGGAGTGCATGCAGCATCATGCATGTGTCTGCTTCCTCGTGATCAGATCTAAGGTCATCCAGAAGCTGTGACTGAGTTAGAGAAATCATGACAGCATCCTTGAATCCGCCATCAAGAATTACACTTTTGCCAGAAGGCAATATCTTTGGACCAATGTTACACCACCTTTCACTGAGGAACGCGGCCATATTAGCTTTGTTGACTGGATTGCTAATATACTTCCCCCATTGCCTTGGGACAGGAGTGTTTGCTCCAGCAATCTTTACTTCAAGCGTAGCTGATGATCCTCTTTTGGTACGCTCCTCTGCTCTTTTACGGACTCTTTTCTGTCATATCAGTCAAAAACTATGTTGACTCTGTTGCAGCCCTCCTGACTCAGTGGCGCTGTTAGGATCTCCCAGTACTTATCAGCTATGTCTCCAAATGTAGCTGCATCTCCAGTTTTGACAATTTGCACAGTGGCTACATGCCATCCACAATATAGACTGTGGACACCGGCCTGTCTAAATGGGGGATTTTTGGGTGAACTTCAGCTTCCTTCTCAAGTTCAGGCAGCAAAGCACTCTTAGTGTTCTTTCTGAAAGTTCCATCTGAATGTGCCGAGGTGAAGGGAACAGCAGACAGTTCATTGGTCAGAACTTCTTTTAGATCAACATCTCTGGATTTCGCTGCAACAATCAGTCTTCAAAAAAGTTCTCGATCAACATTAAAAATGTGTCCTTTCTCTTCTCTGACTTTGACCATTTTCTTTTGTGCTAGAGTTGAAAATGTTTACAATGTCAGGTGTGGAAAGGTGTCCCAAAAGCTCTTTGTGTGAGTGTTCAGTCATTCTTGGATAAATCTCTCCATATGCTCCCTACCAATATTTTCAGTGCACACAAGACTGCGTGTCATTTCAGCAGGTACTACAACTCCAGTTGCAATATTCACAATGGGAGACACTCACTGTCATAATTATCTGGAAGAGTGAATGGGTTTGGCATTAGTTTCTTTGTGAACACTGACAGAAGCCTCTGCATATCAGCTTCATCCCTCTTCAGTCGCTGGGTCCCTAATTCCTTGTGAGTGCCAATTGTTTCACTCTCCTGTAAGCCACACATGTGCTTTGTGCAGTTTTTATGGCTACCTTCTCATGGCTGGTGAGAAACCATTGCTGTAGAGCTCCTGCCTTCTGAGTGATTCTGATGATGTCCCCCTTTTTCTTGGAATCAAGGTTAACAGACTGCTTTAGGGCCATATCTACCCATACCTGACTGAATGGTTGACTTGAGTGACTGAGTGATTTCCTTTCATGAACTCTTCATGCACCTGGGGGGTGTATTTGGGAGTTGGTTCATGTCTGCAAGATATATGGTCAGACATCTTGCATAATTGGTTCTGTCCATGGAGAAGAAGTATGGCACCATTCCAGCAGTAGAGGACAAGTGCAACAACCAGTTCCCATTTCTCTCAGCTCGAACGAATGCGAGTAAAAGTTGTACCATGTGAATATAAGAGTTCCAGAAAGCAAAGAGATGTGATTTTGAGCTAGCTTCAGCTTTGAGAGATGTGAACAGCTGCTGAAGCTCATTCAGGTCTCTGCACAACTCCCTGAAGTTCTCATGCAGCATTTCTCTCTTTTCAGCACTGTTTCTGCACATGATTTGCTGTTGAGATTTTCCACTTCCGTGGCATTCAGGCTGTCCTGATGCTCTCCCTTGTCTTGAGCCCATTCTGAGAATGACTGTCATTGCAGGTGCAACATTGCTTCCATTACCAAGTTGTGGGCTCTCACCCCTCGATTATAGGACTTTCCTTTAAGTACAGCAGAAGCTGTGCCACTGCCATATCTGTTGGACTCTATGAAGAGATCTTCTAACCCCAAGTCTTCAAACTGCTTCCCTAAAAGTGCTAAGTAGTTTAGAGCAATGTGAAACCATCCCATTCTGATCACAGTGTCCTTGAACTCTTCTGCATACTGCCACTATATCTTCTTTGCTTTCACATATATGGCTAAGTCAAATGTAATGACTGAATCCTTCTGTCCCAGTACCTTCATCATTGTCTGAACTTGCTTCATGACTGTGTACAAAGTATTGAATTCAGTTGGTGATCCCGCAATGATAGGACAGTAGCCAGTGTGTGTAAGAGGTGGGTTAGCCTCAGACACTAGTACACTGAAAGCACTCCAGCTGGGTATGGTTTGCCTCTCTGGGTTTGACATGGGGTTGGGATCCATCTCAGATAACTTTGTGGCACACATTTGAACAGTAGCCCATGCAAAGTCGATGTTTAAGGAATCATCTTGGAGGAACCTGCCACACTGGTACCACTCTCTCACAACACTGCCAATGAAGGATGTTACAGCTGGTCTCTTCCCAGACACCCCACACTCCATAATATGCTGTACATGATCTGTTGTTTTCAAAGCCTTTCTTCTGATGGAGTGTTCTGCATATACAACTCTCTTTGGTTTTGGACCAAATTGTCTCCTTTGATACATCACCAAGGTGGTGGAGTTAGTTGTCTGTTTACCATCCAAAGTTTCTTCGATGATATTATTGTTATCTGCTGCCATTTGAATGAACATGTTTGGAAGAATGTTTGTTGGGATAACAATGTCATGGTTTTCTGAATGAGCTAGCACTTCCAGTGTAAGTCTGATATATACCACCTCAATATCATCATCATAAGAGGCACTATGTCCCATGCGGTTCAGAATGGTGATAGCCTGTTTGGAACCTGTAAAGTGTCTCATTGTCATAGATAAGCTGATGTGCTTCGGCATCTTTTGTCTTCTGTGTGATGCACAATGTGCATGTCTGGACTTATCATGATTATGTGCCTTTCATCCGCTTCATTCTTACATTCTGAGCTGAGCTCACCAAATTGTTCTACATCTTGATCCTTTTTTGTAATGATCCATCGCGTAAACCAGTAAAGGCTTTGTGGAATAATTTCCTTTGACTTTCTGAGTGTGAGATTTTCAGCATCAACTGGTTTGATGTTGATTCCCTTGCAGTTCTCCAAATCTACCTTCAGTATCTTTGCTGCATGAAACAGCACCAGACTAGGACTGTCTCCATCCTTCTTAGCTCTTCTGCCCTCTGCAGATTCTAAAGTCACCTGGGACTGTGATTTCCTGGAGCATGCAGTGGAAGCTACATTAATTATATTTTGTAAAGATATGTCACTAGAGTAACAGAGTTCTGATTTGAAAGGATTCAGTTGCTGGTGAAATACCAGTGAATCCTGACAGTGAATCTGAAACCTGCTCTTTAGTCACTGTGAGAGTTAATTGTCTGCTGCAGTACCCTTCTTTTCCAGATAAGACTTGAAGCGACCTACCAGAAATGTCATGGTATAAGCCCTTCCTGCATTAATACCCAGTTGTATCTCTGTCAGTAGCTCATGGAATGCCTGTGAGTACAAGTCTTCATCAACAGGTTTGTTGTATGACTTAAAGATCACATTTCGCTTTGCTACATACAGAGCTCTGCATATTTTGTGATATTTTGCCTCTGCAGCAATTAGGTCAACAGTGCAAATTTTGGTGAGCATTTCAGCATTTCCATTTTCCTCTACAGCTTGCTGTAGAGTCTTGCATGCAGAAAATGTAGCAACTGAGAATAGTTTCTTGACTTTCATGTGGGTTTTCTTTTGACAGAACATGCATATTGACCAGTCCATCCCATGTGATCAGGAAGTTGCTGATCTAGCAGTGGTAGGCAGTTCTTTCCCTTTTGTTTTTTTGATCTCAAGAAGAACAGGAGTAAGAGTTAAGGATGTCTTTTTTGTGAATTTAAGATTACTGTATGTGCACTGGTATATATGGCATAACAGTTTCTGTGCCATATAATACTGAGTTCAGTGAGCCTGTCAAAGTCAGACTAGAGTCTTTCATGAGCTTCATCTTCTCTACACTGTATGACCTCTCCCTTACAGAAATAATTATATGAAATGTTGTCATGCTGCGCACATAAAACTATCCATGTGATATGCATGCTGCAAGCATGATTTAAATATTAAATTGGAACCGATTGCATGCACGTGGCTTGCATGCAGCAAGCAAGTGTGGAAAGTATGCTTTTATGTTAAATTGGAACAAAAATCCTGCATGTGGCATGCATACAAAAAGCAAGTGGTCACAGATAACTGCACACATAAATGCTAAGTGACTTGCTCTGGAGTACACAGGGTTGACAACATTCAAACCCAGGTCTTTAGGTCTACAGGTCTCCTGGTTTGCAGTTCAGTGCCTTTAACCACTAAGCTATACTGCCTGCATACATATGGCTCACCTGTACTTCAATACAAATCTGTATACATCTGCATGTGTGCAGCATGCTTCTAGCCACTGATATATTTTTTAGTTTTTTTGTCCCCCCTTCATTTCAGCTGCACAGCTGAACTATAGCACACATACCAATGGAAACACATGTGGTTCTTCCCACCCCTAATACACACACTTACTCACAAAACTACTTAATTACTTCTGTCTGGTCTGTACTCCTACTATTTTCTCTCCATAGTTTTTAATGCTTCCATGTAAACAGACTTTATGGGGCAAACATAAAAGTAGCAATAACTCAACACCCACCCACATGGCCAGTCTCACCCCCTCCCCATACACACATACACTGTAGCAGGTGCTGCCATGCTGCTGCTACAGACAACCCACAAAGTATAGATATAAGTTGAGAGTCTCTTAGCTGAGTACTAGGGAGCTAGCGGTAGGAGTCTTTAAGAGATGATGTCCATGGGTCAGAGTGCTGGGGTGAAGCCCCTTGAAAAGAATGGAGTTATTTTTATTACTATTTTATATATTATGATGTTGAGTTGGAGAATAATGAATGCCACTGTTCTACAAACAAGGCCCTTGTTTGTCGAGCGGTGGCATTCATTAAACCCCAACTCTCAATCAATAGTGTATAAAATAGTAATAAAAAATACCCTCATTCCTTTCAATGGGGCACGCCCCTGCACTCTCCTTTGCCCTATGTCATAATGTGCCTGAGCATGGGAATGTGGAGGTCAGCTTCACTGGGGGCATAAGCCTCACTTTAGTTGTGCTCTCACAGTCTGTGCATACCATACCGCTCAACTGTCCCTGTATGCAAGGGACACCCCTCATTTCCCCCCTGAAACCTGCTCTGCCTCTCATCCATCCCTCATGGAAAACATGCTGCTCACACAGAGGAAATCCTGTAAATTTAGATATTATGACAGGGGCACCATTTCAGATTTCAGCAGGGCAGAGACAAAAAACAGTGGAGGCCAGGTGCTAGTTATCCCCTAGGCAGCAAGCTCTGGAATGTCTGGAATGCCTCTAAAAGGTAAACCTCATTTATTGTGACTGAAAAATGATATGAAAATCAGGAAAAATTAAAATGTATAAGATTTATCTGTCTATACCCTGGAACAGTGCATCAGATTTGGGCTTAAACCCACCCAGTTACTAACCAATTTTTTTCTTGGCTGAAGTTCTGCCCCCCCAAAAAAAGTCCACATTTCTCTCCCAAATTCAATAACCATCTCATATGGGTCATAAAGCCACCCAAAGGTGCAGAAATATGAAAAACACATCAATATTTCAGTCCTTACTCCTTCCCCAATCCCCCCTGTAAAAAAAAGAAATTACTTTTACTTACCCAGCCATCAGGCCATAACCTGTGACCTAGACCAGTGTGCTACCAGCCCAGTTTTCAGTCTGCTCCTCCTTCATCCTTCTGCCAGAAGTTGGGTGCTAGAACCAGCCATTCCAGGTCCCCAACATGGCCTGCGACCAAGTCACCTCACCAACCGAACCCACTCAACCTGTGTTGTTTGCTTCTTGCTTGGCTGCTGCCGCACTCCACTGATCAAGGCCTATGAAGATCACCCACACCGCTGTCACAGCTGCTGTGAGGCCTAGCGTGATACTGTGGGGGGGTGCTTTTTGGGGGGGTTTGTGAGGCGAGCCTAGTAGAATAAGTAGCCTAGTCTCAAGTTAGCTTCTAGCTCACCCCCAGCCATTTCAGCCACCAAGAGAGATAAAGACTCACTAAGAGTAGACCAACAAAAATATGCCACCGCGCAACACTGCTATTGAGAGTTTAGTGCTACCTAAATCCTCTAAGCTGTAGTGAGCAACCTGTCTATGCTGTGGCAGGAAAGACAATGTTCCTCTCATGTGACTCATGTGCACTTGCTTGGCTGGAGCTCCTCCCTGTCACATGTGATGGCACCGCTGCTAATAGGTGGAGAGAGTGGACAATACAATACAGACACAGTCAAGTCAGGCGTGCCCCTGCAGCATGAGTGCAACACAGGCCGAGGGGGCACCTATTGTGCAAAAGATTAAATCCAAATTTAATGTCATTATTGCCACACCATAAGAACAACCTAGGCACTATGGGGCAGGAATTATGCACCAGAGGCATGCATCCTGCCTGCAGAGCTCTGGACCTGTGGACAGGTGCACACCAGTGGCATTCACAACCACTGGTCACCTGTCCATGGCCCAGCCACCCCCCCATGTGCAGGTTTGTGTGGGGTGGATGGGGCAGAGTTATGATCCCAGGTGGATGGCCAATCAAATGGCCTGCATGGGACCCAGCGTGGATCCCCCACACATGATGGTGCAGGACCAGGGTTGTGCATTGGCTCATGGGTGACTGCCATCACCAGAATCCCCCCTCCCCAGAACACAGGGGAGCACTGGCCCCGGGACTGCGGTACCACCACACAAACAAATGAGACACCCCCCACCACACTGTCCACACCACCCCATCCCTTGGACTGGGAAGGAGATGCTGTGGCCATGGGCAGCCAATGGCAATGCCCACCGTACACCTCCTCCACTGCCTGCACTGGGGATGGGGCATATGTATGCAGGGGGGACTCTGACTGTTGAAGAGAAGGGGCTCAGGACCGGTTGTGCTGGGGGGAACCCTGTGGGTGTGTAGCCATGGCCATGTACAACTGTTACAGCAGGGTCTCCCCCCTGCTGTAGCCTGCACTGTGCTCCACACCCCTGTGGACAGCACTATGTGCTGTAGTGACTGTTGCATAAGGCCACCACACCCCCGACCCCCCAACCCATTGCTTTCTGTGTTGCCAGGGGATAAGGTGCATAGGGGCTGCCCCCACATTAGTGCATCCTCCATGGGGGGCACAATTGGCATGGAGTGGCTCTATGCCACAGATATGAGGTGCGGAGCCACTCTGCTCCTTCGTGCATAGGGGCCAATGTGGGGGAGGGGGCAACTGCCCCCCTCTGCCCTACCTAAATGGCACCCTTACATTACGTTAGAAATTAATTCTCAGGGGCTAACATCAGAACAAGTAAATACAATGGTTTCCATTGTGTTCTGAGGTACTGTATCTTCATGTTTCAGGATGTATCATGATCATCGTGAGGATTATTGTCTCTCATTTTGAGTGTTTATGCCCCTCATTTCAGTGACAAAATGTGAGGTATGATGCTTGCTTCCAAGACCCTACTCAGCACAAAGAGGGCTGAGCATGGCCATAGTGTATATACTCCATACAGAATGACAAAAGGAAAGTAAGTGAGCTGTAACAGTCATGGAGAAACACATTTGTAGCTCTAAACATGTATAAGGGGATTTACAAGGCCCATAACAAAAAGGTCAGACTTCACAACACAGAGCTCCCTTTTCACACATCTGGAATGAGGGATGTTGGCTGACTGTATCCTAGGCATTAAATGCAGTAAGCAAGAAATACTTTACACATTAATGGCAATTTAATGACAAAAATCAAAAGCCATTAAACAACTTGCAAAAGGATCAGAATTAATGAATTTGTCCGGCCCAGTGGCGCTGAGGGTTGAGGCACTGGACATCACACCTCGCACCACGCTGGTGACCCGGGTTCGGGAGTGAGCTCAGATCATCGGGGTCAGCGGGGAGACAGGCTGGAGCGTCCGAGGACAGCTCGCCTTCTCCGGGGGAGGATTCCTATACCCGGCAGTGACCCTGGTGGAGACTGGGGAGGCGGCGGCAAGCTGGAGTCTCAAGGGGCTCGATTGGTTGCTAGCGTGGGCTGGCAGCCTATCAGCCCCAGAGGCTGCTCCTTCGTGGGAGGAGTGGGGGTACGCTGCTGATGCCAGCGGATGCCTGGACACGTAGGCATGCAGCGGGGAGAAAAACAGAAAAAATGTATCCCCCACAGAGCCTGGATGAAGGAGCACTGAGCCAGGGTCCTAATGTGCCAGCGCCCGTCCACAACCCAGGACCTGAACAAGATCCCAAGATTTCGGGGGCCCCCTGACCCGACCCCACCCAAGGGGTATTCCGTGGCTCGATGAAGGGACCTGAGGTGAGTAGGAAGGGCACTGGAAGGGGCAGGGCTTCATGGGTGCTCCAGAAGGAATGGCTCTGTGAGGGCAGGAGGGAGTAGAAACAGAAATTTCAAAAAAAAAAAAGAATTAATGAATTTACCTAATTTTAATGTGAAATCAATGAGAAAGGTATTTTAATGACTCTAATTGCAAGCAGTAGTATGAGAAATAGAAACTGATGTATTTTTTTGATGAGATTTGCACCAGCTTAGTTGCTGCACACATGGCAAGCATGCAACATGTGAACCTGATGTGATTTTTAAATGATGTTGCTACAGCTTAACTGCTGCACTCATGTCAAGCATGCAACACGTAAACCTGATGTGATTTTTACGGCTGCAGTAGGTGGAGCCGGCAGACATTTTGCATATGCAAAAGGAGTGATGTCATGTTTTCTGTCCGTGGAACTGACTGAAGGTGTAAATAGTCTCCTCTGCCTTACCCTCCTCCAAGAAATGTTTTCAGCCCTCAAATAAATATGCTTTCATGTTAGTCAATGGTTGCAGGGTACTATTTTCTTTCTTAAATGGGCGGTACAAGAACTGGAACCTGAGTAGTGGGAGGCATTTTTTGGGAGGGGAGTAAGATCCACCCCCACCTCCACCAGACAAGCTCCTAAAGATCCACCCCCACCTTTTTTGATTCATGTGGGAGGGGCATGAGATGGATCTATCATGTTGGAACAACTGACTATCAGAGCTGCCTGGGGAAGTAATTAAGGAGTGCCTGAAACTGCATCTAGGCATACCCCCCAAAACACACACATACATAAGCTTCTAAAGATCCACCCCCACCTTTTTTTGATTCATGTGGGAGGGGCATGAGGTGGATCTATCAAGTTGGAACAAGACACACTAGTTTGGGACCCTGGACCAAGCAACAGAACAAGTCTGTGGAGTGATCGAGTTGTGGAGCCCCTGCATTTCTTTAAGGACTAGGAGAACAGAAGATACTTAATGCCTTCAAATTGACTTAAAAACCCTTGGAACAAATAATTATCAGAGCCACCTGGGGCCTTAAAAGGAAAGAATAATTAAGGAGTGCCTGAAACTACAGCTCCCAGAGAAAACAATAGGTACAGCGTTCTGATTCAAGCTGAAAGAGCCACAGGTTTTTCTTAAACATTTATATACTAAAAACACAAAGTTCAGCTTTTTGGGATTAACAATATTTGTTTACTATATTCTATATATATATATATATATATATATATATATATATACATACATATATATATATATATATATATATATATATATATACACACACACAGTATATATATATATATATTAGAGGCAAAAAAATCCATTTAATGCATTAGTTAGGGTTGTTTCACAGCGACAAAAGTGAGAAATTCGGTGTTAGGGTTGAAAACCCCTTGGACCCCAGCCCACCCCCAACTGGCATTGGGTGCGCATTGGGCCGTCAGCCTAACTCTCACCCCATCACATGTGTAAAGCAGCAGAAGTATAAGGAGAATGGGGTGAGAGTTGGGACAAGATGACCCCAATCGCACCTAATACCAGTTGAGAAGATCAGTCAAGGGTTTTCAACCAACACCGAATTTCCCACTTTGTCACTGTGGAACAACCCTAACTAATGCATTAAATGGAGTTTTTGTCTCTAATTCCTCTTCTTTGAGAATGATAACGAGAAATAGTGAATGTAATGCAGTGGCGGGAGCGGCCCCGCACTCCCACCACGTGATGTCTTGTGGCATAGTAACAGGAACAGCAACGCAAACAGAAGTGCTAACAGTGGCGCACATGGTAACACAAGCGAATGAGAATAGAAAGGGTAACGAGACGGTGGCATAGACGGGAATGGTCTGCCACGTGACGTGTTGTCACATAGTAACATGGTGCCTGCAAATGGAAATGTCAATGGGCATGGTGACGCAAAGTGAAACAGAAAGAGAAACAGTACTGTAGACACAAATGGCAAAAAAATAACAGAAATGCAAGCGCAAAGGAAAACGCAAAGGATAACGCACATGGTGGCGTAGACGTCAACGGTAAGTGAAACGGGTATGGAACCGCAAGCGGAAAGGGCAACGGTAACAGTAATGTAAGCACACAGGCTGGTTTTCCCCAAAAGCTGCATAGAGAAAGACAGTGAGTACAAAGAATGTATGCATAATAATGGGTATCGGAGCAGAAAATGAGGACTTGGAATACTAAATAGGTTATATCTCAGAAACCGTGCGACGTAGACAAAACATTTAAAAGTCATATGATTTACGACTGTCCTGGCTAGTTTTGTAAGTGTTTTTCTGACGAAAAGTCCGTATCTCGCACCGTTTCCGAGATACGGGCCCTGAAATGCTCGGTGAACGCCGTAATGTTATCCTATGGGAAAAAAGAGAAGTTCGGAGTGCCATAACTTTGCCTCCCTGTAATATTTTGTCACCAAACCACTGAAAGGCACATCTGTGGGCTGTTGGCTGTGTTCCCTCCAAATTTCAGGACAAAAAGACCAAACCGTTATTTTGCAGCAGGGTGCCAAATGATTCCTGTAATGCGTCGGGCGCCGTAATGTTATCCTATGGGAAAAAGCGTCAACTTTGTAGTACTGTAACTTTGCTGCCATGCAATATTTTCTCAACAAAACACTGAAAGGCACATCTGTGAGATGTCGGCTACGTTCCCTCCAAATTTCAGCCCAAAACTCCAAACCGTTCTTTTGCAGCGGAGTGCCAAATTTTGCTGTCATTTTCCCACAGACTAGAAAAGTACTGTCGCAATTTGCGAAAGCTTTCGCAAAAATTTGTGACACTTTCGTGAGCATGAAAGTACTTTGCGAAAGTACTTTTTCCAGAAATTTGAAAAACATATTTCTGGGGTGTTTTACCCCAAAATAAAGACATGGCTAGCATCCTCAGGGTCCGACTAGGTGAATACAAAAAGAATTAGGTTGCTAGAGGGTCCCAAATTTAAATGCCATGCATTTTTTCTGATCACTAACTGAAAACAAGATGGCAGATTTGCAAAAGTAACAGGGCCATTTGCGAAAGTAAAAATGCATTTGCGACACTGTCGAACTTTTTGTTAACTTTTCCCATTGACTTAAACTGGGAAATTGTTTTTTGAATAACTTTTGAACCGTTTAATATTTTTTCACGAAATCTTCGAAAGACACATCGGGGACCCCGGCCGCACGTTCCCTGAAGATTTCAGGCCGGTCGCGCAAACCGTGCGACCTGTAGGTGCGACCGTAGAATTCCAGAAAAAGCGTAAATGCACGTGCAGATCACGCTTAATAACTCCACAGCCGTGTATCTGACTGGTACGAAACTTGGCAGATCCCAAGGCGTATGGGTCTTGAGCATGTATTCCAAATTTCAAATGGTTGCAAAGTTATTAAGGTGCAAAATTTTGGGTTTAACATAGAAATGGCTCTTCAACCCTAACTATAGTAGCACTACCGTGCTACCATATAATATATATATATATATATATATATATATATATATATATATCATATATGTATATATATATAGTTTGTCCTTTCAGTAATTTCAAAACTTTGAAAGCATTGGTGTTAGTAATGCATTTAGAAATACATGTTTTAATTGTTTTTACAGTTAAACATGCAGTTTCATGTGAGGGCAGAAGGGCTTCAAATTATTTTAACCATGGGCACAGTACTTGGTAAACACAGACCTTTGATGATAAAGTGAAACATAGAAACATAGAATTTGATGGCAGATAAGGACCACTTGGCCCACCCAGTCTGCCCATTTCCCTACCTACTGGTTAAGCTGCAGATTCTAGTTAACCAACAGCCTACTTCCTGCAACCCCCAACTATAATTGCCTTGTGTCTGTCCCATGCATGTTTGAATTCCCCCACTGTTTTAGACCCAATGACCTCCTCAGGAAGGCTGTTCCATGTATCCACCACTCTCTTTGTGAAAAAAAAGTGTATTTTTTCTTTTAAGTTTGAGAAGTATGTATTACATATAAGTGTAGCAGTGTTGTAAATGGGACTGGGGAATGAATAATGGTTAAGTGTCTAGAATTTTTTTTAATATAATTGAGTTTATATGTGGCAAGTAGGTAGGGGATAGTGTTTTGAATGTGGCAGTAAGACAGATTTGTTAGGATAAATATATGCTGTCTTGCAAATAAAGAAAAATTGTAAGGGGTACATTTTGCAAAACAGTGATATATATCATAAGGTTTTCTTTCATGTATTTGTTGGAAGAAATAGCTATGGCTCATTTTGTACTATCAGTAAAAGGAGAGAAGAAAACATTGAACAAGAAAACAATTGGTGATTTTAAAAGCTATTCTGATCAGAGCTGACATTAAAAAATCACAACTGTATTTTTTATTTTATTTTATCAGGGACACTAGAAACAGGATGTTAACATATCAGTGAGCACTGATGCCATTTGTCTGTGTCAGGGAAGTTGTGGGTGGAGTTGCCTTGCACATGTTAAAATATACCAGCTGCAATTAACAACTACCTGTAGAAGCAAAAGTCTGGGTGTTTTTTTTTTTTCCTACTTTTTTTCACTGATATTATAAACTGAACCAGGAAAAAAGTAAAACTGAACAGATCAGCGCTGACATTAAACAAGCATTAGTCAATGCCGAATGTTGCCTCGCTGGCATTGGCATTGGTAATGCTGGAGTTAGAGATGCATAATAGGAATGGCATTGAAGTATTGAAGTGACAGCAACCCCACCCCCACCCTGTAGAGAACGACAGGCATTGGGGTGTGCCTTTGGGTCATCAGCTATAACACTCATGCCATTGTACCTCACCCTACTCTGTAGACACTGACAAGTGTCGTGGTGTGCTTTAGGGTCTTTGGGCATTATACTTACCCCATTCCATAAGGAAATACACTGAGGTGGGTGCAGTATAGGAGAATGGGGTGAACTTTGTGGCTGAACAGTGCAAGGCAGACCACGATGCCCATCACTGGCTGCAGGGTGAGGGTGGAATGGCATGAGCATTACAGCCGATGATCCTAAGTCACACCCCTGCCGCCTGCCAGTCTCTACAGGGTGGGATGCTACAGTTGGAAACCCTAACACCATAGGTGTGTGTTAGTATTTTCACTCCAAATTTTCAACATGGGCTTTTTGTGAGCGCACCTCATGAAAAGCGGCACAATCAGTTTGTTAGCTGAAAGGTGGTTTTGCACAGTGGCTATGCCATTTGGTGACACAGGGACAAAAACACATTTTGGGCAGGATGTGGAAAATGACAACTGTATTGTTCATGAGGAGGTGTAAAAAAATGGCAACGTTGAAAATCTGGAGTGAAAATATGAAAAATTGGTGAAGTCATGAGCATACATAGAAACTGCGCAACACACGTCCATAACCCAATTATTTTTGGGAGTTTGTTAGACACATTTTTAACATAGGCATTTTGGGATCTCCCCTCATGAATGGTGGTGCTGTGATTTTGTGAATCTGTCCCAAAAGTTGATTTTCCACAGTGACCACGCCATTGTGTGCTACAGGTGCGGAAACACATTTTGGGCAGGATGTGAAAAATAACAGCTGTATTGTTCATAAGGAGGTGTGAAAAAATGCCAGTGTTGAAAATCTGGCATGGAAATATTGCAAATTTGTGAAGTTATAAGTGTGCACAGAAACTGCACAATGCACGCTTGTAACACAGTCATTTTATGGAGTTTCGACGCCAAATTTTCAACATAGGCATTTTTAGGACCTCTGCTCATAAACAGTGTCATTATCATTTCCTCAAACTGTCCTGAAAACAGATTTCACACAGCGACTGCACTATTCTGCGCCGGATGTGCGAAAACACATTTGAGCCAGGATACGTAAAATTCATCAGGAGGTGTGGAAAAATGCCAATTTTGAAAATCTGGAGTGAAAATATTACAAATTCACTAAATTACGAGCGTGTGTGGAAACAGCCCAACGCACGCTCATAAAACAGCCATTTTGGGATTTGTTTCACTAAATTTGCAACATAGGCTTTTTGAGAGCCCCTTTCATGAACAGTGGCACTGTCATTTCGTTACTTGGTCCCGAAAGGTGATTCCACACAGTGATCATGAAATCACCTTTCAGGACTGAATAACACCATGACAGTGACTGAATTCATGAGGAGGGGTCCCAATAACCCCATGTTGAAAATTTGGTGCAAAAATTCCCAAAAATGCCCGAGATATGCACCAAAGTTGAAAAACTCCTATTTATGCCATTATACAGCTTACCGGCATTTCTTCAGTTTGCGGTCGGCTTTAAAAAGAGCAGATGTGTTCCTGGTTTACCGAAGATCGTTGCACCAGACTCCAGAGGTAAGTATGGGGTGAGGGGGGTGTGGGGAGGCAGGGTGCGCAGAGGGTGGGCATGGGTTGCGGGAGGGGCAGGGAGACTGCGAGGGACCATTTTCTTTTTTCACAGGGTTAAAAGAAAAAAACAATTGCAGGACAGTTTTTCTTTTTCAGGAGATTTGGCACACTGGGGTTGGCTCCCAGTGTGCCACCTAAGTGTTTTTTTGGGGGATGCTATAGCCAATGGGGGATTGGGCACCCCCGTCGGCACACAACGAAAGTGAGGGGGCAAGAGCCAAGGAGGATTGGGCACACCCCTCGGCACATAACAAATAGGGAGTGCATTATGCCATCAGGGAGTGGGCTCCCTGTCGGAACATACATTGGGGCAGGGAATGCTGACAGGGGGACTGGGCACCCCCAAAGTCAGAATTATGGCAGGCAGTGTGCCACCATGCTCAATGTTTTTTCTCACCAGGGAAAGCACATTGGGAGGTCAGCTGCATATGATCAGCTTTGCTCGCATTGCAGTGGACCTTTCCTTAGATGTGCTTGCCACAATATGTATGCATGGTGTGGTGCTGGCATGCAGGCTTATTGGAGAATGAGAGATGTACCTACTGATGTGTGCCCTGCATTCGCCCAATAGTGACTGCGCCTCGAAATCTGCTACTACCACAATATGTTGGCTGTGCATGCGCGAGCCAACATAAAAATATGATGTTCCTAAGGTCTGTTGCATGCACTATGCTTTCATTTTCATGGAAGGGGCATGAGGTGGATCTATCATGTTGGAACAACTGACTATCAGAGCTGCCTAGGGAAGTAATTAAGGAGTGCCTGAAACTGCATCTAGGCATATCCCCCCAAACATGCACACACATAGACATCATGATTTTTTTTTAGCTCTAAGCATGTCAGTATTTGACTCTTACAGTATGGGCAAGTTGGGCATAAAAATAAAATAGAAAAAAAAAGGATCAAGCAGGTGCCTTTTCCTGTGTCAGATACATGCAGAGAGAAGGTCACAAATCCTGTATGACAAGTTCATTATATGGTTGTTTTCCACGTAAAACAGAAATTTTGTTAATGTCATCTCTGTAGCATCGTTTGTAGCCAGTAAACTATTATTTACATAGGTACTGTAAATGACAGGTTTTAATTCAGAAATCCAATCTTGATCATTTTTTTTAGCAGTTCTGTAAGATTTGTCTCTCTGATGTAAAAGTGCATAGTACAGAAATGAAAGGGTTTCTGTAATTGATTGTTGTTTACATGAGAAGTGGGCGTGACAGTGGCATGCAAGAGTGAAATCTAAATTGTTTCTTGGCCATTCTGGGATCTAAAGTTTAACACTATTGTGTGAAGAGAATAAAGTCTTGTGTTTTTTGCATTTGAATAGATTTAGTGCTTTGAAGTTAAAAGCTATAAACATATATATACATAGTGTTATGGGCACCTGAAAAGGAAGGAGATACTACTAAAATAAATGCTGTTCTGATATTTTATTTATTTATGTGTGAGATTTGAAGGGTAGTTTTGCCTAGGTCACAGACACATAAGCTATAAATAAGGATGGATGTATTAGTCAAAGCTTGTAATAGCAAAATAAAGCAAGAAAAATAATATATTGTGTTTTTTTTCTTTCAATTGTTTAACCAGGAGTGGCACACTAAGCTGAAAGCTTGTTTACAGGGGTAACCTGGGAGCACATGGAAGTTAAGTGACTAGCTCAGGGTCACTCAGTATGCAAGTGGGGGCTGTGGAATTCAAACCAAGATCTCCAGATTTGCAGTTAAGAGCCTTAAACTACTGTGCTATACTGCCTCCCTAGTTATGGCAATCATCTGTTTAATGGTTCATGATGTTGGTGTAGTAAGCATGCCAACATACCAACACACAAAAATGCCAGGAGAATAGGCCTAGTGGGCTTTCTTGTCTGCTCATTTGGTCAGTCCCCACCCTGGGAGCTGACCTTGCTGCTCCCCCACCCTCTTGGGCTTCTCCCTTCCCAGTCCAGGGTATTCCCACTTCATTGGACTTTGCTTCCACAACCCTTCCCCTGTACCTGTCCCAACCCCCCTGTAAAAAACCCTGCACAGTCTCTGCCTCCATCAGCCCTCTGGGCAGTGCATTCCATGGTTCTACCACCCTCTCAGTGAAGTAGCACTTCCTCCTTTCTCCCCTGAGGCTCCCCCCTCCAGCTTCCACCCATGCCCTCTAGTTGCCCCCTCCTTCCTACAGAGCACCATGACTGCACCTCCCCTATTTACCCCTTTATTTACTTGAAGACCTCTATCATGACCCCCCATCCCTTCTCTCTTCCAGTGTGTACATATTTAGCTCTTCGAGCCTCTCCCCATAGGTCCTTTCCCCCCAAGCCCCAGATCATTTTGGTTGTCTTCCTCTGGACCCTCTCCAGGAGTTCAATGTCCCTCTTTAAGTGTGGCCTCAAAAACTGCACGCAGTACTCAAGGTGTGGCCTCACCAAGCAGTTATACAGAGGGAGTATCACTTCCCTCCTTCTGGAGTGATCCCCCTAGCGATGCATCCCAGCATCATGTTGGCCTTGGCTGCTGCCCTCCTACAAGTCTCCGAGTTGTTCATGTTGACATCCACCACCACCCTCAGGTCCCTCAGCCATACAGCTATAGCAGCAGTTCATTGCACAGCAGATATAAAATGTCAATAAGCAGGTCATGCAACAAATGTGCTGAGCAGTTACTGAAGCAAGAAATGTACAACTGTCATTTTTTACATCCTGTTCAAAATGTGTTTTTGCACCTGTGGTGCCAAATGGCACAGTTGCTGTGCAAAATCTCCTTTTGACTAATGAACTGATAGTGTCACTGTTCATGCGGTGGGGTCACAAAAAGCCCATGCTGAAAACTTGGAGTGAAAATACCAAGAAACGCCCAGGGCATTAGGGTTTCTGACCATAACACCCTGCACCATAGGGACTGACAGGCATCAGGGGTGTGACTTGGGATTGTCAACAGTAATGCTCACACCATTCCACCCCCATCCCCACCCTGCAGCCAGTGACAGGTATCAAGGTGTGCCTTTGACTCTTCAGCCCCAAAGTTCACTCCATTCTCTTATACTGTACCCATTTCAACATATTTCCTTATGGAATGGGGTGAGTGTAAAGTTTGAAAACTCCAAGGCACACCTCGACTCTTGTCTGTGTCTGCAGGGTAGGGTGAGGTGAAATGGCATCAGCATTATGGGCAATGACCCAAAGGCACACCCCAATGCCTGTCCATGTCTGCGGGGTGGGGGTGGGGCTGGTGTCACTTCAATACTTCACTGCCATTTCTATTCTGCCTGCCTGTCTGTGTCTCTCCCTCTCTCTATCTATATGTCTATGTAATTATCTATCTATTAATTGCATGTATCGCTATTTTTACCTATTTCTAAAACAAACCTGCATATCACATTTGCCTGCACTCTGAGCACATACTTAAGAAACTGTGCATATTTGTACTCCACTTCTATGTAGACCTCATATTTTCCTAATATTCCCATTATCACAAGCATAACTACCTTGCCCTTATCAAAAGTGACCCCCTCTGAAAGTTAATTTCACATTTTCTCTAACAGTCCATCATCATTATACCTGACTTCCTGACATCAACACATTGCTTAACTATAACTTACATCACCTCATGGACAAAAACCCTGTTTCTCTTAAAATAAGTAAATAAATAACTGTGTAAATAATCCCAAGGCTGAACATATGCCAGCCATTACTTTTTCATGTACTGCCACCTCCTGTACCATCATGGGGATTTGCATATGTTTCCCTTGATGCTTTGCGCTATTGGGATATGTGCTATTGTGTTTTCTTTAAAATTTGGCTGTCTGGCCAGTATCATCCAGGATAACACATACATTAGTGGCATTTGCTCTGGGGTTCTTTTGTAAGCTTCCTGTTCCTTCTATTAAAATGTACACCTCCATATAGTTTCCTAATAATGTGTATACCTTAGAACAGAAACTAAAACAAATCTTATTACTTACAAATCATTGTGTTGTTTCTCCATACCACCTTAAAATTCCATACAACTTCACTAACTTCATTAAGCAGCCATGGTGGATCTGACCAGATTTTGTTAGAAGTTGTTAGCACCAGCTTACCTGCTGCACACATGTCAAGCTTGCAGCATGCATACCTGATGTGCTTTTTAGACCTGGTTTGCATAGGTTCACTTTGTATATGCAAACCGCATGCAAACATTGCATAATTAAGCATGTGGCATGCATTCTGCATGTAAGCAGCACACTTATATTTCTGTAAGGGCTATGAATTTCAAGATACCATTTTCTGTTGCATTGCTAACAGTTTCTCTGCTGTCTGCCTGGCATATAACGCATTTGCTCCAATCAGTCCTCTTGATGCGCTTTGAAGGCAGAAGATGAAGAGCCACTTCATCATCACAGCTATTATCACTGTCCATCTATAGTTAATCTGAAAACAGAAAAAAAAATTTGTTAAAACCTTGTGTGTTATGAAAATGTGTAATTGCAATTGTAACAAATAACACTACATTTCATCTTCTTGTGTTTTGAAGACAGTGTAAAATTGCCTTATTAAAATGTGCACACTTACATAGACGGCACTCATTAAAGGTTCAGACCCACAACATGTGCACGTTCTATAACATTCGCTTGACCTTAACCCTAGACCTTTGCCTTTTGACAGTTGACCATTAATGTTTTGGCCTCAAATATACAGCTCGTCTAGGAAATGTCAAGATGAACATGCATATCAAATTTTTGTGATCCTATTATTATCAGTTCTTGAGCTATCATAATAACCCTATGATATGTATCTGACCTTTACCTTTGACCCCAATGTATTATACAGCCAGAGTATGTCAAGAAGAATGTGTACAACAAATTTGGTGAACCTATTGCAATTGATTTTTGAGTTGTCATGTGGACAATCACATATTCCCATGTACTGATACCGCTATGCACACCGTCCAATTCACACTGGTGTAGCTAATTAGTGATGCCACAAATCCATAGTACAACAGTCTAGAAATGTTCCATAGGTATTCCCCTAGCTGGACCAAGTGACAGACTTCTGAA
Organism: Neoceratodus forsteri; assembly: GCA_016271365.2. Classification (NCBI taxonomy): domain Eukaryota; kingdom Metazoa; phylum Chordata; order Ceratodontiformes; family Ceratodontidae; genus Neoceratodus; species Neoceratodus forsteri. The sequence goes on from CM028132.1 coordinate 752,069,204, forward strand.
TACTGGGAGTGCTACGTGTTCATTTGTGACCTAATGTTAGCTCCTGGACTATAGTGTTTAACAGGACACTCTACCACTGTGCTGCCTACAATTAAGCAGTTAATCATGGTCCCCAGTCCTTGTGTCTTGAGTGTCCAAACAGGTGAATTTCACGTAAGACAGATGAGAGACACAGCAGATTGTTGTCGGTGAAAGTTCAAGCTAAACCAGATGTGGACATACAACAGGGAAAGTTACAAGAAGCAGGCAGCATGTATGTGTTTCAGGAATTTGCATGAGCCCAAGGTAAGAAGGATGTGCCCTGCCCACCATGCATGGCTTGACAGAAGTGGGTTCATGATTGCTGGGCAGTAGAGAATCCCTCACATTAATTTGTGGAGCTATTAATAATAACCATGAATTATCAAACAGTGAGACCCCACTTCCGGCCCCTCCACCACACACATTCGCAAGATGGTCTGCCTCTCCCTCAGTAGCATAATTTCACTGGACTCATAATGGTTGTAAAGCTTCTCTACCCACCACATTTTATATAAATAAATGCTAGGAAAATCATGTTTTAGGAGTTTCTAGGGGTTGCATGGTACAGCATGGGGGCTGCAAAGAAATCATAGGGATCTCAGCTGCAAGCCCTGGCTACCCCTGAATTATGCCTCTGCACTCCCTCAGGTATGGAGATTGGGGAGTGAGTGAGTAGGACATTGTTTATATTATTGAAGGCCACTTCATTCTCACAAAGATGTCCCCTTTCACTGCATTGTTTCAGTTGTCAGAGTCACACTGCTGTGATTGAGATACAGTATTGAGCTAACTTAAATGGACTCATTTGATTAATTTCCTTCTGTTTTCTGTTGCCTATTGTACTCTTACTGTGCCATTGGTTTGGGGGTCAAAACTTAAGGTGAAAGTTTCTAACTACTACTGTTACAACTAACTAAGTAGTCAGTAGGTTGTCAGGTCATCCATTATTTCTTGAACACAAAGGGAAGGGGCCTCGGTACCCAACTAGGGATCTGAGGTTTTAGCAGACTCGATAGACCATAAGGCCTAATCTGCTGGCAATTAGTATGTTAGTATTATATGTCCCTACTTTGCTGATTGCAGCTAGTCAGGGCAGATGGACTGTCAAAATGTTGCACTTGGGTCTGATTAACAATCTGATTAAATAATATACTGACTCTTCATGCCTTACCCATTTTTTGAGATCCAGGGACCACATTGAAAAAAACAGTTGTGTACATTTTGAGACCCAAACACAAGTTACCACTGACCTCATTACAACTGTTTCTGTCTGCTGTGGAGTTTGTAAGAGTCACAATTCATTATTTACCTGCTGCTGCTGCTACATTAAGATATAAATAATGTGTGTGGCAGTGGTGTGTGTGTGGAAGAGGGGAGGTGCAAAGGTCTGTGTGTATGTTTAATGAGTTGTCTATGTGTAGTGGGGTATGCTGGCATCTGTATAGTGGGGTGTGCAGGAGTCTGTGTATAGTGGGGCCTGCATGTGTCTGTGTTGTGGGGTATGCAGGTGTCTGTTCTGTGGTGGTGTGTGTGCACATGTTTGTGTTGTAATAGTGGTGTGGGTGGCATTTCTGTGTGCACACACACACGTGTGTGTGTGTGTGTGTGTGCCAACAACAGCTGCTTCAGTATTAGCTTTGTGTGTACAGTTTCTTCTGTTGTGATAATATTGTGGTGCAAGTGTGGGATTATTACATCACAGTAGTACAAGTAAATTACAGTCCAAGCCACACAGTACTTCTGCATTCCTTATTGGATTCCTGTACTAGCAGTCATTTTGGCTCTGACCAAAGGACATTTTCAATTTGTGAAGCCTGTTATTCAGACATCTCCATGGCCACTGCTATCTCCAGCTAAATCAAAAGTAAAATTGTGTTCTCATTCTGTTTGGGTATAGCATAGTGGTTAAAGGCACTGAGCTGCAAACCTGGAGACCTGGGTTTGAATCCCATCATCCCCCACTTGCATACTGTGTGACCCTGAGCAAGTCACTTAACTTCCTTGTGCTCCCAGGTCACACCTGGAAACAAGATCCGGCTTAGTGTGCCTTTCCAGGTTAAACAATTTCCTCTTTCCCTTCCTTTTCCTTTCTCACAGCAAGCTGTGCTTGAGCTGGTATGATTCGCACTGATAAATAAAGAGCTCTCTGATCATGTCCTCTGTTAGGCTGTTATACTAGCATGCCTTAGCTGATCTGATCTTTTTAATTCTTTTGGTAACTAGATAAGGCCCACTAGGCAGAATGCCTGTTTTCAGAGGTGACCTGGAAGCAATGAGGAGGTTATATGACTTGTTAAGGGTCACACAGTATGCAAGTGGAGGTTGTGGGATCAAAAATCCAGGTCTGCTGAAAATACCAAGCTCATTCACAGCCTAGTACTCTAACCTCTAGGCTATACTACTGCCCCATCCGCTGACAAAAAACCCCACTGACTCTCATGCCTATTGGGTTGCCTGTCTGAGTACGTATCTCGCAATCTGTGTACATTTCTCAAATGGAATATGTTTCTTATGTTGGAAATACTCACTGTGCTTAGCCATGGCTGTCGTATAATTTGCTTAATCTTCCGTCTGTCCAAAAGTCTCAGAAATGTTCAGTACCTCCAAACCAACTAAGTGTAACAGCAAGGATTATTTCTGCTCTTCCACTCTAGTTGCTCCTACATGCAGCTACTCAAAACTATAGTACTGTCAGCATTAAACTTTAACTGCAGTAAGTTAACTCATAGTTTAATGAGTTGCGTTTTGGCTATATTGTTTAATTATATTTTTTAAGCATTCAGTTGGAGTATAAATGGAATATATACATGCTGATATATTTAAAGTATTATAGAAAACATTTAGATTAAAATAAACGCTAACACATCATTACCAACTGGTTTGGAAGAATCACTGAATACTATGCTTTAAACTCGTTGCTTCTGAGTTTAGATAATGGATTAACAACTCAATAGCAATAACGCTGCTTTGAAGTTTAATGCTGACTGTACTATACTGTACTGTACTGTACTTGTCCAATCATTGGGAAATGCTGGTTTGATATCCTAACACATCAAAGGGGGCAACACAGGGGCAATTGATGTAAGGCCCAGGAATCTGGCCATTCTTGTGGCCAAAACGTAGTGTCAGGACACCAAGGTACACAACTGTGATTTTACACACATGCACGCACAGACTTTGGCTGCTGCCCAAGCTCACTTTATTAAACTCTCTCCTGCTCTATTCACTGCAGAGTACACTGCATTCTAGGATGAATAATAGAACAGGAAGCCAGTAGAATCAGTCAAAATAACAGGAAAAGTAACTATTAACCCTTCATTGTCTTAGTATTCTACAGGGGCACCGAGGCTGCATACATGTGCATACTGGAGTGGCAGCAGGAACAGAAGAAGCAAGGGGATGGAGGTATGAGTGGAGCAGGCTGGGGTAAAAATGTGAATTAAAAAAAAACTTGCATATGCAACTTTCTGTTGTTCCTCATCTATATTTTTGTGGTGCTACTGGTGCCAGGTGTGAGCATGACACAGGTGAGTTTGATACTGATATAATCCTGAGCCTGAGGACAGCTGGGATCTCTTAGATAATGCACACTGGTGCCACTTGAACATTTCAGAGGAAGACTGCAGGTGTAATGGTGAACGGCACCTTGCCGCAAGAAGGAAGAGTGACCAGTGGAGTTCCACAGGGATCAGTGCTGGGCCAGTCCTCTTTAACATATTTATCAGTGATATTGCAGATGGTTTGGAGGGGAAGGTGTGCCTGTTTGCAGATGACACCAAGCTCTGCAACAGGGTAGACAAATAAGAAGGGACCTCAGGGATGGAATCGGACCTAAGAAAGTTAGAGGAATGGTCCACAACTTGGCAGTTGAAGTTCAATGCCAAAAAGTGTAAGGTTATGCACCTAAGGAGAAATAACCCAGGTAAGGTGTACGCATTAGGGGGTGAATGGTTATCGGGTACAAGCTTAGAAAGGGACCTAGGGGTCATGGTTTCCAATGATCTGAAGGTGGGAAGACAGTGTGAAAAGGCTGTGCAAAAAGGCAACGGCATCCTCGGATGCATAGGAAGGGGCATCACAAGCAGAAAGCATGAAGTGATAATCCCACTATACAGATCCTTGGTGAGGCCTCATCTGGAGTACTGCGTCCAGTTCTGGAGATCTCACCTAAAAAAGGATATAGACCAGTTGGAGACAATGCAAATAAGAGCAACAAAAATGGTTCAGGACCTCCACCAGGAATCCTATGAGACAAGACTGAGAGAATTAATTATGTACTCCCTAGAACTGAGAAGAAATAGGGGAGACATGATAGAAACATTTAAATACCTTAAAAGTATCAACTCAGTGCAGGATCAGAGCCTATTCAAAGAAAACAAGGAAAAAAGAACTAGACGCCACAGTGTGCGTCTAATGGGAGGGAAATTTAGGACTAACATCAGGAATTTCTACACCAAGAGGGTGGTGGAGCCTTGGAACAGGCTTCCACAAGAGGTGGTAGAGGCAAAGACAGGGAATTCAAATGTTCTTGGGATAGGCATTGCAGTAACCTGAAACAACGAATCTACTAGGGAGGAGGGTATTCATATAGGAAGACTAGATGGATCACATGCTACCCATCTGCTGGCACATTCTTATATTCTTATGTAACATAAGCATATGATGAAGGGTTATCTAGCAGAGCACAAACAGAGATTGAGACGCAAGCTGAACACTATCAGTTAGGTGGCATCAAGTAGGATATACCCAAAAGGAACAATAAAAATGAAAACATTGCACACTCTGCAAGCAAGGTTCAATCATTTTATTTAAAGCGAGGTGCAAACTCACAAGTGGCAGTCAACACAGGGTTCTTTCCTTTAGAATATAGTAAATACTTTCACTTGTGAGTTTTGCACCTTGCTTTAAATACATTGATTGAACTACACTTAAGAGTGTCCTTTTAAATAATGTTTTATTATCTGCTATAACCCATGTTTAATAGAAATACTGACAAGACAAGAAAGTCATTTGGCCTATACTGGCTGAAGCAGCTTTTTATTTTCTTGGATGCCCTCTGACATCTGCCCCTTCGGAAATAATTCTCAGTACAGTACATCTGGAGATATTGTTTCACCACATAACTCAAAGCTAGATCCTGAGAATGTTCCATTAAATTTCAATGGGAGTCTTATCCACTGGAGACTCAAGTTAAAATGAGCACCCAGAAAAATGGTGTAATTGATCCGTTTTCATTAGTTCTGGGACCTGACTTAACGTTAATTTATGGAAGATCCTTATAAAGCCCATGACATGGTTTTAGAAAATCTCTAGGTTTTGAAGAATCAAATTCAAAGTCTTAAAATGAATGTGTTTGAAAATCATATGATGCTTAAAAGATTACATTAGGAACAGTGACTCCATACTTTTGGCTTAGCCTGAGTATGTTATCCCTGTTGAAAAAATTAATAAAGCTACCCAAGTTATTCTTGCTATGCCTTTTGAGATTACCTCCAGGATAATATATGGGAAACTAGATAATAATGGGGAAGATGTGTCTTCCAAACGGGAAAATACATAAGGGCCTTCTAGTGAAAAAAGATTAACTGAAGAAAAAGAAAAATAATAATAAAAAATAAAAATAAAAAGATCTCAGTATTACTACCAGATACACCTCCATAAGAACATATGAATTTGCCAGCAGAAGGAGACTGTGTGGTCCATCTAATCTGCCCGTGTTTTCTACCCCCCCCACTCAATTTGTCTTGCTAAGGTGACTATACTGTCTATCCCACACCTGTTTGAATTCACTGACTGTCTTGGCTGCCTCTACTACCTCCAGTGGCAGGCTGTTCCAAGGGGCCACTATCCTCTCTGTGAAAAAGTACTTCCTAACATTTGTTTTGAATTTACCTCCCACCAGGCACATGTTGTGTCCTCTAATATGTGCAGCCCTGTTTTCCCAGAAGAGGTTCCTGGTTTGTACTGTGTTGATCCCTTTAACAAATTTAAATGTCTCAATCATGCCTCCTCTGTTCCTCTTCTGCTCGTGGGAGAATAAATTTAGCTGGCTGAGCCTAGCTTCTTGTGTTTTGTGTTGCAGACCCTGCACCATTTTGGTAGCACATCTCTGCACAGTTTCCAGATGGTCTATGTCCTTTTTCAGGTGAGGTCTCCAGAACTGCACACAGTACTCCAAGTGAGGTCTCACCAGGGACCTGTACAGTGGAAGGATTACATCATGTTTCCTACTGGTAATACCCCTATCAATACATTTGAGGACGCTGCTTACCTTTAGTGCCACTTTTTCACATTGTTTCCCTACCTTTAGTTGTTTGAGATCACGACACCAAGATCCCGTTCCAGTTTTGTTTCTTCTAGTAGCTGCCCCTCCAGGACATACTTCATACATGGGTTCCTTCTACCCAAGTGCATGGCTTTACATTTTTTGGCGTTGAATCTCAACTGCCAGTCCCTGGACCATTCCTCTAGCATCCTGAGATCTGCCTCCATTTCTGCAATCCTCTCCTGTGTGTCCACCCTGTTGCAGAGCTTTGTATCATCTGCAAAGAGGCAGACCTTCCCTTTCAGTTCTTCAGCGATGTTGCTGACGAATATGTTGAAAAGGATGGGGCCTAGTACTGACTCCTACAGCATGCCACTTGACACCTTCCCCTCTTGGGACAGGGTGCCATTTACCATAACCCTCTGTGTCCTGCCTTGCAGCCAGCTTGTGATCCATTTAACTACTTTGTGACCGATGCCAGCTTGCTCCAGTTTATTGGCTAGACTTCTTTGTGGGACTGTATCAAAGGCTTTACTAATTCTAAATGTATTAAAAATCATTTTTTCCCATACTCCAAAGATATCAGTATCACTGTGAGATACACCTCCATATATCCCACCTTTATCATCAGGTCAGACTGAATCAATCACACCTATTCCAATGGCAGTGGTGGAAAGTGAATCTTATGGAATATAAACTCAAATAAATATTCTAAATATTCTCCATTCCCCCATAAATCATAATAACAGCACTTCTGAAGAGATCTTTTTGACTACTCATGGAATACCATGATGCACCATGAGGCACAGTAACAGCTTATGGAAAAAATGATTTTTATTACATTTAGAATTCAATGTATGTATATCACCAAGACAAAATGTATTTGTTCAGCCAAAACAAGGCTTTTCCAATAATCTTACATACATAGAAAAAGGAGATTGAAAAATAAAAAAAATGAATAATATGCAACATGGAAACACAAAGAAACTCTAATGTACTCATTATTCCTAACTAATAACAAACATGAATGCAGGACCAGAGATAATAAAAATGTCTCCAGGCAAAATACAATACTTATATTGAGATGGAACTATGCAGGCAATATTTTGAGAACCTTACAATGTGGCTTTGGGATGTATATATAATAACATATGAGAGAAAGAGAGAGAGAGAGAGCGGGAGAGAGAAAGAGAGAGAGAGAGAGAGAGAGAGAGAATGAATTTAGAGGGTTAGGTAACACTCTTTTCAAATTAATTTGAGAAGGCAACAAAGATTTGAGAGAACAGAGGTATTCTAGATACCAAAGGTATATACTGTATTTAGAAATGCTAAGACAAGTTAAAAATGTAATTGACCAAAAAGAGTATCAGATCATGGTTCCCATCTGTATGAACAAAGAATGAATAGGGTTCTAGAAGTCATTGATGTCAATGTATATACTGAACTATGGATCAAAAGAAAAGACTATAGGAACATTTTGGAAGAGGAAAAATAAAAGCATCAATTAATCTTATGGAAAAAATTAGAAGAAGCTATCATTAAAAAAAGATTTAAAATATTTCTGATTGCTAGTTGCCAAATGGCATGCAAACTATTTTTCCTATGATGGAAGCCCATATTCATCCAATAACTTAGGAAAACAGTGAAATATTTTTCAGTAAAGAAGAAGATTTAAGGGATACAGGAGATGAATTAGTTACTAGTCTGGTTGCATCGCATATTGGACCTCTCCCATTGTTTTTCACTAAAAGGTATACCACATTTCATTGTTTAGAAGCTGAGGCTTCTGTTACATTTTTTTACTTTCGGCTGCAGTTTCAAAATCAGGGCGACTACAAATCCGGGATGGCTTTAATTAATAACATTCCTGGTCAGAGCCTGTTAAGTTCCTAATATCCTCTACAGTGCTAGGCTTCCAAATAATACCCTTGCAGTTCTCAGCTCAGTGAGGTCTACTCTGTACCATTTGAGGTGTGAGGGGCTTGTGCTAAAGTGCTACATTGATCATTTGTTGTCTACTGCATCAAGTGAGTCCACTCTGTACAACTAAATACAAGCTAAAACTTGAACCGGTATTTCTTTATTTAAGTTTACCATGTACCCTGTATTACCTGGAGGCAGGATGGGGAGAACATGTTAGTTCCAGTACCCGATTCTCTCTCTTCTTCTTGCTGGTTGGTGCTACCAAGCTATTGTTTGGACTTTTGGCTGGGGAGGGGAGGGGATGGAGGCACCTGTGCTCGATTCTCTATCAACATGGTCTGTGAATGCTACCAAGCTGTTTGTTTGTCACAGTAACTGAAGGCAGGGTGGGGAGGATGTGTCCGGTACCCATACTCAATTCTCCACATGGTCAGTTGGTACTACCGAGCTGTTGCTTATTCAGCAGGAAACCAGTGTCTTTCTATTTTCAGATTATCATCTCTTATGCTAGCATTATTATACTACCTCTCATCTCAGTTTATAAGGTAACAGACAACAGCATTACTGCTTCCTAACCAGCAGATTTAATATGTCACCATTTAAAAGCTTTTTTTTTTCCCTGTTTAGAAGCTGTGGCTACAAAACAGGAACAACTTCTATTAAAAAAAGTTTGTTTTTCAACTGCAGGTTCAATTGGGGGGTTGCTTCTAAATGGGATGCTTCTAAATGGTGAAATGTGGTATTTCTTATGCTATAATGGAAACTAAATGTAATAAGGCACTTGAACAACATAAAATATTGACAGATATTTAGAGAATTGTATTTGAATATTTAAGATATTTGAATGGTGTTTCACCTATTCGGTGCAGTTCTATAAACCTGTGCACTTTCATCAAGCTGGGCTGGAAATACAATTTCTCCATTTTTTTAAGAAAGGATCTATTCATGATCCTTGAATGTATCAACTGATAAGCCTTATTGACTCATCTCAAAAATTGTTTTCAAGATTACTTTTGTATAAATGAAAGGAGTGAACTGATAGACTAGGCCAACTAGAGGAAACTCAGAATGGTTTTCACTGCAGATGTTTCACAATTCAGCAATGTTGTGTTCTTAGTCATCATGTTTATAACTATGCCACAATTAAAAAAAATCCACGGTATTGTTTCCTTGTGTTAAAGTTAACATTTAACAGTATTAGTAGGAGTCTTTTATTGACACATTTACTGTATTTCAGTTAGGTATTGATCTGTTGCTATTGAACATTTTAATAAGACTACACAACCACACTTGGTCACAAGTAGAGTTTAACCAATATGGGTATCTTTCAAAGAAGATTAACACTAATTTAGATTTATATCAAGGATGCATCCTGGCACCATCTTCACTAAAGCAGCAGTGCAACAAAAATGTTTTTCCAAAAAAGCTAGTTTCAACTACGATTAAAAAATATTAGCATACCTGTCAAATGTACTTGTCTTGGTGCCTCCTATGTGGTGCACCATAAATCTTTTTTTATTTTTTTTTCTATCCTAGCCCTTGTCAGGTCTACCATACTACTTCTATGCAAAATGTGGTGGCCATCTTTTTTTTCCTTGAGAAAATCAATTAAAACTTTTATAAAATACTCACATGTTGGTGGAATTTGAAAATTGTGCCACCAAATTAAAATGGAAGATGCCAGGAATATTTTATAGTGAAAACAAGGTACGGTGAATTTCTTTTTGCCAATTTCATTGCACTGCTGCTTTATTTATAAACAGAGTCATTGTGCAGTTATATGATATAAAGTTTAATTCTCCAAAAGTTTCAAACAAAGTAGTTAGCCATTTGGCTTATACTGATGACATTGTACTGATTGTTACTTCATTATTAGGCCTACAGAGGAGGATTGGCAGATCCTCTAGTTGATGAAAACAAAACTAATGGAAAACCAATGGAAATAAGACACAAATGGTGGTATTTTGGATACAGTAAGAAAAAACTTTCCAAACTATAACAGTTAAATATTATGTTTATGTAGGGGATGAGGTTGTCCCCTAACACACAGTGGAATGACCATTTGGATATGGTGATGAATAATACTAATAACACAATGAACAAATTCAAAAGTTTTAATTATAAATATTGTGGAACTTCCTTGGAGAGTGCATTGATGGCTTTGAATGCTAAACTTACATTTTCAGTACTGTATGCTATTGATATATGTGGCAATATAAGTTCTTCTCCTTTAGAGGAACTCCTTAGTAAAGTTTATAGGCATCCTTTATTTCATTTATTTACTGAGTTTTTGGAAAGTACCTTTGAGTCAGAGACTCCTTTACAAAGGTTCCACGTCACAGAAATCAGATACATAACAGTCATTACATGGCAATTCACTTTCACCAGGGCACAGAGTAAGCAATGAACATAGAGCAGGGAAAGGCTAACAGTTTGAAACTTGGAATAGTGAGCACAGTTCTTAAACAATACATTAATACTACTCAACAATCCAGCTGAAACTGACATATTTAGACTGGAGACTCAATGGGGGTTTGGAAAATAAACTTATATTTTCAGTACTGTATGCTATTGATATAAGTGGCAATATAAATTTTTCTCCTTCAGAGGAACTCCTTAGTAAAGTTTAAGAACTTTAAGAACTTCTAACTTTGTAACATTCCCAATAATAAGAGCAGAATAAGACCAGATTTCAGTATCTCCATTATTAAAGAAAAGATTGCAGTATTCTGATTGGACCTGTTTAAACTCTCAGAAGACCACTTACTTCACATGTGTTTGGTGGATCAACTCAATTATTCTGTGAGGGGGTCTAGCCTGTCTGAACATGACATTTCTAAAGGAGGAATTGTTTGCAACTGCTTTAGGTAATCTGATGGAGATTTCATTTGAACCTACAGTAGGCAGGTAATAATAAGAGTAAAACAAGATTTAGTGACATCTCCAAACAGGCTGATATGGCATTAATACAAAAATCAAAGTTGGATAGCTGGCATAAAATTCTTAAAGTATTACATGGGAAGGAGTCACATTTATGAATGGAGATTAATAGTGGAAATAATCTTCTATTTAAACCAAAAAAAAGTGGAGTTGTGTCTCCTCTTTGTAGGTGTAATAAATGAGATTATGATGATCTTAAACATCTTGGGCCCGATATTCAAAATTGCGCCTGGCAATGGCACAAGTGGGTGCACAGCACAAATGAGTTGCACTGGAGCAATTAAGGGATATATTCAAAAGAGATGTGCCATGGTGCATCCCTTCTGAATATATCACATAATGCATGCTGCACAAATACAATGTGCTGGTACATCCCCCCAGACAGGTCTGAATACCAGGAATGGGAAATGTGACAGTGCATCAGAGATAAGCTGTGCACAAATTCCTGATATTCAGACACCGATATGCAAATGGAGCCATAATGCATGCAAAATGCAGATGGGACCATTTGCATGTGCTGTGCAGGGCTGGCCAGCATACTGCACCTGGTGCCCTGCACAGCATGCGGTCCCTGTACCAGGGACCATAGTAGTAGTACCCCCTCCCCATCCTGACCCTCTGATCATCGAAAATAAATAGTTTTATATCCTGGTAGTGTGGTGGTACCCCCTCTACTCTACTCCCGACCCTCCGATCACCGAAAATGAATATTTCCATATCCCTGGTAGTCCAGTGGTACCCCCTCCCCATCCTGACCCTTCAATTGCCAAATATAAATTATTTTAATATTCCTGGTAGTCCAGTGGAAGCTCCTCCCCTCCCAACCCTCTGATCACTGACTATAAATTATTTTTATATCCCTGGTAGTCCAGTGGTACCCCCCTTCCCTCCCCTCCCTACTCCCCGATCACCATGATCATATGCAGTATGATTTCCCTGGTGGTCCAGTGGTTCCCCTCCTCACAATATCCTCTGATCACTCATAAAACTGATCCACATGTCCCTGGTAGTTTAGTGGTACCCTCCACCCCACCGGTAACCATGATCACCCATACTGTTGACAAAACCAATTCCCTGATGGTCCAGTGGCACCTCCCACCCACACAGGACCCCCAGCCCACCCAGCTCCCCAACCCATCATCGGCGGCAGCAAACCCACCCACATATCTCCATGGCTGCCTGCTGAATGACAGCTCACAGTAGCAGCTGCAAGCCCATTGGACCACACTGTGGACCAATGGACTTGCAGTGCATACTGTAATACTCATTCACAAACATGTGAATGAAGTCATTCATTCACATATTTGTGAATGAGTATTACAGTATGCACTGCAAGCCCACTGGCCCGCAGTGTGGTCCAATGGCTTGCAGCTACTACTGTAAGTTGTCATTCGGTGGGCAGCCAAGGAGGTATGTGGGTGGATTTGCTGTCCACCAATGATGGGGTGGAGCTGAGTGGGCTGGGGGTCCTGCATGGGTGGGGGGGTGACACTGGACCACCAGGGAATTGGTTTCAACAGTATGGGTGATCATGGCTACCAGTGGGGTTGGCGGTGCCACTAGACTACTAGGGACATGAAGATCAGCTTTATGAGTGGTCAGAGGTATGGTCAGGGAGGGGGGAACCACTGGACCACCAGGGATATTAAAATAATTTATATTCGGCAATCGGAGGGTCAGTATGGGGAGGGGGGTACCACTGGACTACCAGGGATATAAAACTATTTATTTTTGGCAATCAGTGGTATGGGCAGGGATGGGGGAACCACTGGACCACCAGGGCTATTTTCATTAATACAATACAGTGACTGAAGGTACAGGCAGGGAGGGGGAACCATTGGACCACCAGGGCTACTATTTTTAATACAATATGGTGATCGGAGGTACAGGAGGGGGGTACCACTAGACTACCAGGGACTTATGTGGGTGCTTGGGCACAGTGTTCTGGGGGGTAGCCGTCCATGGATGGCAGCTGCTTTGTTCTGCACTGCAATACAGAAGCACACTTGTGGGTGGAGGGCACTTGAGCATTTTTTTACGGGCTCAACTTTGAGCCCAGGTATGCAGCATATCTCTGGGTTGTGCCAGTAGATGCACCACACATCCTGGGCTGAATATCGGGATGTGCTGCATATGCATGGGCACGCCCCCCTGGAGATGTGCTGCATACATTATCTTTGTACCCACACACATCGGGAATTGCACTGCACAATTCCCACTTTTGAATATTTCCCTGGAGCACAGTTCTGGGGTTGCACTGGTGGAACCCCTTTGAATATCTAGCCCCTTGTATTCATTTATCCCCTTTCTGAGAAGAATTTGAAAATATGGATGGCCACCATTTTGGGGAAACTGTATTTTCCTCTTGAGGCAATCATAATATATTTGTTTAATTCATGAGATTTCAACTTTTGAGAAGACAGACCAGATGTTTGCTCTCATTTAGGCTTTAGTAATAAGGCACAGAGTAGATAATTTATTTATGGCATTTTGTTAAATGCTGCTTCTTGTATAGAGATTGCCCCCTTGGCTATGGGAATGTAGGTAACCAGAACAAAACCCAAGCCCCAACTTAGGTTTCACACTGTAGGGTGTTGGCTAATAAAATAACTATACTACACCTTAAAAACTACCAGGATAAGAAAACATTTCAATTTCAAGTTATGGAACTGGATAGATATATCTTCCTTATTGGTCCTAATGTTAGACCATCCTTTGGAATGAAAGATGTTAACTAATGGTCTCTTTCAAAAAATTGTAGATTGTAATTCCTACTGTAAAGCACAGGAATACTACAGTCAACTACAGACTAGAAAAATTCATATATGAAGGTATATGACAATTTTCTTTTAACAATAGACTGTTTTCATGTTAAAGTTATTTGGTTTAATGTATTCTGATTTATTCATGTATATATTATGTTTTGTAAATTTGTACATGTCAGTTTTCTATGGCTGATTAATTAATTAAAACCCTTGAACCTTGAACTCAACCAATTGTGGATCAACTTTCACTATGTATTCAGTTACTCACAAGTTCAACAAATGACTTCTACTACTTCCACTCCTGCACCTCAGATTTGCAGGTGTTCTCAGACTCTTACTGGCAGTGCAGACACAATCCTCCAGACACTGTCAGCAGCAACATCACAAGAAATCTGAGCCTTTTGACACATACCATCACACATCCTCATGATACTATTGTATTGTCACCAACAAGTTCGATATGCCATCACACAACGTCATCATCAGTGTCACTGTTGTCATCATTAAAATAGAGGGTATAAACCTTGAAGTCAGCAATTAATTTTTATTGCTCTGACTTAATGGAATACGGCCTTAAGGGATTGCAGACTACATCACAGCACCATAAATAGCAGTCCCCAGCAGTGCCATGCCAACACCGCCTGTCCCAAGCAAGCTAGAGTAATTAATCATTGCTGACTCTGAGGCTTTAATACCCCTGTTTGTAATCTGTTTTACCTCCATGCCAATTACTTTATTGTGATCCAATGTTTTTCAGCCAAACTTTTAAAATTAAACCAAAGGAAAGGATACAGAAGCAGAACTGAATTACTAATGAATGCCTTCTCTGAGCCATAACCTTGGAGGGGGATGGAGCGGGAAGGGGATATAAAAATAGTAGTTCAATTCCAGGCTAATTCAGCAGATACCCCTCCCTACTTGCAGTATGTAGCTTATAAGACATATTGTCATGTGACCAGAACAGCATGCATGCCTGGGAGTTAGTGGAAGAAGCAGTTTTACATTCTTGATGGCATTAGGCAGACTGACCAATCAGTCTAACTAGCATCACTGATGATGCAAGACCACTCCCCCTTTCTGGGCATGGGCTGTTGATGTCACATGACAATATGACTACAGTGTGCTGCTGGTTAGGGAAGGAGACTGCTGAGCCAGCCAGGCGTTGGACTATGATTGCCCCCCAATCATGGAGTGAGGTCAGAAGGAGACCCGCAGGTAATAAATGTTGATTTGGAACTGCGGCAGGCTAGGGAAGGGGCAGTATACTGAAATGGCAGTGATGACTACTGGTATCATGCAAGCAGAGGGCATTGCACATAAGATGCAGTCCTGTGTGATTATAAAGACAATAGCAGTTAAACATAAATTTATTAAACATGTTCTGAATTTCCATTCTATTTCAGGCAATTTAACAAATATCTAGCATAGTTTCATCAACATACACTTTCATTTTATAGCTCTGATATCATCATGAACATTTCATCTGTCCCCTAACCAACCCCTAATCTTCTTTGTTTTCACAGAGCTTCAAAGATAAACAATTCAGATAATCTAAAAATTATGTATTTATTTATATCTTTATTTTAGCTACTACCAGTGGTAGTGAGTCATGGGGTTGTGAGACTTGATACTCAAATAAGTGCATTGAGATTAAGTGCCTGGACTTAAGGGAAGAGGGACTTGAGGGGGAAGGGCAAGTGACAGGGGACTGTGCTGGTGGAGATAATAGCTAAGGTTAAATATTAAAAATATGCCTAGAATGTTTTCACTGGTGGGAAGCTGAAGATGGACACTAGATAGCTACAGGGGTAGTGGCACCACATTCTTTCAAAGGGTGCTCTGTATGTATGAGGGTTGCCCAGCATGTTGTACAGTCAGTGCCCTTGCTGACCAATTGACTGTTCTTAGGAATGAATTAATGATTCTGAAGAGCAACTTGATACATGACCCTAGAAGGACTTTAGCACCAGTTGGCGGGATGGACTGCAGTGAACAGGGGGAAAGGAATGGTGAGGAGGGCCAGGAATGGTGGAGCAGGGCAGGGCAGCCAGGGGAAAAACTAGCAACCTGTTTGAGCCACTGGCTAAAATGGTTAGCACAGTTGACTCCAGGGAGGACACAGTACTTTAAAATAAGGAGGATCATGATACAACAAACAGTGGTGTAACAGGTGGAAAGAGGTACGGCAAGGCAGATAAGAAGACAATGCATATTATTTTATTGGGTATTCTAAAGTTAAAGAGCAAGAGAGGAATGTGTGCAATGCAAATCAAAGTGAAAGAATAGTCCACTGTCTCCCAAGGGCAACGTTCAGTAAGGTACTTCCCAGGCTGGTTTGGTCCTTGTATCTTTAAAATTTAACGTACCATCTGCTGTTGTTTATTAATTGTATTTTTGCTATGTAAGGCACCCAGAGCCTGTAGGATTGGTCACCTAGGGAATAAATATTCTACTACTACTAATAAAACTCATCAGTGTCAATGGGGATAACATTGACAATGGGATACATCTGAGCAGAAAGACTTTGGCAAAATAACAAGCAGTAGATAATGTTGAGGAAAGTTTCTGGGAACTAGGTATTACAGTCAGTTGAGAGTAGAGGCAATTAAGATAATTTATTCCAAGGTTCCACCAGTGCCACATGAGGGACATGTTACAGAAGTGTAAATTAAGAACTTCAGTGGCTAAAGAATGAGTGTGAGGAGGAAGTCTTTTATTTTACCTGTGTCTGGGACTCTTTCTAGGGGGGTGGTAGTTTTTTTTTAAAGAAGATGACCTGCATTTGGCAAGAAAGGGCACTAGTGCATTAGAGGAGAAGATAGATGTGTCAGTTGGTAACTGTTTAAAACTAGGATTGGGGAAAGCAGAGCTAATTGGCACTTGCACACTGAAATATACACAGATGCCACACAGAATTTCTCCCAAAAGTTAGAAGATGGGATGGTAGAGAGTTTAAGTCATATATGAGGGTAGTACAGAGGAAACAAAAAACACTGGAAAGCATAAACAGGGGTAACAGAAAAGTAAAAAAAAAAACACTAAATAAATAAATAGAATGTACTGTACATGAATACAAGGAGCTTAGGAAACAAAATGGATGAATTGCAGACAATTGTGGCCTATGAAGAATTAGATTTATAGTGGCACTTACTGAAACATGGGCAAATCAAAATAACAACTGGGATCTTCATGTCACAAGTTATTCTCTGTTTAAGAAAGACAAAGGGGGGATGGGGGATGGGGTTGAAAGTTTATGCAGATGAGATGTTAGCAGTTTGGAGGAAATATTTATCTATGAGGAGGGTGGGAAATATCAATGGCCAGATCTCAAAGGAGTCAGATGTTTGTATGTGCCTCACAGGACTGTTTTAATATGTCAGGGGCTTAACAAGAAGGAATACTATATAAGATCTTGCAGTGCCTAATATGGATAATATCAGTGATATAAAGGTTGAGAATCCATAGGAAAAAGTGACCTTGATTTTGTATAATTTAGCATTGTTCTGAAGGTACAAACTATTAAGTCTACCGCTGTGCCATGGTCCCAAATGTTAATTAAACCAACTTTATTAAAATGCAAGCAGTATTAGTTGATAAATTAGAAAACACAGATAAAATGATGAGGGTAGAAAATGAATGAGCAGCCTGAAAGTGGACAATACAGTGGTTCAAAGAAGTGCATTATGTTAGGGAATCAAACTAGCATAGAAAGCCAATTTGATTTGGTGGACAGGTGTGGAAAGCAATGTGGGAAAAGAAAAGGTCTTATATGACTTATAAGGAGGAACAATCTGAAGTCAACAGGATGCTGGACAAGGACTAGTGAAAAGTAAATGACTCATTAAGAGGATAAAGGCAAATATTTATTTAAGTATAGCAGATGGAATTTAAAAAAAATGATACGACCTTCAGGTACATCGGAGAAAAGAGACAAGTACAGGACAGCACTGAAAGAATAATGAAGACTGAAATGAGGGTGGAGGATGGCATAGGGATTGCAAATGTATTATATTAGTACTTTAGTTCAGTGTTTACAGTTGAGACTTTGGGACCATTACCTGATAGTAAGAATAAATTTGAGGGACAGAATCTGGAGCTTAGGAGAATACCGATAAATAGAGTTCTCAAAGGATTAAAGAATCTTAAAGTAAACAAATCTCCTGGGCCAGATGATATTCATTCTAGGGTACTTAGGGAGATGGGATATGTGTTGATGGCACACCCAGTAGCACTTTTCAATGAGTCTCTATCAAGAGGTGAGGTGCCAGTTGACTGAAGTGTGAAAAGCGTGGTCCCACTGCACATGTCTGGGAGCAGAGAGGATACAGGGCATTACAGACCAGGGGGACTGGATTTTCAGATGGTCCCAAATGCCACAAGCCCCAGGTGCATTGAACATATGGTCTTGAGGCATTCTCCTGGCCAGCAATCAGGATTTTCTATCCTGTGCGCCAATTGTCACAAGCTAGACCAACTTTTTCTGGTCCAGCTTGTGGCAATCTCAGGAACCCTTTTTATGGGGCGTGCGCCAAATATTTGGTGCAAGCTGCCATAAATCGAGTAAAGTGTCACAACTGCGCCCAACCTACTAAAATCGTGTACAGTTGCAGCAAAGGTGTTTGGTACAGCTGCACCAAAAAAAAGGGTTTGATGCAACCCCTGCATTGCCCTTTGAAAACTGAGTCCAAGGAGTCTGACATCCATTATGGGTAAATTATTGGAGACAGTAATTAAGGAAAACATTGATGAATTTCTAGAGGAAAGGAACTCATACATTTTAATCAGCATGGGTTCACGAGATGTAGATCTTTTCAAACAAACATAATTTTTTCATCAGAGTGATACAATTGGTTGACAAAGATCATACAGTTGATGTGCTGTGTTTGGATTTCAGTAAAGCTTTTGACAGTAGTAAACAGAAGACTGGTGAAGAAGGTGAGTGACCTGTGGTAAGGGGAAGGACCCACTCAGTAGAATAATATCTGGTTTGGAAACTCAATATTGGAGCCCTGATATGGTGGAAAGTTAGTTTAGTTGCTGATCATACAAAACAAAACTTTGTGGGAGGATGAACAATAATGGAGAAATTAACACTATGAAGAGGGATGTAGACAGATGAAGAAACACTTGAACAGTGGTCTGGCATATGGTACTTGCAATTCAATGCCAAAAATGCAAAGTTATGAATGTTGAGTGCAGGACTCCACAGACAGAATATACTGTAGGATAACTTGAGTAAATCTAGAACATGCTAGGGACGAAAGGTATCTGAGGGTTACAGTTGGTAGTAGTTTAAAATGTTCATTGCAGTGTAGCAAAGTATGTGGGAAGGCAAATAGTATGCTAGGCTGTATCAATCAGTATGAGTTTCACCAGTCCTTGGAAAGGGATTCTGCCACTGTACAGGTCACTTGTAAGGCCACATCTGAAGTACTGTATGCAGTTTTGGAACCCACAGTTGGGGAAGGACAAAGATAAAATAGAGACAGTACAGAGAAGGGCAACCAAAATAATTTAAGGAATGTGGAGAAGAATCTATGAAGAGAGGCTGAAGGATCTCTATATGTACTCCCTAGATGTCAGGAGAGAGAGAGAGAGAGAGAGAGAGAGAGAGAGAGAGGATACAATAGATACATATAAATATATCAAGTGAGGTACAATAAGGTGGATTACACTGAAATGTTCAATATAAAGAACTTTTCAACCACTAGGAGACATAATCTCAGGCTTACGGTAGGGAATTTTTAAAAGAATAGGAAACATTTTTTCACACAAAGGGTGGTAGACAAGTGGAACAGTTTGCCTTGTTCTGTAATTAATTCAAAGAATGTACATGATTACTAGACATAGTGGAATTATTTCAAATGGATAATTTGCAAAGGGAGGGTTAATACTGTAGGAAGAGTACTGAGGATAAAAGAGTACAACTAACAATGAGTGATGTGAGGTAGGGAATATTAGGACAGACCCACTGGACTTACTGGGCCCAATTTTCAAAGGGCTGTTAGAGCAGTACTAATTGCATCAAACCCCTGCCTGCAGCAAACTCCAGGTGCGCCAGGGATCCTGCGCCGGATTTTCATACAACGGGGTCCCTGTGCCAAAGTCCCCAGAATTGCCACAGGTGGAGAGTTGCACCAAACAGGTGGCATGCCAGAGGGAGTTGATGGAGGATACCATCATCCCCCCACCCAGTGCACAGCTGGTATCTGCACAGCAATGATGGGGGAGGAAAGGAACCCTGCAACCTGCTTTGGAGAGCGCCAAGGATCCTGGGGAAGTGCCCTACTGGGCACTGTGTGACACAGCATGCTGTGGCAGGGAGAAAGGTGGCACCGTGCAGGTGTGCCCACAACAGTGCCACAGGCCCATAGATGGGGTACTTCTTTGCATACATTCACTGACCCTGTCCTGGACCCCCTGGTGTTATCTGCCCTGTCAGCTGTCCAATAGCTGGCAAAGTCCCCAAAAAGCAGGGAGTGTCCTGGGCAGCATTGTATGCAGTGCAGCTTTGTGATAGGGAACTATGGGCAGCTCAACATGCCGCTGCTGCACAGCCCACCACGTGTGGGCAAACTGCATGTACAGGTGCCGTTGTAGCACTTGCAGGTTGGGAGGCACCCCTATAGGCAGGTGTCATACAAGAGTGAGGGTGACAGAATGAGAAGGGAACTGTAGCCACAATTACAGGAGTGGGGAAGTGCCAGCCCTGCCACCATGCCCTGCCATGTTGGAACATTGTCAGTAACATGTCAGGTGGGTGGGTGGGTGGGTGCGTGCACTGTACAATGGCACATATCTGACTTTCAGGGAGTGTCTCCATTAGAAATGTGGCCATTCTACAGTATGCATCCATCTACCTGACATGTCACTGACACTGTTCCAACACAGCAGGGCACAGTGGCAGGGATGGTGCTTCCCCACTCCTATAATTATGGCTACAGTTTCCTTCTCATTCTGTCACCCACATGAATGTATGGCCCCTGCCTAAAGGGGTGCCCACCAACATGACAGTGCTACTATGGCACCTGTACATGGGGTTTGCCCACACACTGTGGGTGTGCAGCAGAGGCATGCTGAGCTGCCCATTGGTCTCTGTCTGTTACAAAGCTGCACCTCATACCATGCAGCCTGGGACACTCTCTGCATGTTGGAGACTTTGCCAGCTGCAGGACTGTGGCAGGGTTGATACCACCAGGGGGTCCTGGATAAGGTTGGTACCTGCACATGAAGAATTACTCCATCTACAGATCTGTTGCACTGTTGTGGGCACACCTGCCCAGTGCCACCTTTCTCCTTGTCACAGCATGCAGTGTCACACAGTATCCACTAGGGCACTCTCACAGGACCCATGGCACTGTCTAAGGTGGGATGCAGGGTTTCTTTTCCCCCCCACCACCCAGCGCAGTCCTGACTTCCAGTGCAAGGGCTGTTAGACCAGCTCATGGCTGGTCTAATCACAGCCATGCCTTGCTGCCACCATGGGCCTTTCAAAATCCCAAATTAGGGGATGCTGCAATGCCCACTGTGGTTCAACCCCCTTCCACCATGGCGCACCAGTGCAGCTGTTGCAAGGACGGTGCAAGCCTGGTTGGCGCAGATGGTCCTACCAGTGACGCAAGGTGCCTTACAAAATCAGGACTGGTGCAAGGTGTGGAACAAGGAGCCCTTTGCACCATTTCCCTTTGGTGTAAGCCCCTTGCACCAGTCCCAATCTTTTGAAAATCAGACCCCTAGTCTTTTGCTTTCCTACTTTCTGTTTCTATAAAATAGTAAACAGTATTTGAGAAGGGACCTTGGTGTTTGCAAACAAATAATTTCAGCATTTCGCAAAGTCTAATCTTTACTAAGATATTTTTCTAATTTTCTTTAATTTTCCTTCTCATAAAATATTAAAAATTATACAATGGCAAGAAAATTTCCTGGACTCTGATTGGTCAGCTGCCCACCACAGCAGGGATGTTATCCTGGCATAACATCCCAGCTGTAGTGCCAGCCAGCTGTCAACCACATCACTACACATCAAAAGACAGATCACTACACAGCAGCTGTCAAAGACCACTCTGACAGAAATATTAAACAAAATAAAGCAGACTCATGTCAGCATTTCCAAAACTAAATTTCAATTTGTTCAAAATGGCAACAATAGATGAATGGTTTTCAGAGGACAAAGAAAATACTGAGCCCAAAAAGAAAAAAGAAAAACGAAGGCATGTTGAAATCCACGACAACCAGCTAGATCAAATTGAATGCGACAGGAATGAACCATCCACAAGGCGGCAAACTGTGTGGGCCATTAACGTCTTAAATGACTGGATCAAAGAAACAGGTACCGAAGTTAACTTAGCAACAGTAACCGAAACTGTCTTAAATAAAATCCTATGGAAATTCTATGCCTCAGTCAGAACCAGCAACGGAGCCCAGTACGGAATAAGCAGTTTCATCAGGTTGAGATCGGGGATTAACCGTTACCTGAATGAGCCCCCGCTGTCAAGAAACATAAATATAATCACCCACACAGAGTTTCAGACTGCAAATAACATTTTCACAGCCCAAATAAAAAGCCTCAGACGGGACGGAAAGGACAAGGCCCAACACCACGCTCCCCTCACGGAGACCGAACTGTCATTCCTCAGACAATCCGAGGCACTCAACACAGAAACCCCCGAAGGACTTCTACGCCGAGTCTGGCTAGAAGTTCAGTTGCATTTCGCCAGACGCGGTTGCGAGGGGCAAAGACAACTACAACCCTCCAGTTTTGACTTTAAAACAACAGAAACCGGACTTGAATATGCCACGCTGAACTTCAATGAAAAAACGAAGAATCACTGCGACCCACTAGAAAAAGACCGCGATCGCTACAGGGGCACAATGTTTGCTATACAAGGCCATCCTCAATGCCCACTTGCTCTCCTAAAAAAATACATTTCAAAACTCCCCAGCAACAGCCCATGCCTCTTTTTGCATCCTAGGAGAAAAAGCCTGCCAGTCCCTGGGTAACAGAAAAAGTCTGGTATACCTTGGAGCCCCTTGGCAAAAATTACCTGTCTTCCATGCTGCTGAAAATGTGCCACGCTGCAGGGCTCCCACACACATAGAAACATAGAAACATAGAATTTGACGGCAGATAGGGACCGTTTGGCCCACCCAGTCTGCCCATTTCCCTACCTGACGGATAAGCTGCAGATTCTAGTTAAACAGCTTACTTCCTCCTACCCCCCACTAGAATTGCCCGATGCCTGTCCCATGCATTCTTGAATTCTCCTACTGTTCTTGACTCCACAACCTCCTCAGGAAGGCTGTTCCATGCATCCACAACTCTCTGTAAAAAAAAAAAATACTTTCCAACTTTACCTCTGAGCCATCCCCCTTCTATCTTCAAATTGTGTCCCCTTATTCTTGCACATCTTTTCTTCTGAAAGATACTACCCTCTTGTACCTTGTTAATTCCCTTGAGATACTTGAAAGTTTCTATCATGTCCCCTCTCCCTCTTTCCTCAAGGTATACATATTAAGCTGCTTTAGTCTCTCCTCGTATGTCTTCTGGTGCAGACCTTGCACCATTTGGTTGCCCTCCTCTGAACAGCCTCCACTCTGTCTATACTGGAGATGGGGTCTCCAAATTGCACACAGTACTCCAGATGAGGTCTCACTGACTGTGAGAGGGATAACTTCCTGTTTTCTACTGTTGATGCCTCTCCCTATGCATCCCCAGACCACCTTACTGCCTTCTCCATTGCCTGCCCACCTTTAGGTCATCTGATATAATTACTCTTAGGTCTCTTGATTTTTATTAACTCACCCCCCATTGTGTACTCTTCCCATGGGTTTTTGTTTCCCAGATGCATTACCTTGCACTTCTTCACATTGAATCTGAGCTGCCGCATATTTGACCATTCCTCCAGCTTTGCCAAGTCCCTTTTCATTCTTTCCACCCCACCTTGTGTATCAACCCTGTTGCAGATCTGTGTGTCATCTGCAAAGAGGCATACCTTTCCTTCCAGGTGCTCTCCAATGTCACTTATAAAGATATTAAAGAGGACCGGTCCCAGTACCGAACCCTGCAGTACCCCACTAGTTATCCTCCTTTCTTCACTGTGGACTCAGTTTACTATTACCTTTTGTGTCCTGTTGTCCAGCCAGTTTTTTATCCAGGCTACCACCTTGGGACCCACTCCAAGGCTGGCTAACTTGTATATTAATCTTTTGTGTGAGACTGTCAAATGCCTTGCTAAAATCTAGGTAGGCCATATCCACAGCCCCTCCCTGGTCTACTACTTTGGTCACCCAGTCAAAGAAATCTATTAGGTTCGTCTGACATGACCTTCCTGCTGTGAAACCATGCTACCTTGGGTCCTGTGCCCCACTGGCCTCTAGGTACTCAACAATTCTTTCCTTCAGAAGCGATTCCATCATTTTCCCTACCACTGAAGTCAAACTAACTGGTCTGTAGTTTCCTGCCTCTGCCCTGCTCCCACTTTTTGTGAAGTGGAATCACGTTTGCCCTCCTCCAATACCACTCTATCCTGCCATGATTTGTTAAAGAGAGTAGTCAGTGGTGTTACTAGTTTTACCCTTAGTTCTTAGTATTCTTGGGTGATTCCATCAGGCCCCATTGCTTTGTCCACCCTCAATTTCAAGAGTTCTTTCAAAACCCTTTCTTCTGTGAATGGACTGGTATCAACCCCCCTATTCAGAGTTTCTCCCTTGTTTGGTTTAGGCACCTCCCTCTCCTCATCTGTTGTGAATGCTGAGCAGAAATATTCTTTCAGCATCCCTGCTTTTTCACTGTCACCCTCTGCCCACATTTCCTCCCCTTTATTAAGTCTCTATTCCTCCCTTGGTCTTTCTTCGCTCGCTAATGTACCTATAAAAAGTTTTATCCCCCCTTCTTAACAGAGTTGGCTCTCTTTTCCTCAGTTTGTGCCTTTCCTATTCTGACTGCCTTCCCTGCCTCCTTCTGCTTTATCTGATAAAGTTCTCTGTCCTGCTCCTTCTGAGTTTCCTTATATTTCCTGAATGCTATCCTTTTCTCCTTAACTGTCCCTGCCACCTCTTTTGAGAACCATAGTGGTTTTTTCCTTCGTTTTGTTTTATTGATTTGCTTCACACAAAGGCTTGTTGCCTCTGTGATGGCTATTTTGATTATTCCCTATTGTTCCTCCACCCCTCCCTCTTGCTCATTTGCTAGTGCTTTTCTAAGGCACTCATTTTCCTAAAGTCAGCCTTCCTAAAGTCCAATACTCTTTATGTTTGTATGGCTTGACTCTATGGCTGTGTTTATTGTGAACCACACTTTTTGGTGGTCACTTGTTCCCAGATGGCTACCCACTTCTAAATCTGAGATCCTTTCTCCTTCCCCATTTGAGAGTACCAGGTCTAAGATTGCTCCCTCCCGAGTGGGTTCCAACACTAGCTGTCTGAGGCATGCCCCCTGTAGGGCATCAAGAATGACCCTGCTCTTGGATGTGCCTGCAGCAAAGGTACTCCAGTTAACATCTGGCATATTCAGGTCCCCCATCAACAATATCTCCCCTTTTTCTGCCATTTTAAGGATGCCTTCTATCATTTCCTTCCCCTGAGATGGGGGTCTGTACACAACCCCCACGCGGATTGTGGTGCCATTTCCTGTCTCCAGGGTGACCCATAGTGACTCAACTTCCTGTACACTAGTTCTGTTGCTTTAATCCCTTCCCTTATATAGAGAGCTGCTACTCCTCTTTTACCCACCCTGTCCCTCCTGTAGACTTGTGTATCCTGGTATGTTGGCTTCCCACTCATGGTTTTCTGTGTACCATGTTTCACTGACTGCCACAATATCCAGGCATCCCTCTTCCATTAAGGCCACTAGTTCAGGAGCTTGCTGCACAGACTAGGGCATTGGTACTCATCACCTTCCATTTATTTTTATGGCCTCACCCCTTTTAGTCCGTCCTTGTCCTTAACCCTTTCATTTATCCCTGTCCTGCTCCCTACTGACTTCTCTGCCTTGGTGTTTACCTCTCTACTGCGCTTTGTGGGGGGAGGCTGGGATCTCCCTGCTCCTTTTCAGTGCCTCCCCCCTTGGCTAGTTTAAATGCTTGCCAATGAAGCATTTAAACCTGTCACCTAGGATCCTGGTTCTCCCACCACCCCCCCAAGACAGATGCAGACCATGGCGCCAGAATAAGTCTGTATCCCTCCAGGTGGCTCCCCAGTCCCCTATGAAGCCAAAACCCTGAGCTCCACACCAGTTTTTCAACCATTCATTGAATCCCATGATGCGGAATACCCTAGCATCATCCTTGCCATAGACAGGCAGCACCTCCAAGAAGGTTACCGTACATGGTACTTGTCTAAGGCCCCATCCCAACTCCACAAACTCCTCTTGCACAGTTTGTCATACTTCGGATAACAGAAGCGAATGCAGTTAGCAAGCCACTTAGAGGGGCACAGTTTGGAAACAGTCTTCCCCAAGGATTTGGGGGCAAAGGAAACAAAGAGCTGGTCATCCTTACAGGAATCTTTGGTCCAGTGAATACTGCACCTTAGGATCTGGTGCACGTCTAAGGTACGCAAGAGTAGCTCACCTCTATTCCCGAGAGCCAGATAACAGAACAGCAGTTCCACTGACTGGTTCAGTGTGAACTCAGACACCACTTTAGGTAACATGGGATTTGTTCCAAGGACTGCCCGGTCTCTGAAAAATCAAATAAGGCTCCTTGGACACCAGGGCCTGAAGCTCAGAAATTCAAGCAGAAATAACAGCCACTAAAAACAGCACTTTCCAGGAAAGATGGTGCAAGTCACAGCTCATCGCTGGTTCAAGAGGAGGGAGAAAGCTTCAACACAATTCAAATTCCAAGGTGGTATAGGGCTGTGGATGGGGGTTTCAGATGGAGAATCCCTTTTAGAAAGGATCTGGAGATCTCAAGCTGAGCCATGGGCTTACCATCCATGAGCACGCGATAGGCCGAAATGGCACACAAACTGAGAGGAATACGCTTATCCTGAATCAAAAGATGAAGCAGGTACTCCATGACATGAGGGGCTGAACAAGTGAAAGGGTTCCCAACCCTTGGAAGCTGCCCAAATAGAAAAACACTTCCACTTCATGGTGTAAGAGGATCTGGTGGAGGCCTTTGAGCCACCATGATGACTTGGATTACACTCTGGTGGAAACCCCAAATGCAATTTCACTATGTCTGCAGGAGCCGCACATGAAGATGCAGGTCCTGAGCCCCAGGTGCACAAGCCAACCTTGGTTCTGAGTGAGGAGGGTGTGGCGTCAATGGAAGCGGAACCGGGGTTCCCTTGTCAACTGCTGAAGCAGGAACCAAATGTGCCTTGGTCAAAGAGGAGCAATTAGCATCATTGGGCACACTGCCTGTAGCTTGAGGAGCACCTCTGAGACTGGGAAATGGAGAAGGAGAAGAATCTCCTGTCCAAGAGAATGTGTCGTGCAGAAAGCACCATGCTCTGAACGGCAAGCAAAAACTAGAAGTTTTGCGTTAGGTGGGGAGGCGAAAAGGTTGCGTTCCAGACGCCCCCATCTCTGGAACAGAATCTGCCACTTCCCGAGTTCCCATTCATGAGCGAGGGTGTGAGACCTACTGAGGCTGTCCGCCAGGACATTTTGCACTCCTGGAATGTGCACTGCAGCGAGATCGTGCTGGACTGCCCAGTTCCACACATTGCTTCCCTGCAAAGGGGGTGTGAACGAGTGCCTCCCTGCTTGTTGATATGCCAGACTACTAACATGTCCATCTGGATCAGCAGTAATCTCCTTGTGAGAAAGGACTGAAACGCTTGAAGCACACACAGTACCGCTCTCATCTCCACCACACTGATGTGCAAGGACATCTCCAAGTGGGACCAATGTCCCTGGGCTTTGTGATAGTCTATATGAGCGCCCCCTCCACCCAAGATTGGAGGCATCTGTAGTTAGAGTACCTGGGCCATGAAACTGAAGACCCACAGTCAGGTTCGAGGGATCCCTCCACCACTGAAGATTCTTCTGGAGATCCTTCTGGAGTGTGGAGAAAATAAGGACTGGATGGTCCAAATCTTCCTGAAGCTGATCCCACTTAACCCGTAAGGACCACGGAAATGGAGGCTGCCATCAAATCCAGCAACCGAAGGCCCCATTGGGCTTGGAGATATCTGGAAGATGCTACCAGAGTGACTTGTCTGATATGGGTTTCCTCCTGTCTGAGGGAGGAAATCTCTGCCTGGATTGTATCCAAAACTGTCCCTATAAACTGCAGTCTCAGTCAGGACCAACGAGGACTTGGGGATGTTCACTGTAATTCCCCAATCTGGAAAATAACTCCAGTGTGACAGAGCACCTCTGCCAGACAATTCCTGGATGGGGCTGAAAGGAGTCTCCATAACCTGAAGGCAGGTAGCCAGGCATCAGGTACAGAGGTGCCAGATACTGAGGAGTAGGGTAGTGCAGTGTTGGATACCTGGGTGCCAGGGGCTGATGGAGCAGAGGAACCTGGCAGAGGCCCTGCTGGCAGGCCAGGCGGTGCTAATGTTGGCCCCACGTGAGTACAGCCCAGCGGGGAACGCCTTTGACAGGGTCCGAAGGACTGACAGTAAGGGAAGTCAGATGGCGCCTGGTATGCTGGCATCAGGGTTATCAGGTCCAGAAGGGTTCCCAGACACCAGCGTCTCAGTATCTCCCCGTGACAACCAGGGAAGGAGGATTATAATCGGAGGATCAGCTGAAGGGCGTGGGTACCTCAAAAGGCAACTAAACATTGTGGAGAGCCTGGGGCGCCGGACTGTCCCATTAGGGTCTGGCACAGGCTTCTTTGTCAGGCAGGCGTCTGAATAAACATCCAACGTAATGGTCGAATCCAGGCAGGCGGAGGAGCAGACAGACTCATCGGACTCCCTGCCAGAGGAAGGCCGCGCATGAGATGCGGCCTGGTCAGGTGTAATCTTGGCTGGGTGCTCCCCAAAGGGGCAAGCGGCCTAGCAGGCTTGTCTGGGTGAGCATTGGTGGGACCGACATCCAACTTACCAGACCCACTGTGACCCAAAAGCTGCATAGTAGAAGCGGCCTTCACGGGAGCGGAGGCCTCCTTTGCCCCAGGGGCTCCAAAAAGGCCCAAGCCAAACAGGAGGAGTGACGCCTTCTTGGTAACCACCAAGATGGCCGTCAAGGAGTGACGACCCCCCCAAGGGGATGTTCACTTAAGTGCTGCGACTCCGACTGACGTCTCTGCTGCTCTGGAAGCCAGTTCCTGCTCCTGGTGCTTGTCACATTTTTTCTTGTGACCTTCGGGGGAAGTAGACACCTGCCTGAGTTTCTTTAGCTCCTTCTCCATGGAGGCTTTTTTCTTCATGGTATGGGCTTTCCAGCGACTGCTGCCTTCTTTTGCAGGTAGCAGAGTTAAAACATTTCTGGCAGTGCTGGCACTTCACGGGGTAGTCTGGGCCCAGACAGATTAAGCACAAGGAGTGGCCGTATTTGTGTGGAAGTTGGGAACCACACGAGTCACTTATTCTTATGAGAGTCGGAGGGTGTCAGGGACGACACAGCAAATTTGAAAAGACAGAAAAAAGGTTGAAAAGTTTGAAGACTTAAGGACAGACAAATGACTAAGTGTTCCAACTGCGAGGAACTTTCACAAGCAGACAGCAGGAAAGAACTGGAAAGTGGGCATGGGGGACTGCTAGCTAGCAATTTTTCCGTGGGGTCTTGACACCTGGTGGGTCAGTCCTATATGTGAATACCTGCTGCAAGAACCCTCTCGAAGTAAGATAGTACAGTTATGCAAGAACTTACAGCAGTAGATCTTAGAGAGCAGCTCTTGCAGCAAGCTATAACCATTAGGACTAACGACACAGGCCTTAAGACCCATGGGAAAAATTCTTAGCTAGCAGTACCAGCAGGGACTGCCCTCGGCGTCTGTCATAGTACAAAGGGGTGGACCCAGCTCCACCAAGACCACAAAGGGCCTCAATGACAAAGTGAAGCCTGTAGATGTGCTGAACACCTCACTCAGGGGATGGAGGATGGGAAAGCAGAGCTTGCTGCGAAAGCTCTTCTCGAAGATCTACTTTTACGGTAAGTTCTTACATAACTCCTATCTTGCAGCAGGCTATAACCATTATGACTGAATACCAAGCAGTCCTGCACTAAGGAGGTGCCTAACCCCGGGAGGAGGAAGGATGGAATGGTAACACCAACTCAGGAAAGTAGTCCCTGAAGGACTGCCAAGACAGAACCGGCACAGCGTCTGGATGCAATGTTCAGGCTATAATGCTACAAATCATTCCTTGCGAGCGACGGCCATCCAATTGTTAAGTAACGCCGGACTAGAGAGCCGTCAAATAATAACCGTAACTGGCCACAAACAGGAATCATCTCTTAAAAGCTACTGGGGCCTGATGCTGGAACAAAGATCCCAATGGAGTGCTATCATATCAGGTACAACAGGAAGCACCGGATCCATGCCTCGAACCTGCGACACAGCAAACGTCATGGCGCCGGAACCACTACCATCGACACCTACCTCCGATCACACCATGGCAACAGTAAACATCCCACCACCAAGAAACACCCGACCAGACTGCATCGAGCAAGAAAACAGCAATACTGCCCTGCAAACTACGAGCAACAGCAACCAATTTTACATCCAAGGCAACAGCATGTGTGTATTTAATATTTACAAGCCGTAAATGAACTAGCATTTCCTCCTTCATGTTCCTTCTAATTCGTCCTTCATGTTGCTTCTAACTGAATTTAAAACTACTCACCTGTTAGCGTTCCTAAATTAAAGTACTAACCTGTAAACCACAATCAGTTTCTACAGCTGTTTCTAAATCGATCTTAAACAACCAAAATTTAAGTCTTCAGTGTTTCTCCACAATAATAAAATAGTATAAAACTTTATTAAGTTTGAGAAATGTTGTGTACCTTTCACATGTTAAAAATACTTAATTTATTCACATATTTGTAACCAATTTACAACTTAAAAAACAGAACTATTTAATGCAGTGGAAGGATATTTCACATTTTAATCAATAAAAAATAATTTAAAGTTACTTTTTCTTATCTTTCTCTTCATTTAACACATTTGAGCCATTGTATAATAGGAATAATGCCCTCCAGGGTGGGTGTTATGCTGGGATAACATCCCGCCTCAGGTGTTGGACACCCTCGGCCGTTGACCTCGGGCCCAACCACCTGAGGTGGGATGTTATCCCAGCATAACACCCACCCTGTCGGGCATTATTCCTTTAATATATATGACCCAGCCTGTATAGTGGTGTAGTGCTTAGGAACAGATTTTAGCGCTCCAGCATACTAGTCTTAATAATCTGACTTTAAACAGGCAATGCATTTCAAATCACCCATAAGCAGACAAATAAGTAATAAAAAAGCTTTTAAAATGTCACCCCGTTCCTTGCAGCTAACATCAATATGGGAATGTTTCCCCTGAGATAAGGTAAGTGTTCATAACAGCTGATAAGGTAAAAGAAATAGGTCTAAAGAATTCAAGTCAAGAAACTAGATTAAAGATGCACTGTCAAACAAGACTTAAATTCTATTTATTCACCCAAATTATTCTGAAATACTGTTTGCTAAGGGAAAAATCTGACTGAGCACTATGGCAGTGATGTCAAGAAAGGTTTTATAGTATATTATTTAATGTTGTTATGTATGGAAATCCATACACTTCCAATGCTGTAGTATCACGGTAGTGATGTCAGAATGCTGTTGTACCAAGGTAGCTATGTCACTACTGTGGTGCAACATCATAGAATCCTGTGTCTATTAAGATTCCTTATGCTTTATGTACACTTATAAAATGGGCATCCAACATAAAGAAGTCTCATTGGTCAAAATATATCATGCGACCGTGCATGAAATCTGTTTCATGCACAGTCATCCTGGTCCTAAACCACATCAAACAATGAGAAAATCTGTCCTCCTACAGTCAGAACTATCGTCCATCAGTCCCCCTACAACCAGAATTGATCTGCCTTCACAAAAATGGCTGCTACCTTCACACTGTAAAATACCTTCAACTGGGCCCTAAAAATAAAACTACCTTAAATAAAAAATAAAACAAATTAATTAATTGTTGTTTCCATGATCATCACACTTTCCATACACACATAAATAAATTAGAAACATTAAGCATTGTTTATAGTTTTCATTACAACTGTTTCTTTGCTGTCAATGAAAAATCCCCCTTCTATCTTTACCTGCTCATCAGTGAAAGTGAGATAACTGAGTCTCTGGCTGTAGAAGAGGCCTATGTTTTGTGTGTGTGTGTGTGTGTGTGTGTGTGTGTGTGTGTGTGTGTACAGCATGTTAGGAGAGGAACATTCTGCCAGTGGAACTGAGCATAATTTTGAATCCATGGTAAACACTCCATGATAAAGATTCCATATCTTGATGCCAGCAAAGGACAAACTTTGTCCAGCAGTAATACAATGACATAATCAATGACATCATTTGCAGTGGCGGAAGGACTATTTTATCATAAATGCATGCAAGTAAATCTATTGTTTCTACACGTAAACATGCTTTTCCCAACTGTAAAACATTTTTTAAAAAGGAACCCATTTTATAAGGGCAACAAGACACTCCAGGGGTGCATGGAACTGATTTTACTGCACTTCCAGGGGCTGAAGGCACTCATCCAGTGCCTCATACCTCACTACGCCCCTGGGCGAGTGGTAGAATCTCTTCCATGTACACCCCATTGTGTCTTATTGCTTACTGCACATTCATCATAATGCAGATATCAGCAAGACTGAAACCATCCCAAGTGGAAGTATGTTAAAATATGAACTACTAGAAATGTTGCCAGCTCATGTAGCTATTGCTTAAATGACAGTAAATGATTTTAATTTTATCCTGTTGTTTGTTGTTTTCTGTTGATTTGACCATAGTTCAAAAAAGAGAAAACAGTTAAATGGATTTAAACAAATACAGTATATACTGTACAAAATAAATGTTTTATATGGTTGCCCATAAATTATTGTGTATGTTGTGAAAAAAGAGAAATACATATTATCTACTGAAATGAATAGGTAACTTCATTTTGAGCAGTTTTCATTTAAGGCTCTAGTCAACAACTATATTATATAGGCGCAGCAGCACATGTACAGTACATTAGGATTGTTAACCCCCCATTTTTGCACCTTAATAACTTTTCCCTTATTCAACCGATTTACATGAAATTTGGAATGAAAAGAAATGGTGCCAGGATTTCTAGATCCTGAAAATTTTATGGCAAATGATTTATTGGGGGACGTTACAGAGGAGCAAAGACCCTCAAAATCACCAAAATTAAGACTTTTTGTTGCTTAACTATAACTAAAAAAATTGGAGGATTTGAAACCTGAAACTTGCAGATTTGATGAGTTTGGCCC